>CM076577.1:307250393-307850393 GCA_034641835.2 Pinus albicaulis
ATCCATAAGTTCTACACAATATATCAAACCCAAACATGAATGCATCAAGATCTTTTGTTGACATTCCATAGAAATTAGGCAATACAGAAGGTGGAATGTTTTTCATTTTTATTTCTTCTCATAGTATTGCTCATGCATCTAATATTGGAAAACAAAAAGTAGTTTCCTGATCATTGTTATTTTCTTGCACATTTTCTTGTGTTCTTCTATTTTGATTTTCTCTTCTTGCTTCTTCTTTTATGCTTCTAAGTGCTTCTGCTCTTCTATCTTCCTCTGCCTTTCTTTCTTCCTCAATTTTCCTTTCTTCCTATCGTTTTCTTCTCCATTCCCTTTGTTGTCTTTCATATTCAAGCCTTTGTTCAGGAGTCATGTTTAGCCTATTTGATCCTTCTCCTTCTTTAGCCATTTCTTGTTCAGAGATATGTAGTGTTTCTATATGAGGTTGGTTTTGTATTTCTTCCACTACTTTCATTTGTTCAAGGACATGTTGCTCTAGTTATTCAACAATTGGTTTTCTTGTATCTTTTTGTTTCCCTAAGGAAGGGGGTTCTTTAGGTGATTGTTTTCTTTTTACCTCCAAGGCTAACAAGATTTGTCTTTCAACTAAAGTTAACCTTTGTCCTGATCTTTGTTTTTCCACCAACTCTTCTATAGTAGGTCTTCTAGCAACTGGTGTTGTTAATCTTGTGGATGAATGAGATGTTGGGGGGTTTGTTTCACAAATATACCCTTCTGATCTCTATCTCTAGGCATTAGAAAACATAACTTAAAAGAAAAACTATGTTTTTGTGGATTTTATATTTTTTTTTATCTTTTTATCTTCCTAATTGATTGTTTTCGAAATATGCTTCCCTGGCAATGGTACCAAAATGTTGAGTTGTTTAACGGGTAAACAAACACAAGTATTTATTATCAATCTGGGCTAATAGGACTTAAAAGCATCCCCAAAGTATATGGGTTTCAATTATGATCAAATTAGAAGATAATTTATCAATGTTTAAGGAAACACATATTACAAATATAAATCTAACTTAAATAATTTCTAAATTCAAGTATGCAATTAGAAGCAGAAGAATCTCCTAACTTAAGAGATTTGTTTGCCCTTCTCTAACAAGATTACTTCATGAATTAGAAATCAAAAACTACTAATTGAGCAATAGATTAAGATGCATGAAGCAATAATTGAAGAGGCTCTTAACTAAAGAGGTCCTGGTTGTCCTTCATCATAGATTCATTTATCAATAATGCTATTGTTAGAAAAAAGGAATTCAGAAAAGCATGAAAAGATGAATTCTAACTTAAGATCTTAATCAGATATAAAGAATGTTTAACTTAAACATTTGTTTGTCCTTTCATACGCAGAATAAGAATGATAATTACATTCATCAACACTCATAAATCATCAGCATAAACCTAATAAACAAGTTAAGCATAAGCAAACTAATTCAGAAACTACAACTACAAATAACTAGGAAGTGCACTTAGCTCGGTGTGGGGGCCCTCCACCCTTGCCTCACACACTAAAGGTGTTTTCAGCTACTAAAACTTCAGTCAATCAATCAGCATATAACAACATCAAATGGAATAAAACAGATCTTCAATTAGCTCTCCAAAGTCTCAGAAATAATAATGTTAAGTCATACAATTTCTACATGTCAATGCCTTCAAAGTTTGAAGCTTACATAGATAAAATATCCAACAAATTCATCTAAAATGTCTCCTATAGCCCTGGCTATCCTTATCTTATCCAATCAGGTCGAATTCATCCATCAGATCCATCAAAATCTGGAAAATCCCATAAAATAAGAAAATAGCCCTAGTTTCTAAGGATCCTCCATAAAAATAGGTCTTGTTTGACCGCCTTTGACCGTGCCTATTAAAGCTCGGTTTAACTGAACCAACAAGTGTACACATAATCTTAGTTCCCAAGATTTTTAGAAATATATCTAGCTCAAGCCCAAGTGTCCTGCAAATATGCAAACCATGAGGCCATTACGGGAATTTCTGATCTGGTCCAAAATGCACTTAAAATTTATTTTTTATAAAAACTTCTAAGAATTGAAAAACTTAATTTAAATACATGTATATGCATTTATTGGTCAAAATAAGGTGAATATGATGGTATATAAATGGATAGTATGGCAAATAAGATGTATTTTATAAACAAAAAGAGATCAAAAACGAGGGCCAACATTCCCTGGTGCACTTCCTTCCATCTCTAGATGTCTCTGCATGAGTGGGTGCTTCCACTCTCTGCTCCTCTCCTTATGGCCTCTCCACAACATCCTGAGTTTCTTCCTTTAGAGCTAAAATCCCCTCATCTGCATGCAACTGAATATCCTTCTCAAGGGAACATCTCATGGTCTTCTATTCATCAAACTTCACATCTCTACGAACAATTGCCATCCTATGAGATGGCAAGTACCCCGATAGTTGTGAGGTGTATCAATGTACCCCACAAATATGCCAAACTTTGTTGTTGTCTCTTTTTTTTGTCTTGCATCCTTGGAAACATGAAAGTAAACTGATGAACCAAAGATCCTAAAGTGTGACACATCTGATTTCTTCTTGAAAAGGCTTCTTCTAGTGTACTCATCCCGAGAATATGATGAGGACTCCTGTTATGCACATATATCACTATGTTGCATGCTTCAACCCACAAGTGCAACAATAGGCCCTGATCATGCAACATCGCTCGAGCAACTCCCGTAATACTTATGTTCTTCCTTTCAACAACCCCATTATGTTGTGGGTTATGGGGTGCTATTAACTCCCGTCAAATGCCTTCTTTTGCACAAAAGTTCTTGAACTCATTCAACACATATTCACTACCGTTATCGCTCCTGAGAACCTTCACTTTCTTGTTAGTGTCTTTCTCAACAAATGTTTTAAATTCACAAAATTTTGAGAATGTTTGGACTTTCTTCCACATGAAGAATATACAACACTTACGTTCAAGAAATCATCTACAAATATAACATAATGCCTGTGTTTGGTCGTGGAGGTTGTCGAGAAAGGTCCACACACATCCGAATGAACTCTTTCAAGGACTGCTTTCGCTCTATTGTCCTTATCATGAAAGGTGGTTTTTGTGTACTTCCCTAGTGTATGCCCTTTTCATGTATCTTGTTGCTCTAGTGCACCCTTGGGAAGTCCTATAGAAATACGTTGCATGATTTTCAAAGCTCCATGGTGCAAATGGCCAAGTCACCTATGCCATAATTCACTAATGTCTTGGCTCTACACCTTCTCTACTTTTGTGCTCAAAGCAGCACAGTCTTCTACATCCAATCTGTAGAGGTTCTTCACCTGAACCCCGATCTACTTCACTTGTCCCTTGGTAATGTGACAAAGGAAAGCATTTCCTTTGCTAAATATCACATCGCAGCCACGATCCTCCAACATTACAACTGAAACTAAATTCTTCTTCAGACCCGAAACATACATGACATCTTTTAATGTGAGAGGAGAACCAGACTCCTTCTGAAAAGTAATAGTACATATACTGGTCGCGCTATACCTTCCATCATCTCCCATCTCGATATGCATCTGAAGGTCCTTCTCCTCCAAGTCGCTGAAAAATTATTTGTTGCATGTCATATGGAATGAGGCTCCATTATCTAGATACCACACACTACCCATCATCGATGTCACCATGCATGCAATGAGAGTGAAATCCAACTCGAATTGTGGAGCAAGAGCTTCACCTGTCACTCCTCCTAAGGGCTTCTTAGCGGCCTTCTTGTGCAGAGACTTCGTGACATAATGTCCCAGCTCATGAAATTGAAAACATGTAATCTTCGACAAGTCCTTATTCTTGCTCGCCTGACCAGAATCTCCTTTGGATTTGGATTTCTTCCCTTTCCCTTTCTTTGCCTTTTTAGCCAAGGCACATTTCTCCTCATCCTCAACCTTGGATGAGGTTTCGTCTCTGGTCTTCCGCCTGAATGCTTCATGTACCAAACTTGACCATAATCTTTCCCAGTTTGGTAGCTTCTCCCTCACATTGACCGAATCTTGGTAGTTGTGCTAGCTCTTAGGAAGGCCTAGAAGTGTTAGACTTACCAGATCATCTTCTACAACCGTAACACCAACACTCCCAAGTCATCACGACATTGTGTGAACTTGCCCAAGTACTATGGTATTGTGTCGCCCTTCTGCATTTTGATATTCTGAAGCTTATCTTTTAGTTCCATCTTCCTGTGGTCACTACTATTCTGGGAAAATTATGTCAATGTCTACCACATTGCATATGGAGTTCTCTTCTCATGGAGATTAGAGACAATATGGTCTCGTACTCCCTCCAATATGATCGTCCTCGCCTTGACAACACTCTTCTTCTAATCTGCTAGAAACTGGGCATCATTTGGTGATGGCTTTGGGATATAATTATCAATGAATTCCTTCAGCCCATTGTCTTCCATGACTACTTCCATCTGGTCCTTCCAAGCAATATAATTCAAGCTACCCTCAAGGACATACTTGAGCCTTAGACCATATAATTCCATCTCGATCCTGCTGCTAGCTTTGAAGAAAAGATCTGCAAAACTCGTTCCTCCTGCAAAGATATCTTCGAATTCTCTTCTCTGTTGTGATTATAGCTTTGATACCATGTATAAAGTCTTTGTATATTCAAAATGCTAATCGTAATATACTAATACAACAAACTTGAATCTACTCTACTCATTTGCGGAAAGCAATTCACAATTGAGAAGCAATATCAAATACATGCAACATGAATCAATTAACACACATAACACGAGGATATATCTAGGGGAAAGCCACTACTCAAAACCCCTTCCTATATGTTTGTATTAATCAGAAAATAGAGAAGAACTACAATGTTTGTTCAAGCTTAAACAATCTTTGCACAAGTATAATCTATCTAGTTGTCTCACAAGCTAACTCTGGCCAATACTTAGCCAATCCTACCCTGCCAAGCCCTTATTTCCTTGTGTTGTTTCCTTGGGAGTTAGCCCCCTATTAATTAGGAAATTCCCCATCGAAAACTGCACAATCCCTATAGGTCCTCTGACTACATGTACCACTTGTACAACTTGGATAATTATACAATTGATAGTACACTACCCTTTAACTCCAATCTCAACTAGGTAACTCGTAGATCCTGCATGCATGAGTTAATTATGGTTTATTTATCAGTTAAACAGTTGATCACTGAGTACACACCCCACTACTTGACCTCCCACTAGTTCCTCCAATAGTTGGAACTAGTTTAACTGACTTTAACTAAATTAAATACTTACAACTCAAAAAAAACTCAACCTAGGCTCCTAAAAAGTAGGAGACACTTTACATGCCCCAAGTTAGGCCTTCAACTTGAATTAACTGAGCCGACTAAGTCAAATTAACTTAGTTAACACATTCTTGTTGACTTGTGATGTGGAATTACAATTTTCTCCTAATTTAATTTAAGAAAAAATTAAATCAAGTTTTTCTTGTTGCCATTTCCAACAGACACTTGGTAAATCTAAATTTAAGATGGATTTAGGATAGCCTTAAAAAAATGAAAGAAAATGTGAAATTGTTTAACTATATCTGAATTAGTAGTTTTAAGTTGAAGCAATAACTTTAGATCAACAAGCCTTGAACAAAAAGATTCAAGTTACATGTCTTTTTAAATAATAAGAAAGAAAAGTTGTTTATTGATCTACGTTATGATAACCTAGATTCATCTTGTTAGTGGTGCCTCAGCCATTAACAAACTACATTAAATCAAAGGAAAGGCGTGTTAAAGCAAAGACAAGAGATTGCATTTATGTAGTATTTGTACCCGTTGAACACAAGCAAAGTTTCAGTCTTTCCGCCTGAGTGTGTTTCAAGAGAATCTTCCCAAATCTTTGGCAATAACACAATTGAATATTATTAGTAGAACACGAACAAGGGGGATTTCAATAACATAAAGAGAGATGAACATATGGTAAATTGTTGTGCTTTTAATGTTTAGCTTCATGGTACTTATAATAGAACTCGAACATAAGTCTTACTATTACTCAAAATGATCATTTGTCTCTTGGACATTGACCTCTAGCATGACAATCACCTTTTTCTATTTGATGTATCTTCTTTCCAAGTCTTTGGTAATAGCATGATTGACCAAACTGCATGTTACAAGCCCCTAAAAAGTGCTTTGCAATATGAGTACAACAAAACTATAAGATTGGCACACAACATTGGCATCAAGGATGATCTAGATTCAATCATTATATTGTTTTTCACCAATCTCGATGCTTTCAAAGTGGAAAAAGTGGAGGAATCAACTCAGAAGACCATTTTTTACCAACAGGACCCAGTTTGGTAAATTGAGGTATGAAACCTTCCAAGAGCATTTTGAGGCATTAATGGGAATTTTACAGGGGTAAAACTTTTCCTTTTTAGAGTGTCACATTTTTTCCCTATTCTACACACAAATATCTTTCCAACAATGCAAAAATCACTTCAATCAAAGTCCAGATGCAAAATTTATGTCACTTGGAAGTTCACCTTCTTATTTTGATTGTTATAATTCAAGAGGATGCCACATCAACCCCTATTATTTATGGAAAATGGGCCAACCACATGATCACAATGAAGAAGAGTCAATATTATAACTCTAATTAAAAGTTGAAAGAGTCAAACTTAACCACTAGTAGGCTATCAGGTTGTGTTATAACCAGACAACTAGGAGGAAAAGGGATTTCATTCTTTTCAAGTGCATTTTGTTCCTTATATGAGCAAAGTACTTGAAAGAAATAAGAAGAGAGCACACAGAGGATTTGTGCGCTGCAGTTGCCCACAAATCATAAGTCTTACTTCTTTGTGCTTACATCCATTTTCTATTTAGAGAAAGAGAGCAAAGTGGCCTCACCTTCCAATTGGGTTTTCTCCCGAAAGTTTTTCACGACATATCTTGCTTCAATTGTGGTTTGTGAGTTTTTATTTCATTGTTCTCTATTTTCTACATAATTACAATTTGCATGCATACACAATAAACAGTGATTAACAACTCTAACAATCTAAAGAGAAATAAACCATCATAGTGTAGATTTCAAATATATTTTAGTAGATTTGTTGTGATGAATTGTCCAATGGAATATCCATAGCAATTTACAAATCAAAAAATAAAGGAACCCAAACTATAACACTAACAAAATATCCATGGCATTGCATTAATATGAAAATAGTCACAAGAAACAAACAATATCAACAAAATATCAACTAAAGAAAATTTCAAGCTCGCCATGGCAACACGCTTCATTTATGATGACAAAACTAGTATTATAAGACTTTAAGGATATTTAAATGTTTCCCAAGTCCATACATTTCAATAAGTAGATGCCCCTCTATAACAACATCGAAAGATTTTTTTTTTTTTCTTGAGAGCTTAATAATGTATTGCTACAACTACTTGCTTTATATTTTGAACAAATTTCCACCCCGGGTACTATATTCAAATATTAAATCAAAATGTGTGAAAATAATCAAACCATGTCAAGATCTCCCCCAACTTTTCATTCACAATAGGCACTTTAATAAGTTCAACAAAACAAACAAAGATAAAGTCCTGTTATTAGACTACAAATCCTATATTCTTGGTCTCTTGTCTCGCAAAAACTATAACATTATTGCTTGTGTCGTGCCAAGAGAGAAATAAATGCAACCTCAATTCATGGAAGTAAAAGTTAACCCAGCTCATATCCTATGAATCATAGTTTTAAAAACCGATCAAACTGAATTGGTAACTAGTCAAACCAGTCGGTCAGCAAGGTTGAGGTAATGAACCGCCACATAAATTTGGTTTGGGGACCGGTCGGTACCAGTTTGGTTGGTCAGCAAGGTTGAGGTAATGAACCGGCACATAAATCTAGTCTGGGGACCAGTTTGGCACTTAACCGATACCAATCGATCTGAACTGGCCAGTTCTGCTGCAAACCGGACTGATTCATCAAAACACACACGTGGTCCACGAGTAGTTTTTTTTAGGTGGTTTCTATGGAAATCAGGGGGTTTTTAGGTGGTTTCCGCTACTGCTACTGAGGTTGCATAGGAGGCTAAGGAGTCCTCAGAACCAGATGATGTTTATATAGCTCATGGTGACTATCTCATGTCTAATAGTGTTGATGAGTAATCATGATATTTGTAGTAAGCCGATGGCCTAGTAGAAGATTGAGTTGTAGCAGTGTTTTTGGAGTCTAGAGGCCATTTAGATCCTCACTGATTATGTATTTTGTGTATTTTGTTGACGATATGTATTGCATAGTGTCATTTTGATATATGGACCCTTACATGGTATATAGATAAGCAAACTTTGCATATTTTTCCTCTAATTGTTTGGAATCATGGTTTAAAATCTTAAAAATAAAATTTTTCATTTAAAAATAATTATTTTATGTATATTTTACAATTCCAGTTCATTGAATCCAGTTCAATCTAGTTTGAACTGGTTCTGGTATGAACCCCGGTTTGAGAAGCTGCCCAATTCAAAAGCCAGTTCCAGTTTTCAAAACTACGCTATGAATCACAGATTTCAAAGCCATTTGATTTCAAAATTGATAGATTCCAATGTAAATATGCAAGGATATGACACCAACTTCACATGACCCTTGTTCATTTTATATAGGCACCGAGTGTGGAACAATGTTATATATCATCGCATCTTCCCATTTTGTTACTTCAACCATATATGTACGTAAGAGAGAAAAGCAGCATGGGTAAGGTTATGACTAAACTGAAGATGAATATAAAATGCTTTAAAGTGAGTTAGAGGTCAAAAAAATTGACCAGGTTTAGTTCGAATTTTCTGCATCAAGGCGTTCAAGGACATGACGAGCTTCCTCTTCTGTTGCAGGCAAAACTTTACGGATCGTTAACCCACTTTCCAGAGCATCAGGGTGTACTGTGAATGAGAAATAGAAAGTATTGGAGACCTGGTCAAAGCCACAAATACAGTTGTATAAATCTCATCTTACTTTGAAAGACTGAAAGCACCAAGCAAACCTATAACAAGCCATACTGACTTATTAACCGATGCATACTGATTTCTTAACTGATGCCTTGACTAGATTCTGGCTGTGAAACAGAACACTACTTTCTCCCATGGAACACATCACGTCTCATCATCAACCCAGACTTACCTCACTACTTCTTAGTTCAGGTCTGGTGACATGTGCAACAACTTCAACATCTATGAGTGGTCGCTTTGGATCATCTAGTTGTGTGAATAGAACACAGGATTTGAAACGGAGGAAGTCCCCAACATCGACCTGCAATCCCAATCAACATAGTTCTTCAACTTGATACATACTGATAAGTTGTTTATAGATCAAATATGTTCTGATTTTTAATTCTTCTTTGCATTGACTTCTGGCATTCATTTTATTAGCACTAGACTCGAACTAAGTCTAACTAGGATCAACATATCATTTTACCTGGTCAGTTAATTTTAAGGATCTGAGAATTTATTACTCTAGCTTTTCAAAATCAACAAACTTGCCCTGATTCAACTTTGATTGGCCATGGACCCAAGTAAGCTAGATGAAACAAGGGGCATTTAACATAATTTCAAGTATTTGCAGGAAGTGAAACTTACTGGTCTCAGAAAATCGACATGATCAACTTCCAAAAAGAAAGGAGTGTGCCCAACAAAAGCATAACATGTCGAAAATGCCAACTCAAAAGCACGATGCATCAGAAACCCTCCAAAGATTCGGCCATGTATGTTGCGTTGCTGTGGCTGGCAAATTAGTGCATTTTCAAGCCTAGTGTCTTTTATCAGCATGCTGTCCCTGTCTGCTAAAGCAGGCATATCACACAACACACGACCTTCTCTCAACAAAACTTTCAGTCTGTCACCATTGCATTGCAGCCTATGGCCTTCCTCGAACTCCTTTCCCTGTCTTTGTCTCTCTTTCTTCCTTCTCATATCTCTTGCTTCACCTTCTGCTAGCAATGTCTTTTCTTGTTCTGTTTGTGGTACAAGTCGGTTAACAGGGGCCGATTTTCCTGTTATTGAATCTCGTGCAACAAACATAAAGTTTGCAGTTAGAGCAACGGAGTCCCCTGTTTCAGTCTCCCCTACAATAGAACCCCAAGAAAGAAATTCATGTGAGTTTATCCAATTACAGCATGGAGAAAAAGATGGCTAGAGATCATCAGTGCAATTCTCCGATGTTCAAATTCATGCTACAGTGCAAACTGAAAAATATATGCGTACGTGTGAATTGTGAAACAAAAGGTACTGTATATACATAGCACAGCTCTCTTAGACAGAAGCAGAGATATTTCCAAAAACAAACACATATATAGAGAGAGAGAGAGAGCACAACAATATTCTTTTGCGGCATTCACAACTATGGTTTGCTAATAGGAAGCAAATACATATACTGATTGTGTAGACTAAGTTATATTTATTATTCATATTACTGGTCAAAACTTACCTTTCACATTTCAACAGCGTATGTATTTACTCAGTCATACTTACTAATGAACAAAGCCTCTCTTGGAAACAGAACAAAATTGACATGTGGCTTAGATCATAAAATATTAGTTATTCACTTTCATACATCCAAGGAGAGAGTACATTTAATTTGAATGGCTACAACAAGATAGTTAAACAGCTGATACACAATGTTGGCTTCTGACTGACAGTCAAAGGAAAAAGACGGCAGATGATGTCTAAATTGCTGCAAATGCCAAATGACATGAAGCTAACTGTGGAAGACTTAACTAAGGAAGATTAATAGTGGAAAAAGTGATAAAGCAGCGACAACAATGGACTGACAGACAACACCCACGAGGCAACTATACTTAATAATTAACAGAATATCTAACAGAAAACTTGGAAAATACATGCACATTACCTCTGGGAGATGGTTCATATAAATACATACATATATATCTTGGGCCTTGTACATGCATGCATGGGTTATGCATGGACAATTAGATGTATCATGCTTGAGCAAGGCAACAGGATTTGGATGGATAATGGTAAAATTCCAACTAGGAGCGAGAGGAGGACCCCAAAACCTTGTCATACTTTCCATTTAGGTAAAGTGAAGCCGAGGCATTAGAGATGATCATCATGTCTCAATGATAACAGTGATGAAGGCAAATAGGCAAATGACAGAACTATGCTATCCCTCATAAAGCTAAAAATCTGACTAGTCTTGGCAGCACATCAAATAACCCACAAACATCAAGCATTTCACCTGAAAGTAGAACTTGAAATGTAAAAATTATGTTTTATATTAGAATTATTCCAACAAAACAATCAAATTTCAAAGCATACCAAGATGATTTCCAAAATTATCACATAATATCTCAATCTAAGAACAGATCTAGAAAAGATAAGCATCCAACAGCGACACCAATCCACCAAAAGCATGCTCCATTGATGCAGGGGCATCCTTGGATTTGAGCAAAAGGCATCACCGAAGAAGATTTGTTTTCCTGTCGGTTTAAATGTCTGAGTTAGTTTGTTTGGCAGGTCGAAATAAGGATGACGGTAGTTATGTTGCTTCCGAAGACTGAATGTCATAGCTACCAAAGTCTATAGCTCAAGACAAGTTACTATGCTGTGGAATCCTGCCGAAATCCATGGAAGCAAGATGTGGGTGCTGGAACCTTGTGCTAAGGATTGGGTGGAATTGTTTCTTTTCTTCACTGTGGAAATCCAAGACAAGGCTGCGGAATCAGGAGTGGGAAAATCAGAAACAGCTAAGAGGAAAATCGCCCATGTGCTGCAGAAGGGGAATTGCTGAGGAAGGGTGATTGATCTTCAAGCTGGAGAACAAAAGGACATGAGGGAATTTTATAGTAGTTAATCTTGTCAGAAAGAGGGTTCAACTCCTGAGACTTGCAGAAAGATAGGCTGTGTGATCGGTGTCCAGTTTGACATCGAGTTCAAGACCAAATTGCAGCCAGAGAAATCATGGGTTGCATTGTACATGTGTGAGAGAGACTAAGACCTCCAGACCAAGATGTAACAGGCAGATTTTGGCCCTGCTATTTGGATGAAGTTTGATTTCTGTTAATTCTCTCATCTTTTTTTGTGTTTTCCTACAATGCTTTAATGGTTTTGACAGCCATCTGTTCCACAGCTTTCACTAACTGTGTGTGTAGGTGCAGCTTCTGTAGCTGTAGCACTCTGACACTGCAAGCTTGATTCTGCAACAGTTTTTGTTTGAATCTGCCTTGCCCAGACATGCACCGTCCATCCAGGGAACAAATTATGAACTCAATTATAGCAAAACTCCAACTCTAATTCTTTGTCAAGGGTTCATTCACTGGATTTCCTTGTTTGAGTTGGAAAGGAGATTCAGTTAGGTCCAATTTATGGCTCCAATTTCATCGCTGTGAACTTTTTATTGTCTTCCATTATTTATTATACATCCCTGGGGGAAGTAAACAACTTCGGAAATTAAGAATAGTTAATGAGATCTTTGTAAAGAATCTCCTTCTCTCCATAGATACTATTTAACTTTGAAAGCTGTCAATCTGCTCCACTTTCTATTTGTTTTTAGTGGTGTGAAAAGTGTTAGTGTCTCTTATTTGGCCCATAACTATAACACCTTTCTGAGACATCCTCATCATATGAGCTTTGACTTATGTGTGACTATCATTACTCCTACAGAAGTGAATATCTAGGTCAGGAAGGCAACCTAGCTGCCACGATATGTAATGATTGCTACCTAATTTACAAAATGGATTCAGTATAGATTTGATTTAGATTTAGTATCAACAGGAACACAAAACAGTAAGCTATTCTGGCATAAATACCTTCAGGTGGCTGAGTTATCATCATTTGAATCTCGAGTGATGAGCGGCCAACCCAAGTAACAGCACCAGAAACTTTCAGGTCAGTATCTACATGGATTGGCTTTTTCAACACCATCTTGTCAACTGATGCTGTCACTAGTATCAATGGTCTTGTTGTGCTGTCCTCATCAGCACAGTGCTGCAAAAGAGGAAACCATTAAAAATATAACGTAAATTTTTCCACCTTCAACCAAAAAAATTCTTGCATAGAAATCTTTACATCCGCAATGTTCCCAATAGCATTTTTTATCAATCTAAAGTTTAAACAACAGTAAAAAATACAGATTCACATACCTACAACACATGGAACATTTTAGGATTCTTGCTAATTTTCTTTTTTCCCCAAAAATGATTCACCCAGACTCTCTAGGATAAATTTCTGTTCCTTGAATAATTGCCAAAATTTTATAGGAACTATATAAAATCCTTAAAAATTTGAATATTTAGGCAAAATATTGCCGAATATTTTATAGTTGGCATTTTAGTAAGATTCACCAAGGTTGTTACACTTCAAGATAAGTATGAATCTTTGAAATTTTCCCTGGTTGACAAATTCATTCTTCACTAAATACATAGAATTGAAATTTAGGCTATTGAAACAAAATAGGCAAAACCGGCCAAAACAAACAGTCTATTGAAGTAACTACTTTGTAAAATTGTCACAAAACTCAGTCAAGTTGACTAGTACTCCCAAGTCAAACTTTACTCAGCATGGAAATTGAACTAAACTGACTTGTTAACAAGTGAAACTTGACACCAACTAGTTTGACTCACTGACAGTGAGTTTGTGATGCAAGTACTCACAGGTCAAACTCTGTCCTGCAAGTACTCACCAATTTTTCAAAGGTCAATGAATTTGACTCAGAATCCTAATGAAACTTGGTGGGGTCCTTTATAAGTTTATATACCCCTCTAATGTCCCCAAATTTTGGATTTCCTAGTGAGGTGATTAGAAGGGTTTCCGAGAGCTTGTGTCAGCCTGGTCATAGGAGCAGGATTACTCCAATGGTGGGCTCGTAGAGTTTTAGTGTAATGTCTATGTCCCCATAGGAAGCTTACGGCGGAGTTCGCTAGCCTAAAGTGGTTTACGTACGCTAAAGCGAGGAAATAATTAATAAGGGGACTTAAATTTGCCTAAGGAGACTTTATTAAAGAAGGAGAAAGGATGATATTTCCTAGGCAAGTTGGATGTCACTTTAACTTTATAAAGTGAAGTATCATAAAGTGACTTTATCAAAGTGAATTTAATAAAAATAAAGAGAGAAAAGGGAAGGTGAAGATGAAAAGTCAATCCTAAACTCATTAATTGAGGAAACTCACTGCATTCGTGCATTGTGAGTATGAAGAGAGAGCTCTTGGAGAGAGTTGGAAGAAAAAGCTGAGGGCTTTGGAAACCTAACTCCCATAGCAGACTTCGGTGTTGCAACGAGACCCCCTAGTCTGGATGTGAGAATGAAATCACTTAGATTTCACTTTAGAGCTTCAATGGAGAACGAAATTTCTGAGAAAAGTTGAGGTATTTAAGCTTTCTTTTAGTTGTTTATATACTTGTGCATTTTCATATTTCCTATGACAGGCTGAAGGCTTCACAAAGAATGAAGAGTCAAGGGCAAATTAATATCAGTAAATACTCCAGTTTCATGGGACCCGCGAATTATTGAGAGGGCTGCATACTTTATGGTGGGGGCTAATTCAGATTTTTTTTTAAAGAATTAGAATGGCATAGACTTGCGTGACTGAATCTATAGGGCATAATAGGCAGCACGATTCCCACAAATTTTAATGGTTGGGTCCATCGCTTCGTGGAGGCACCAAGCAAGGGAGTCAAGTTATTTTTTCTTGTGGTTGAACGTATTTCAAAGTGCTGGGACGAGTTATGGGTTTACAGAAATCGCATTACTCATTTAACTCAGACAGTGACCACTTCCTTCGATCGTTGGACGTGTTCTTCTCTGCAAAGGGCCCTATCTTTCACAAATTCGTGATTGTAGGATGATCTATATGAGATCTTAATGAAATTGTGCTTGAGGGTTTGCAAATTACAAGTGTTTAAATAGAGTTTTTGAGAGCTTTTATGTTAATTTTTAAACTCAAAGCATGTAAATAAACTCTGAAATATACAAAAACAGCAGACAAATGCACCATAATAATAACCACAACATAGTAGATGATGAAGGAGTTCACCCCTCCTGGACTATCTCTCCTTGGTCCAGCATCCAATGGCTTGACCCTCTTTCATTATGCTCAAAATGGTGATTACACACATTTACAGTGCTCAAATGGCTTCAAAACTTGTTCTATCAGCTTCAGAATACCCAAAAATATCTGTCTAGCCTCTTTCTGATCTGAAGTTGGTCAAAAAATAAACAAGTTATGAGCCTCCCTAGTTTTCCTGCTAACCGCTCCACAATTTCCCCAAAATTTGGACCGGTCCTACAATTTCGCCCCATTTTCAGCTAACAGAGCGACAACTTTCCGAAATTCTGGGCGAAATTGTCAGAATATTAATTTGCCCAATGACGCCTTAAGTCCGAAAAATTAAACATAATGGTATGGCGCATTAAACATTTTTTTTAATAAAAAAATGGCACAATCCTACTAACCGTTGGCAGTTACAGGCCGCAACGATCACATTGGAGGTTTGGGTGGCGGTTAGAGGCCGCAACGATCACATTGGAGGTTTGGGTGGTAGTTTATACCCCTGTTGCGCCCCCGGTTCAATACATATGGTCGTATGCAACGTTGTTTTGGGGGGGTCGGGGCTAAGCCCTGGCCCCTACCCCCATATCTCTGCCCACCATAGTTTTAATAAGGTTTGCGCCATATATTATAACAAGGAGTATCGTGGCCCATGTGGTTAGAGCATTGTGCTGTTATGTGGGAGGTTTGGAATTTGAATCCTGCAGAGGGGCGGTTTGGCTTTCAACTAATTTTGGTAGCCCCCGTGTTGCCACGTGGCAGCCTTCGATTGGGCCACGTGGTAGCATGCAGTTGGCCACCACACCAACCAATGAAATCATGCCACCCAACACCAATCAAACTCGGACAAGTGGCACGCTAAGATTGGCCCACCATGTACAGTGATCCTTTGACCAGTCAACTATACGAACTGTCGATTAGGCAACCTGCATTATTTTGCCAAAATTTACCTGTTTGGGAAAACGGACAGAACGCGTTTTTGGGAGCATACGGTGTCTGTTTTCTGCAAAACAAGTTATGTCGAATTCAGAACGATGAGATCTACGCGATCGTTCAAGTTCCACAACATTCCGACAACTTTCAATTTTGAGCATAATTTTGAGCACCTGATCACTCCTCCCCACCAGAAGCTTTTGGACCCCACAAGATCACTTTCAGTTGTTTAGTAAATGAGGGTACAGTTCCCTCACCTTTCCGATCTTACTTCATTTGGCCTTGCTTGGATTTGTTCCTCTAAGCCCCACACGAAGGTACTCCACATTCCCTCGTTTTGAAGACCTTGTTCTTCTGTCAAGAATGGTGTCTTGTTGTAGTTCATCAAGGGTATTCAGGGGAAAATTCCTCAATGGAAGGAATCTGAACATTTTCTCCTTGATCTTCAATCAAAGGCAGCTCATACAACCTTAAGTCCTCAACATTAACAAAAGCATAAATTTGCATATATGAAGGCAAATCCAACCTGAAGGCATTATCACCAATCTTCTCTAAAATTATGAATGGACCATATCGAATCAGTTTTAGTTTTTTACCTTCTCCTTGAAACCTTTCTTTGCTAATGTGAAGCCAAACTTCATCACTGACTTGGAATTTGCGATCTACACGATGCTTATCGTGCCTTGTTTAGTACTTGACTTGCCTCTTTTCCAGCTGTTCTTGAACTACTTGATGCACCAATTGGATTTGTTCAATGAACTTTTTAGCTTTGCTTATGTCACTATGACCATCAATAGCAACATCTTTTCCAAAATTGAAATCCAAAGGAGATTTAGGCAAGTATTCCAAACATGCCTCAAATGGCGATGTTTGAGTTGAAGAGTGCTTGGCCCGATTATAAGCATGTTGAATATAGTGCAAGTTTTCATCCCACAACTTAGGATGCTTGTTGCAATAACCATGAAGAAGATGTATTATTGTCATGTTCACCACCTCTGTTTGTGGATGAAATGTTGTACTCTTTTTCAATTTGGTGTCCATGAATCCTGACAAGCTTGACCAAAAGTTCCCAACAAAGTGGGAATCTCAATCACTAACAATGGATGTGGGCAATCGAAAATGCACCCATGCATTGTGAAAGAATAACTGAGCAGTTTATTCAGATGTAATTTTCTTTTTACATGGCATCAAAATACACATTTTGATGAACCTATCCACAACTACAAAAAGATAATCATGATTCCTCTTTGACATAGGAAGACCTCCAACAAAGTCCATAGAAACACTCTCCCATGGACGAGAAGGTACTGGAAGTGGAGTGTACAATCCTAACTTTCTATTGCTAGGCTTACTAACAGCACATAATGAACAACCTCTAATAAAACGTGACACACTTTCAAGCATACGAGGCCAATAACAATACCTTTGTAGATGTGCCACCGTCTTACTTACACCGAAATGACCAGCAATAAGAGAAGTATGCGCCTCTCTTATAATGTTGACTCTTTCTCCCTGTGGAATAGAAAGCTTACCAAGATGGTACAACAAGTTATCATGCATGTGATAATCCAATTCCTCTCCTCGGTTCCCTTGACTTAAAGTTGCATATACATCTTGAAAATCATTGTCTAAAGCATATTGTTCAACATAGCTCTCATGCAAAACAGAATTATGCTTAAGAATTGTAGCGGCACTAACAATAGGCCTAGAAAGCATGTCAGCAACTTTATTGTAGATACTTTTCTTATACCTTATCACCAAGTAGAATTGTTGAAGAAAACCCATCCATCAGAAGTGCCTTGAATGCTACAACTTTGCTTGCAATTGCAAGTATTGCAATGGTTGATGATCAGTGTGAATAATTGTTTCCTTAACCATCAAGTAGTGTTTCCACTTTTTCACACTTTGTACCAATGCGTACAACTCCTGGTCATATGTAGGATAATTAATCATTGCACCATTAAAATTTTATGAATGAAAACAGATAGGCTTACCATGTTGCATGAGGACCGCACCCATGGCGTAATCACTAGCATCAGTCTGACTCTCAAATGACTGTCTCGGGTTTGGAAGTGCAAATACTGGGGCTGAACAGATATTTTCTTTCAATGCATCAAATGTCTTTTATTGTTTACCTCCCCACTGGAAGACCTGCTTCACACTTGTCAATGCATGCAATGGAGTTGCGATAGAAGAGAAGTTAGCAATAAAGTTCCTCCAATATTGGGCTGCTCCCAAAAAGATTCTTACCTCTGTAACTGTTTTGGGCTTTGGCCAATTCAAAATGACATCAACCTTGGGAGGGATGTATTTTCAATTCACCTCCTCCAACACAGTAAAGAAGTTTTTCCAAACTCACATTTTGACATCTTTAAAAACAATTGTTCTTTCTGCAAGACATCAAGTACTTTTTTGACATGTATGACATGTTCTTCACGAGATTTATCAAAAATCAAGATGTCATCTAAGTAGACTATCACAAACTCATCTAGAAATGGCCTCAATACATCATTCATCACACGCATAAAGGTAGTCAGAGCATTGCAAAGACCAAAAGGCATCACAAGCCATTCAAACAAACCTTGCTTTGTTTTGAATGTTGTTTTCCATATGTCACCTTCAGCAAATCAAATTTGACGATAGCCACTCCTTAAGTTCAACTTAGTAAAATACTTTGCATCTTTCAATTGATCAAGTAAATCATCAATTCTAGGAAGTGGGTAACGGTTCATTGCCGTAATTTTGTTCAATGCACGGAAGTCCACACACATGCGCCATGTTCCATCCTTCTTTGGCACCAAAACAATAGGTGACCCGCATGGTGAAGTACTTGGTATGATGATCCCTTTGTCCAACAACTCTTGAATTTGCTTTTTAATTTCTGCACTTTCCATCACTGACATCCTGTACATGCCAATTGTTAGGAAGAGGACAATCTTGCTGCAATTGTATTTCGTGTTGGATTCCCCTCTTGGGAGGCAATCCTTTTGGCTCCTGAAACATCTCATCATATTGGTTAACAACCTCAACCAAATCAAATTTTAATCTTTAATCACAACCTTGAAAAGCTTCATTTTCAACATCATTCTTTTGCTTGACCATTAGAAGCACAAAATTCTTGCTAGAGTTAATGAGTCTCTTCATTTGTCCGGCATTTACAAGTAATACTTGTTTTCATGGCGATGGAAAATAGCTTTTCTATCATACAAATATGGCCTTCCCAAAACAATTCCGAAAATATCAAGTGGTACTACATCAAGTTCAACTTCATCAAGAAAGTTTGTTGTAATTGCAAATTTAAAGATGCATTTCCTCGTAACTTGTAAGTTTGCATTCTTGCATATCCAACCTAAAGGATAAGGTCTTGGATGAGGAATGGCCTTTAAGTTTAGTTTCTTGACTAAGTCTTCAAAAATCAGATTTGCTTGTGAACCACTATCAAAAAGTGTATCAATTTTGGTGTTTTTTGAAATAACCCGAATATGGAAAAGTTCAATTCTAGTTTTCTCATCTTGAGTATCATTAGGACAACTTGAAGAGCTAGTGCTTGCTATGTACTTACCTTTCATTCCCATTGTTGTGATCTTTGTTTCACCTCCCGAATTAGAGCCTAAGTCATGTTGTGTAGTTGCAGTTGTCTTTTGCTTCCCTTTGTTGCTAAACTTCTTTGGTTTCATCTCAAGATGAAGCTTCCAACAATGAGCTTCATCATGACCCTCTTTGGAACAATTTTTGCATCTTAGTTTCTCTCCTTCATTTTTGACGGATGTGTTCTTCTTTCCCTTTCCTTTGAACTTGTTCTTACCCTTGTCTCCACTTGTGAATGGCTTCTTGCTACCCTCTTGTGGAATGTTTTTCCCTCTTGCTTCAAGATGAGTTGCCTGGACACAAACTTCATCTAAACTTGTAGGATTAAACGTAAGGATAGTATGTCATAAATAACTGTGTAAACCCCCAATATATTTCAACAAAGTGTCTGGTGAATTCACGTCTACACCTAATGTCAAGCATCTTCTTCTAAATTCTTGAGTGTAGCTTTGCACACTTTGACCCTTTAGTTGTCTAAAATTCGGCCAATCCATAATAGCCTTTTGCATATAAGCTAATGGATAAAATTGTCTTCTAAGTGCAGCAATAAAACCTATCCAAGAGGTGGAGACCTTAACATGTTTTTTCATATCCTCTTGTGTTTTGGATTCCCACCAAATCAAAGCAACACTTTCCAACCTCAATGAAGCCAACTGAATCTTTGTTTCATCATCATTGATGTTTTGGATCCTGCAATAAACTTCAAGTTGACGAACCCAATTATCAAGTCTTTCAACATTCACTTCACCATTATACGTAGGCAGTTCGAATTTGATATAAGGTTTTAATAAAGGAGTTTTACCATGCACCCTTGGGGTATGTGGAGGTCTTTGAGTAACAGTGGTTGTGGAAGAGGAAGATGAGGGTGAGGATGGAGGGGAAGATGATGGTGGAGAAGAGGGTGGTTTGCCACCATTTCCCTTTGAAGGCTTTTCATCATCTCATCCTTTTCCTCCACAAGAACCCTCTACTTTTGAAGGCTTGGAACTGTCACCCTGCAATCTTGAACTCCTCTCTTCATAGAGAACCTTCACCATTTAAGTCATGTCAAAGAAAGTTATTCTGAAAGTATTTTCTTCATATGACATGTTATCAACTCCTCCTTCATGAGACATGCTTGCTGAAGCTTCAACTGCAATTTGAGGAAGAATTGGTGGTGGAGCTTGAGGCAAACTTGCTCTCCTTGTCCTTGACCTAACTTGAGGACTTGCAACCACAAGTTTTCCCTCTCCTCTCTTGAGCTTCAACCTTGTAAGCATCACATACACTTGCAAACAATTAAATCCTCATAGCAGCAAAGAAAACCTAAGCTCTGATACCAAACTTGATATGTATGAGATCTTAATGAAATTTTGCTCAAGGGTTTACAAATTACAAGTGTTTAAATTGATTTTTTGAGAGCCTTTATGTTAATTTTTAAACACAGGAAACATGTAAATAAACCCTGAAATATACAGAAACAGCGGACAAATGCACAATAATAATAACCAACAATAGAGCAGATGATGAAGGAGTTCACCCCTCCTGGACTACGTCTCTTTGGTCCAGCTTCCAACGGCTTGGACCTCTTTCATTATGCTAAAAATGGTGATTACATACATTTACAGTGCTCAAATGGCTTCAAAACCTGTTCCATCAACTTCAAAATACCCAAAAATGTTTGTCTAGCCTCATTCTGATCCGAAATTGGTCAAAAACTGAAGAAGGTATGAGCCTCCCTAGTTTTCCTGCTAACTGCTCCACAATTTCCCCAAAATCAGGACCAGTCCTACAATTTCGCCCCATTTTCGGCTAACAGAGTGACAACTTTCCATATTTCCGGGCGAAATTGTCGGAACATTAATTTTCCCAATGACACCTTAAGTCTGAAAAATTAAACATAATGGTATGGCGCATTAAACATTTTTTTTAATAAAAAAATGGCGTAGTCCTATTAACCGTTGGTGGTTAGAGGCCACAGTGGTCACATTGGAGGTTTGGGTGGCATTCATGGTAGCGGTTTATACCCCCGCCTTGCCCACGGTTCAATACATATGGTCATATGCAACGTTGTATGGGCGGAGTCAGGGCCAAGCCCTGGCCCCTACCCCCATATCTCTGCCCACCATAATTTTAATAAGGTTTGCACCATATATTATAACAAGGAGCATCGTGGCCCATGTAGTTAGAGCATTGTGTTGTTATGTGGGAGGTTTGGAGTTCGAATCCTGCGGAGGGGCAGTTTGGCCTTCAACCAATTTTGGTGGCCACTGCGCTGCCACGTGGCATCCTCGGATTGGGCCACGTGGCAACATGCGGTTGGCCATCACAGCAACCAATGAAATCATGCCACCCGACACCAATCAAGCTCGGAAAAGTGGTGCGCTAAGATTGGCCCACCATGTACAATCATCCTTTGACCAGTCAACCATGCCCAGTCAGTTGTACGGACTGCTGACACGGCAACCTGCATTTTTTTGCCAAAATTTCTTTTTTTGGGAAACAGACAGAACATGTTTCTAGGAGCATACAGTGTCGGTTTTCCGCGAAACGAGTTGCGTCGGATTCAGAACAACGAGATCTACACAATAGTTCAAGTTCCACACCATTCTGACAACTTTCATTTTTTAGCATAATTTTGAGAACCTGATCATGGGAGGGTGAATGTAGATACGAGAAGAAGTTTCAATTGTTGGGCATGATTCCAATGAGAAACAGGGTCGAAATTCCTCACTGTTGATGATGGACGAGATGCCACACGATTTCTGGACCGAGTTACAACTGAGGAGGAGCGAGATAATTGTTATGTTTCATCCTGGAGAGCTTTGAGTGGTGTGTTGTGCTGACTGCGTGGAGTTTTGAACCTAAAGGTGCTACGCTACCTATTGACTGTATCAGCTGTTGTTACCATTACCTTATCTGCTAGTGGGCACTGGGGACGTGTTCCAGAACTGAGACAGACAATATATTTTCTCATGTTGGAGCTAAGGTATCATCCACCTGCGCTATGACTATGTGATTATATTGGCTGCCATCGAATTACCATGTTCACACTCTTATTTAAATTCACTGAATGCTCGGATTTTGAATAGAAGAAGTTTATTTGTGAGTTAGCTTCTCATTGTATGAACTGTATAATTGTTTCTAAGTTGCTACAAGAAGTATGTATGTGATTTGAGAAGTCCATTGATTCATATTAGTCCCTAAATGCAATTTAGCAGTGTACAATGGGCACCTATAGCAGAGTGTAAAATAACTGTTTATGGAAAACACCACTAAAAAATTAATTATGAACTAGGAATCCTGATTAAATTTTGAAAATTTCTAAGTGGGAATACTACATTTAGAGGAGTTTTATGGGTTCGCCTGAGATCACTTACCATATTTCATCATCAGGATCAATTCCGCACGGTTTTCTCTTGCTTCCATTGCATTTCAACGATTTTCGTAAAACAACATTATTAACAGACATATTTTAATTAATTACGCTTAAAGTGTTGTTTCGGGTTGATTACTTGGAGAAATACGGTAATACCTTAGTGTAATAGCTCATCGGAATCAAGGTGAAAAGATCTATGGAGAAGGATGATAAAAGGGGGCTTTGGGTGGCCAGTGTGACCACAAAGGCGAATTAACCATTTTTTGGCATTAAAAGTGACTTTAATTAGTTTATAAAAAGCCACTTGATTAAATAAAGTAAGGAAAAGTGTTTTTAAATATTTAATTGGAGGGAAAAGTTAAGTTACAAGAAGGGAAATGAAGGGGACTATCCTAACTCATTTGTGCATTTGAGTTTTTGGAGAAATGAGCTCTTGGAGAGAGTTTGGAGGAGAAGCTTAGGGTTTTGGAACCCTAGTCGCCATAGCTGACTTTGGTGTTGAAACTAGACACTCTCGTTGGATTTGAGAGTGATCACCATTGCGCTTTCAAGGAGAAAAAGATTTGCACGAGATATTGAGCTGGCTGAAAGAAGTTTTATCAGTTGATTTATCTCTAATATAGTTTTTCTATTCATCTCTTGTACAAGCAGCACATCACCATTAAAGAGTTGAAGACTTGAAGCCCAAGAAAGATGAGTATTGAAGGTGAAATAGAGGCCGAGTTCCCCTTGTATAGCAGAGACGAGTTGCTTGTTGGCCCTACTTTCTAACAGTTGAATGGTCGATTTTATCACTGTTATCAAGAGCCACGCTGCCTACATTTATTGGAGGGTCTATGGCTGAGTAAAAAGGCACGAGTTTCATTGCCAAAGGAGAGTCTGCATTCCTTATTTTCTGGTTGTGTGGGTTTCCAATCTGGAGTTTGAAAGTGGCCCTGAGATAGCCACGTTCTCTTGTTGAACTAAGCCATTGCCTTTATTATGTTTGGTGGGTGCTCTTTGAGGAAGATTAGACCACTGTTTGCACAGAACAGAGCCACTCTTCTTCTCTGTTGACCGTGCGTGTCTGTCCAATAGCAGAAACACGAGTTTCCTAGAGGGATGAAGCGATTTGGTTGACTGTACCAATGACTATTCAATTGAATCTATTCTTGTAGCTTCACATGGTAGTAGCAGAGGGCATAAAGTAGAAGAATGGAGCAGCTACTCTCTGAAAGTTGCACTGCTGATATAGAAATACATATACAACAAGGCCTGGGCATTTCATCGTGACCAAATCAGGTTCCATACTGTGCTTACTGTGATAAATTTCTTTTACCAGAATTGAGATGATGAATCTGTATTTGACAATGTGTTAGTGATGCAATTTATATCAGCATATCTGAGTTATTTCTAAGTTAAAAATGCCATGCTAGTAGCTTCTTACAATCTGGTTATACATTCTGATCTTGGTATGTTGATGTTCAAGTTGAACAAGCAAAAATTTGACATCTACAGCAGTGTGTGAACAAAGTGTTTGACAAAAACTCTCACTGAAATTTACACTAGAATTCTGTCATTTATTGAGAAATCTCAAATATCACAAGAAAGGTATCTTACAGTGGTATCAGAGCATTGATCGTAGCTCAGTCATGGGTTATCTTTGAAAAAAGTTCGGGGGCTTTATTTTGAAGGTGCCAAGATACAGATGTTGGGAATACTTTATTGGCCGCCTCTTAGGCATCACTCGAACCAGTTTCTAACCGCTCTGTAATTAATAACAGATTGCCAAAAGCCACTATTGTAGGCCAAGCTGGTCTTATCACCGCCTGCATGTTTCCACTTGTCTAATTTTGCTTGAATGTAATTACTACAGTAGACAAACTAGCCGACTTAGGTTTTCTATAAATATTGTATGCATTAGTAGTGTAAAAGGAGGCTCGGAAGGGGGAAAACCATTGTAATAGATTATGTTGGTTGTAAAGCACTCTCTTTTGGCATGTAAACAGGCTGGAAACTTTCATGTAACAGCAGTATACAATTCCAATGATAAATATGTGTGGGCGGACGATTGTTATGTAAATGTTTGCAGAGAGACACGATAGAGATTGAGTGGAGAAATAGAATTGTGTTCACTGTTTATCACAAGTTGGATTCGGATTGTATTTTGGGATCATGGCTTTGCTCAAGATTTGGGGAGTAAGTCGAGCCATCATGCGATTGTTGGTCATACAGTTCGTTTGCTGGCTCGGATGGTTCTCCACTTTTGCTTTGGCACAATTTGAGATAAGCGAAGGTGTAACGGGATCTGTTACTTTTCCTGCCCTGGGAGTTACGTGCGTAGCGAATTTAGCTGTTTTTGTTACAAGCCTCATCAGGGGACGACTTGATTTAGAAATGGGTGCGCGGGATGTCCTTGAAATTTTATGGACTCCCGAACTCCAGAAGATAAAGAAGATTAAGCATGGATATGGACTGACCACATTTATACAAGAAGATGCTGCTATCGGAGGAGGAGGTGATTCTCGACCTACAGAGGGAAGATGGCTTCACACTGAATATTATTCTCCGGTAGATGTAGTTGTTCAGATTAGTTCTGAAGAAGAAAAAAAGAAGAAGCAGAAATAGCAGGCGCTTCTACTAGAAAACGAGTTCTGAAGACTGCTGATGTTATAATGCTGTCAAATGGCACAGCGAATTGGTCGATGAGGCAATTCATCAAATCGAATGCCAGTGTTGTGCAATCCATCGTACTCCAATTCATGCCTTTGAAGCGCGCAAGAAATGATACAGAAGTCAGCAAGGAACTCACTTCAGGAGACACTGTATTAAAGCCATGTAAATGCAGGAGCCCTATGTGTCACTGCATTGTATTCTGGACAATGGAAGAGACCACGGACATGCTTGCTCGTAGGATGCCCGGAACATTGAAACAACTCTCTGATTCCCTGTGCCTACTCCCCTGTTCCACCTGCCTCACAAAAGGCTGCCATGACTGCAACTCGGAGAACCTGTTGCGTTCGGAGGGCGAGGCTTCACAGCCATTGAGAGAGAGTGTGGTATCTGGCATTCTTCATGATATCCATGCCAGATACATCGCTGCGGGGGCGCCAATTTGCATATGCATTCCAATGAATGATGCCGGCGATGATGATTGGACAAGGCTACTAATAAAATCTTTGAGGTCTAAAGATGCGGAAGGCAGAGGAGTCACAAACAAGGCTACAGAAGCTCTGCAAGGCTACTTGGGTGGAGGTAAAGGAAGCGAAAAGGGAACTGTAGAATACGACATTTTCTCCTTCGTAGTGCCAAGGTTGACTGAAGTATTAATAAATCTTGGGCTCACATTCTGGTTCAGAGTAGATGGCTTCTCTAGCGCTCTGGTGGCCAGAAGGACAGTGCGAGATTACTTGCTGGACAGTAAATCAAGTGGGTTCGCTGCCAATGCATTTCTAACCAAAGCTGTGGTCAAGTCTAATGGCGATAACAGTCAGGTTTGCCAAGTGCTAACTTTTAGAGGCCGTGATCGGCTGTGCATGATAACCTTTATATCCGTGGGTTGTGTCAACGTCATTTGCTCTCTTCGTTGGTCTCTGCTTATTTCTTTTGAAGGTGGGCCTGATAATTCTCACCCACCCTCTTTGCCTATAGTTGCTGTGATAATTGCTGCCATTGGTACACCATGGCCAGTGATGACGTTAGTGGCGTTTTGGGATATATTCCCCTCATATGTCGGATGTGACACCTTTAGGGGATTTGTGAAAGTGTTTGTTTTAGTCTCGGTGATGCTACTCTTTGTGGTGATTTCATCGGTTTTCTGGCCAGGGTTTATAATTGTAGCATGTCGAAAACATCGTCACAATGATCCTTATGTTTATGGATTGTATGCGACAGCTTTAATTTTGGAAATGGTGTGCTTCGTATCTTGGAGCGCACTGGCCGGAACGGTTGGCATAAAGGGTTTTGGAAGATGGGTCTATGGTGCTCTTCAAATATTGATCTGGCTGAAGTGGGCAACCGGTAGTTTTTTTCTCAGTGAGGATAATTCCAAAGAATTTTTTGGGAAAAATCCTAACAAGTTGATTCTTCTCCTTTACTCTTCCTCATTTTGGCTAAATGCCGTACTGGCTGCAGTTAGGAGCAAGTGGGAGGCGTGGCCATGGAGTGAGAATCATTTATTTTCATTTATCCGAGGGTAATTCTTATCCGCCTTGTTGTGGCTGAACGCTTCCAATGGTTAAGGACACAATGACTTAAGATGATGTAATATGCAACCTAATTGGATTGGAGCATCACTTTATATATCTATTTTTAGATGGTAAAGGTTGTATTTCTTTATTATGTAGAATTTCATCTAATGAACCAACTATACGTTTCAATGTTTCATCTTTTTTTAGAAGGAAAACGCTGTATATATTAAAAGAAATATATGATAGTACATGATCATCAATACATTCTCAAACTGTTATTTAAAACAGCCAGAAAACCCCATATACCAAATACATCCAGAATACACTTCTGAATGAATATTTTCAATGTTCCATCTGTTATCATGAATATTTGTAAATTTGGTTGAAGATCATGATTTTCATATCCATCGAAATTGGTTTATGATAAATACAAAACATATAAATTTAATTTTATAATTGAAATAGCCATACAAAATTAATTGTATAAAAATTAAAATACAAAGATATCACAATAATAAATAATGGTATTTTTTTTATAAAAATTAATTTTGTATTATTTTATAAATAAAAAACATTAATTCAATACATACATATTTTTTTTATAAAAATTAATTTTGTATAATTTTATAAATAAAAAACATTAACTCAACCCGTATATATAAAAAAATAAATTTTTATTTTTTAAAATGTAATGTGATTTAGTATTTTATTTTATTATAGGATTAAGATTAATAATGCTAGAAATAGCTTTAAAAAACATATAAAAATCAACCATATTTAATATAAATGAAATTCTACATAAAATATTTTAAATTTCCATAAATGTAAATATTTGATATGTTATTTAAGAAAAATGATGTAATATAATATGAAATTATTACATATATTTAAATGACAAGTTAAGATATTAAGTTAATAAAATAAATTAAGTAAAACATAAATTATTATTGTGTATATTTAAATAAATTTATTATTATTTTTAATTTGATTTCTTATTTTGCTAATTTTATATTTATAAAATATTAATTTAAAAGCGTTTTATAATTTTATATGATGATGATGATGGTTAATGTCCACTAAGACCAAATTTTGGTCTATCAAACCTAAAGAAACCAATTATTGTACTTGATTTATTGTAAAGAAGAGGATTGGAGTCCTCGTTATTTTTTATTAATAAAATCATTTATTCTATATTGTTCATTTTGTGTTCTATTTATAAGTGATCTAGACTCGTAAAGTAACAATTGTAAAAGAAATATTGATTCACTGCGCCACCACCCCCCCTCCCCCTAAGTATGTTATGAAACCAGCTCCAATAGAAGAAAAGAGAGATCAACGCCTTAGAAATCAGCCACTTTGAGGGGGAAACCTCCTTTACATTACATAAATGAACAATTATTGGATGAAACAAATGACAAAGCCTCCTTTCTATATGATCAAGTGATCATGTCCTATTGGAGAAAATGCTCAAAAATTTATTTGCTCAAAATTGCCAGAAACTCCGAGCGACCTGGACAGGCTCTGGCGATATGACCTAGCGCGCCAACGCGCTCAAATTCGACACTCGTATGTGGAAGATATTCAAGTTGGAAGTTTCTCAAATTTCAAGGAAAAGCCCAATTTGACTCAGCTTTGACCTTGAAAAAAAAACATATAATAATAATAATAATAAATTTTTAAAAAAATATTAAAAAGAATATTCCATTTAATATTTTGAGAATATTCCACAGAATATTTCGAGAATATTCCACAATATTCTCATGGCGGCCAATCAAAGGGCGTCACGTGGCCGCCCGGAGGCCGCCACGTGGCCCCCAGGACTTCAAACAAATGCGTGTTTCAAAATTTTTGGGCATTCACCAAATTTGAACCCCGACCTCTTGGCAAATGGCGCCACGACTTACCGTCTCACCACAAGCTTGGTTCTTAATAGGTGTGGGGCGCGATGTTATTTGAATGTTGAAATGTGTTTCAAGTGAGAGTTAAAGGGGCGCCCTCACCATATGCGGTGGCCCGCTCAAGAACTATGGCCCATGTATCAGCCCGTTACGCTTAACGGTTAACCAACCATTATATGAGGCGTTCACATGATTTAAATGTGGAGGTTCCGTTAAACATTATTGCTATGGTTCCGAAACCGTCTCGCCTAACCTCCCCATGTGGCCATGTCCACCCCTCCGCTAATGCTAACCTTAACCGCGCTGGAGATTTTGGTGGAGTCCGCTCCGTATATAGAGCCGATCCCTAAAATGGTGGAGCTATCTCATAGCTCCACCACAATTGGTGGAGGCTTCTAGCCCTAATTAAGTAAAAGTTGTTTTGGCTCATAAATTTTGCTAGAAAAGACCATTTGGAGCGATTTTTTTATTTTTTTATTTGGGTAATTTGAGCATTCCAGAGCCAATGGTGCAGGTTACAGAAGCAACAGAGATCATATTTAGGTACTCTTTCAGTAGAGAAGCTTCGAGAGCCATCAGGGCCTAGGGAGTGTTGGAGTTGTATTAGGCTATGGTTAACCTTTAGAGGTGAAACAAAAGCCTATATTTATTTTTTTCAGTGTTCTAAACTCATTTCTATAGCTATTTTTTCCTGTTTAGGCATTATTCACACTGTATAACTAATTTTGAGCATAATAAGAGCAAGGACATGCCCATTTGGGGGCCTTGGACCCGGCAGATGTAGCCGAGGAGGGGTGAACTGCCTTATCATATGTTGTGTTATATTCTATGATTTATTTGTTGTGTTTTATCAGAGTTAAAGATGTTAAACAGTAAAAATAAATAAGCCTCCTACACACAAAAAGACTCATAAATTCACCAAAAGCATTTTGTTCCAATTGCAAAACACATTAAACAGTTTGCACACATAAGTTTATGGATAATGAATACCTTGCACCAGTAAACAAGTAGTTTCATTATCATCTCATTAGTGATTACTTCTATTATTTATTTAGGCAGAGTCTGTAAAGGGCCAGAAAGCTTCAGGATCTCATCCTTTCTTTAAAGGTGACATATCATGTAAATGCCCCTACAGTCCATCTCTGTATTAGAAATAATAATTTCTCACATATCAGATCAGATTGGTATCAAATCATATGTTGAGCTTATGGTTTTGAGCTATATTTTTTACTCAGCATTTGTTGTGTGCAAAGATTAAGTCATTTGTTTGCAAGTTTTGATGCTGACTAGGTTAAAACTCAAGAGAGGTGAAGGAAACTTGGTTAGTGCACAAACTAATCCACAACCAAGAAAGGTCATAGAACCACCTCCAAGAGCCCTAGAAGTAGCTACAAGCATGTCTTCAAGATAAGGTGAAGCTCATGAAGAAATGGATCCCAAGGAAGAAGAAATGGTTTTTCGGAAAGCTTTCTTGGATATGACTGAAATGGTAAGGATCCTCTATCAAGAAAGAAATGATAGGATTGCTGGAGAAGGATCTAAAAACCAAAGAGAAGGAGGAGATTCTTCAGGAGGAAAGAAGGACAATGATAAGTCAAAGAAAGGGAATGGAGGAAATGGTGATCCACCATCTCCATCGTCATCCTCTTCCTCAACATCATCCTCTTCAACTTCAGTAAATCAGTCACATAAGTCAAAAACAACTGGTAAAAATCCTTTGTTAAAGCTTGATGTCAAATTTGAATTGCCAATGTTTAATGGTGATGTTAATGCAGAGAAATTAGATAATTGGATCAGACAACTGGAGGTCTATTTAAGGATTCAAAATCTGCATGATGATGACACCAAAATACAATTAGCCTCATTAAGGATGGATGGAGCAACATTGGTTTGGTGGGAAGCCAAAACCAAAGATGAAATCAAGAAACATGGTAAGATTTCTTTATCTTGGACTGAGTTTATTACTGCAATCAAGAAACAATTTTATCCTCTTTCTCACCTTCAAAAGGCTATATTGAACTAGCAAAACTTTAGACAGCTTAAGGGACAGAATGTGCAAGACTATACCCAGGAATTTAGGAGAAGAGCACTCTTACTTGGGGTAGATTTACAAAGCCAAGATACTTTGTTAAAATACATAGGTGGTTTGCACAGTTACCTTCAACACACTATTCTTATGTTTAATCCTACTAGTCTAGACGAAGTTTGTGTACAAGCTACACATTTAGAGGCTAGAGGGAAAAATACTTTTGATGCTCTGAATGAGGATAGTGATTTTAAAAGCAAAGGAAGAAAAAGGGTTGCAAATTCTAGAAAAGAAAAAGGTAAATTCTTTTGCAAGAACTGTTCAAAAACAAGCCATGATGAAGACCACTGTTGGAAGCTTCATCCTGAGCTGAAACCAGAGAAATATAAAAACAAAGACAAGACCAAAGAAAAGAGAAAAACTATAGCAACTATTGAACGGGACTTAGGGTCGGAGTCAGGTGATGAGACAAAAAGTATCACCATGGTATTAAATAACATAAAAGGGAAAGAGGTTGTACAAGAATCAAATCCCAGTTCTAGCTCATTAAACTGTCACAAAGATACTCAAGATGAAAAGAGGAGGATAGAGCTATTTCATGTGAGGATAATCTCAAACCACACAAAGATAGACACACTTTTTGATAGTGGGTCTCAAGCTAATCTCATCTCAGAAGACTTGGTCAAACAGCTGAAACTTGAGACAATTCCACATCCAAAGCCTTATCCACTTGGGTGGATATGCAAGGATGCAAACTTACAAGTCTCAAAGAAGTGCATCTTGCGCTTCGCCATAACAGCTCATTATGTTGATTGGGTTGAACTGGATGTAGTACCGCTTGACATTACAGGTGTTGTGTTGGGTAGTCCATATTTATTTGACAGAAAGGCCATCTTCCATCGCCATGAAAACAAGTATCACTTGTTCAAGGATGGAAAAGAGTACATTGTGAGAGCACATAAGAAGAAGCTAGAATCTTCTTTAGTCCATGCAGGTCAATTGAAAAGGCTAGTTAATGCAAGTCAAAATCTGACTTTGTTAATGATTAAACGACAAGATTTTGTACATTTACCTTTTCATGATATTGCTAATGATATGTCTCAGTCTGATAACAGTTCATCTTTGAAAGAAGATGACAATTTGTTGCACAAGGTACCTTAGGTGTCGATCGGTGCAGAGGACGAAGTGTCAGTGCAAAGTAGTGCAAGAGTCCATGAGGTGGAAAGGCATGCAAGCAAAGAGGGCACACAGTTCAGCATGGGTCAATGTTGGTTTTAGAATGGCACATTTATATGGCGAGAAAACTTGGTTGGGATTCGGCACAAGTGCATGGCTCACACAGCAAAAATTCGCCATGTGAACAGTTGGCAAGGTGAATCTCATTTTCAGTCTTCTTTGAAGCTTGACCATTGTAGAAACAATATGCTTTCTGCAAATTATAGTTGTTGTTCTGCAAATTTCAAGAATTTGTGTCATGACTCGGTCAATGTTAGCAACGGTCGGTCAGTGGATTCAAGGAACAATTTATCTTTTTATGAGAAGCTCAATTTGATGAAGTCAGGAAGATTTCAGTGGTTCAAAGTTGGAAGAGTGGAGAATCAGCCTCCTCATCTTCATTTTCTGTAATCAGAGAGCTTTTGTGAGTCCAAAAGCTTCCCATTTGGGAGGTGTGATCAGGTGATCATGTCCTAAGTTGTAAAAATGCTCAAAATTGGAATTGCTCAAAATTGGTTGGAACTTGAGCGACCGGATAGTGCTCGTCGATACGATCCCGGCGTCGCGAACGGCACTCAAATCCGACACTGTATGTGAAAGTTATGCAGCTTTGAAGTTTTCAGTAAACTGCAAAAAGACCAGTTTGACCAGGTTTGACTTTCAATTTGAAAAATTAAAAAAAGGAATATTCTAAGGAATATTCCTCAGAATATTCCCTAGAATATTCCTCAGAATATTCCACCTGGTCCAATCCGGATACGACAAGTGGCATTCAGTTATTGGTGGTTGGTTTGACTTTTCGATTTGTTGACCAATTATGGGCTGCCACATGGCCCCCTGGTCGGTGAAATAGTGGCACGGTTAAAATTTTTATTTGGCTCCGGCGTGTTTTGAACCCGAAACCTCACCACTACAAACGCCATGACTTACCGTTGGGCCACGCAATTGAATCTTAATAAACAATGGTTGCATATTGTATTTGATGTTGTTAAAGCTTTGTGGCGAAGGAAAACGGGGCTAGCCCCTTAGGGCTAGCCCGCGTCAACATGACCAGGGCCAAGAACCTTGGTCTAAAGATCAACCAGTGGACAGTTTAAAATGTTATTGTTTATTGTATGGTGTTCACATGCAGCAGGGGTTCTAAACCTTTAAATGCCACGGTTTATTCAATCGTTGGATAGGCAGTTAACCAACGTTAACTCCGGCGGTCTATGTGGAGTTGTTCACATGCATTAAACCAACATTTAACTGAACTATCAGTTGTTCTGCCAAGGTTGGCGGCGGTTATACCAATTCCGGCCAGTGTGCCAAAATTAGCGCCCTTATCTACAGTTAGCCCACTTTTAGTGGGATTTTTACCTAACATTGGGCAAATACAGTTTTGATCATATCTTGGGCTAGGGAAGACCATTTGGAGTGATTTGTTTTTTGATTTTGGGTAATTTGAGCATTCTAGAGCCAATGGTGCAGGTTGCAGAGGCAACATAGATCATCTCCAGGTACTTTTTCAGCAGAGAAGCTTGGAGAGCCATCAGGACCTAGGGAGTGTTGGAGCTGTATTGGGCTATGGTTAACCTTTGGAGGTGAAACAAAAGCCTATCTTTACTGTTTTCAGTGTTATGAACTCATTTCTACAGCTATTTTTTCCTGTTTAGGCTTTCTTCACACTGTATAACTAATTTTGAGCATAATAAGAGCAAGGACATGCCCATTTGGGGGCCTTGGACCCAGCAGATGTAGCCCAAGAGAGGTGAACTGCCTTATCATATGCTGTGTTATATTCTGTGATTTATTTGCTGTGTTTTATCAGAGTTAAATATGTTAAAAAGTAAAAAGAAATAAGCCTCCTACACACAAAAAGACTCATAAATTCACCAAAAGCATTTTGTTCCAATTGCAAAACATATTAAACAGTTTGCACACATAAGTTTATGGATAATGAATACCTTGCACCAGCAAACAAGTAGTTTCATTTCCAGATCATTAGTGATTACTTCTATTATTTCTTTAGGTAGAGTCTGTAAAGGGCCAGATAGCTTCTGGATCTCATCCTTTCTTTAAAGGTGACATATCTAGTAAATTCCCCTACAGTCAATCTCTGCATTAGAAATAAGAAGTTCACACATTTCGCATCACTATATATAGGAGTCCATGGGGTCACAATATAATCCTAGCCGACCTAAAAATAATAATGTAAGGGCACAATAATAATAATAGTGGCTTTTTATGGGGCACAATAATAACAAAATGGGGGTTACAAGGGTACAATAATAACAATAAGGGGGTTACACTAACAAAAATATGGGACTATAATAGTAATATAGGGATCTAACATGCCCCTCTCCTTCAAAAAAGTGTTGTCCTCAACGCTTGAGTAGCTCTGGGTGCTTCTGTATAAAATTCTCATCCTCCCATGTAGAATCTTCAGTGGGTAAGTTCTTCCACTTGATGAGATACTCTGAAATTGATCGATTTCGTAGTTTTCGAGTTCTTGTTTCCGTGACCGCTTCAGGTTCCAATATGATTTTTCCTTCCTCATCAAGTTCTGGCAATATTGTTTGAACTGGAAGATTTTCACCTATAACCTTCTTTAAGTATGAAACATGGAAAACTGGATGTACTCGCGAAGAAGCAGGAAGCTCCAATTTGTATGCCATAGTACCAATCTTTTGCAACACCTTGTAAGGACCATAGTACTTTGGCGATAATTTATTATCCTTCTTTGCTTGCTTGAGGGACATTTGTTTGTATGGTTGTAGCCGTAAAAATACCCAATCTCCTACATCAAAACTTCTCTCGCAACGATGTTGATCTGCCTGTTGTTTCATTCGATTTTGTGCCAAATTCAGGTTATCCTTTAAGAGTTGGAGAACTTCTTGCTGATGCTCGATGTGATCTTCCACTGCTTGAACCTTCGAATTTTCTCTTAAAGATGATGTGATGGATGTTGGATGATATCCATAAAGTGCCATAAATGGGGTCATTTTTGCTGCAGTATGGAAGGAAGTGTTATACCACCATTCAGCAAGAGGTAACCACTTGACCCGTTGTGTTTGTTTATCAGATACAAAACAACGAAGATATCCTTCCAAACATTTATTTACTATCTCAGTTTGATCATCAGATTGAGGATGATAAGATGAGCTATGAGCTAATTGAGTACCCAAACAAGAAAATAATTTCGTCCAAAAATTTCCTGTAAAAATGGGATCTCTGTCGCTCACAATAACTCTTGGGATTCCATGTAGCTTTTGAATTCTGTCCATAAATGTAGTAGCAACTGTACTTGCTTTAAATGGATGAGATAATGCACAAAAGTGTGCATACTTGGTAAGTCTATCAACTACGATGACACTCTTTCCTTCGGACTTAGGTAAACCTGTGATAAAATCCATTGAAATCTCCTCCCAACGTTGACTTGGAATGGATAAAGGTTGTAGAAGACTCGGGGTCTTAATTGTCTCAACTTTATTTTGCTAGCAAACCAAACATTCTGCCACAAACTTTTGAATATCAGATTTAAGGCCATCCCAAAAAAATTCTTTCTTCACCCTGTGGTAAGTTTTTAAAAATCCTGAGTGTCCTCCTAAAGGAGAAGTGTGCAATTCCAGAAGAATATTTTGTTTTAGTTGGGAATTCTTACAAAGATATAAGCGATCTTTGTACCATAAGGAATCATTTTTCTAACTAAATGTATCAGATGTACTAGGATCTTGCTGCAACTTTTGAATGAGTGTCCATACATATTTTTCCTTCTTCCATTCATCTCTTGCTTCGGTTATCCAATCTAGTTGGATAATATAAATGGCACAAAGCAATGCTTCCACCTCTTCATTCTTTCTTGAGAGTGCATCTGCAACAACATTAAGCTTTCCTTTTTTGTAGATTATTTCAAAGTCATAACCTAACATCTTTGTCACCCATTTTTGCTGCTCTTCTGAAGATAGTCTTTGTTCCAAAAAGTGTTTAATACTATCATGATCAGTTTTTACCTTGAAGTGTCTTCCCATTAGGTAAGTTCGCCATTTCTTTAGTGCATGCAGTATTGCTAACATTTCCTTCTCATAAATAGTTTTATGTAAATACTTTCCTTTGATTGGACGACTTTCAAAAGCAATGGGTCTTCCTTCCTGCATTAAAACTGCACCAATTCCATTTCCTTAGGCATCACATTCCACAATAAAGGTTTTTGTGAAGTCTGGCGTAGCTAAGACCGGTGCTAGGCACATTGCCTCTTTAAGATGTTCAAAGGCCTTAGTTGCTTCAGGAGTCCATGAAAATGCATCATTCTTCAATAATGTTGTTAGAGGTGCTGCTATTCTCCCATAATTCTTAACAAACTTGCGATAATAGCCTGTTAACCCGAGAAATCCTCGCAACTGCTTTATTGTCTTGGGGACTTTCCATTCCTTAATGGCTTTAATTTTGTTACGGTCTACTTTAACACCCTCGTGAGATATAATATGACCCAGATATTCCACCTCTTGTACTCCAAAGAAACATTTGGATGTTTTTGTATATAATTGTTTCTCCTGCAATAGTTTGAGCACCCTGTCAACATGTTCAACATGATCCTTCCAAGACCTGCTGTAGATTAGTATATCATCAAAAAATACTAGCACAAATTTTCTAAGGAAGGGTTTGAAATGGAATTCATCAACCCTTGAAATGTAGAAGGTGCATTGGTAAGGCCAAAAGGCATGACCAAAAATTCATAATGACCCTCATGAGTTCAAAATGTTGTTTTCAGAATATCTTCAGTCTTCATTCTAATTTGATGATATTCTGAATGAAGATCCAACTTGGTAAAATAAAATTTTCCATGTAATTCATCAATAACATGAATGGGAAATTTATCTTTAATAGTGAGCTTATTGAGCACCCTATAATATGGACACATGCGCCATGATCCATCCTTCTTATGTACCAATACTACTGGAGCAGAGAAATAACTTTGACTAGGTTGAATTATACCAGCCTCTAACATTTTTGTAATCATACATTCAATTTCGCTCTTTTGGACATAAGGATATATGTGAGGCCTGATGTTTGGAGAGACACTTCTTGGAATCAAATGAATAGAATGATCATGATAACGAATAGATGGGAGTTTCAAACACCTTGGAATGATTATCCAAGACTTTTGGGAGATTTAGAGAAATAGATGATTTTGATGTTAGAACTTCTAGTGAGCATAATTGTGCAATTACGCCTCGTTGTTCTTTCTTCGGAATCTTTGTCATGACATTAGAGCTTATTAACTTTCCCGGCTTCCCTGCGATACCCCGTAATTCGACTTCCTTTCCTTTCGAAAAAAAATTCAAGAAAAGTTCTTGAAAGTTAAAAGCTACCATCCCCAAAGATTGTAACCATTGTACTCCTATTACACCATCAACACCTTCCATTGGAATGGAAAGCATTAGACTATTCAATACATGTTCCCCCATGGTTAGCTTGATATTATGGCATTTTCCAGAGCAATTTATAGTTCCTCCATTTTCAACCATCACTTGACAATCTGGTGCTGGGTATAGGAAGCAATTCAATTCCTTGGCTACCTTACAATGAATAAAATTATGGGTACTACCCAAATCAATCAACACTATTATCTTTTTCTTCTTGATATGTATTTCTATCTTGAGAGTTTGAGGAGTGGTAATTCCTTCCAATTCATTACAGGATATGGTCAGACTCATTTATTCTTTTTCTAGAGTTGGTTCCTGGTGTATATCCTCTTCTTTTGAAGTTTCTTCTTCATTTTCTTCCTCCTCTTCACAATCTATGTAAAATAATTTATTTTCAACACACTTATGACCTTTAGTGTATTTGTTATCACAACTGTAGCAAAGACCTTTTTCTCTTTTTTCTTCCAATTCTTGTGGTGTCAACCTTGTAGGTTGTGGAAGTCTAGGAGTAGCAACACTTCCATCTTTATAGATGTGAGTGGTAGGCTTCCTTGTCACCATAATTTTACATTTAAATTTTCTTGCCACTGGTCAGCCTTTCCAATGAATCAGTTCCCAAAGGGATACCCATATTGGATGTTATCCTTAAGTTCCTATGAAGATTATCAATCCCGTGGTTCCTTTGAAATATTAAATTCCATATTCACAGTCAGAGTCCCCAATGTGCTCCACTATCGAATCCCTTTTATTTGAGATTTATCAATTGGCTAAAGAAGGTGTTTCGTATCCTCATAATGTGCTACCATTTCCTCCGTAAAAATTGACCAAGTGACAATTTTTTTACGGGAGCAAAGCCATTGATACCATACAAATGTATTTTTTTCTAAATATAAAGTTGCAATGCGTACCTTTTGTGTGTTTTGCACATTATTGAGATCAAATATTTCTCCATATGTTGTATCCATGTTACGGGATCCTTGCCATCAAACTTCCTCATATCGATCTTTAGAATATGGTGGCTCTTAAATCCAACATTAGAGTTTATGAAATCACGATTAACATTTCTTTTGTTCTCATCATGAGTTTCATCTAGTATCTTTTCGCCTTTAGGAATCATTTCTTGTATAAATTTTGTCAAACCTTCCTTCAAACCTTGCATGCCTGCTTTTAGATCATTCTTCAGGTCTTCCATGTTGTCTTTCATTTTTTCGTCGATGTCATCCATCTTAGCTTCCATGCCATTCTTCAAACCATCCATCTTAGTTTCCACGCCTTTATTCAAAACTTCCATTTCATTTTTTGTTGCTCTTTGTGAGATCGAAATTCGGTGCACTTGCTCTTGTAATTTTGATATGTCACGTTGCACTTCTTCCTCTTCATGAGTCATAGTAGAACCTTCTGAAGGCTTAATGGGTGTTGAATTCTTTTTGGGGGAATTTTAGAACCCAATACTAATATCTATGTTTCAATATGCCTTTGGAATCACTTCAAACTAATTTTTCAAACAAGACTTATGAAATTTGAAAAAAATACACACATTTTTCTTGATTTTGAGGAGCTTGATATTGAAACTGACGTATCTTTGTAATTTCGGATCCCCAAGATTTAAGCTTCGGTCCTGTAATAACCCTCTGAGTCTTCTTTCCAATGCCACGGGTCTGACCCGATTTGGATTCTTCACAACAAAGTTATGCCCAATCTCCCACAATGAACTAATTATGGACTGGTTCAGTAGAGAGAACTTGTATGATGTGCCATGTGTCACTATTTTGTTTTTAGGATATAAAATCAATACACTGAGAAACTAAAGTATGTGCCCTTTCGGCCACTTTTTATGTAATTCAAATTTGATTCTCAGAGAGAACGTTATGACACTTTTCCAAAGGTCACCTATTTGAGATGAAATTATGGAGCCTGCAAAAACCCCAACTTCCTCAGATCATATCTCCGAAAATATTGCGAACCCGTATCCGAAATTTTTACACGAACTTCCTGTATGATTTTTCGCAAATGTTTTTTTAGCGTATTTAAATTGGTAGGTGGGAATTTATAGCGAAAATGCTACGATGTCCCGTTTGAAGCAACGAAGCCCTAGAATCCAAAGCTCGATACCAAATGTTATGAAACCAACTCCAAAATAGAAGAAAAAGAGAGATCAATGCCTTAGAAATCAGCCACTTCGAGGCCGCAACCTCCAATACTTAGGTCCCTATATTACTAGTATAGTCCCTTATCGTTGTTAGTGTAACCCCCTTATTGTTATTATTGTACCCTTGTAACCCCCATTTTGTTATTATTGTGCCCTTAAATTATTATTGTTAGGTCGGCTAGGATTACATTGTGGCCCACTAGGATTACATTATGGCCCCATGGACTCCTTTATATAGAAAGGAGGTTTTGTAAATTGTATCATCCAAGAATTGTTCATTTATGTAATGTATTGGAGGTTGCCCCCTCGAAGTGGCTTATTTCTAAGGCGTTCATATCTCTTTTTCTTCTATTTTTGGAGCTGGTTACACAACATTTGGTATCGTAGGCTTTGGATTCTAGGGTTTCAAGGTTCTAACATGACATCGTGGCATTTTCGCTATAAATTTTTTTCTACAAAGGTTCAGAAGCTAAAATTTATAGAGTGTGAAGCCGAAATCTTGAGGAACATCTTCACAAAATTTCAGAACTTGGTTCACAATATTTTCAGAGATATGACATGTGGAAGTTAGGGCTTTTTGCAGTCTCCTCAATTTAACCTAAACAGGTCATCGTGGAATTTTCGCTATAATTTGTTTTCTATTAAGGTTTAGAAGCTAAAATATTTAGAGCGCGAAATTGAAATCCCGAGGAAACTTGTCGCAAAATTTCAAAGCTTGGTTCGCAATATTTTCGGAGATATGATCCGTGGAAGTTAGGTCTTTTTCGGCTCTTGAATTTCATCTCAAAGAGGTGATCGTGGGAAAGCTTCATAACTCTCTCTCTCGAGCATCGATTGGAATTCGTAAAAGTAGTTGGAAGTAATGTGGACCGGTTTCCGTTCAATAATTTCAGGGCCAAAGGAGAAAACAAATGACATGTGACAAGCCGTACAAGTTCGCTCTACCGAACTAGTCCATAATTAGGTCACTGTGGGAGATTGGGCATAACTTTGCCCTCAAGAATCCAAATTAGGTCGACCTATGGCATTCGAAAGAGAATTCATAGGGCTATCTCAGGCCTAAATTCAGATATTGAAGATACGAAATCAAACAGAGATACACCGCCTTCAATATCGAGCTCCTCAAAAGCAAGAAAAAGGTGTGTATTTTTTTCGAATTACATAAGTCTCATTTGAAAAAAAATAGTTTGAATTTATTCCAAGGGCATATTGAAGAATAGATATCAGTATTGGGTTCTAAAATTCCCCCTAAAAATAATTCAACACCCATTAAGCCTTCAGAAGGCTCTACTATGACTCATGAAGATGAAGAAACACAACATGAGATATCAAAATTACAAGAGCAAGTGCACCAAATTTCGCTATCGCAAAGAGAAACAAAAAATGAAATGGAAGTTTTGAAGAAAGGCATGGAAACTAAGATGGATGGTTTGAAGAAAGGCGTGGAAGCTAAGATGAATGGTTTGGAATCTAAGATGGATGGCATGGAAGTGGGCATGGAAGCTAAGATGGATGACATGGAAGCTAAGATCGATGAAAAAATGAAAGACAACATGGAAAACATGAAGAAAGATCTAAAAGTAGACATCGAATGTTTGAGAAATTTGATACAAGAAATGTTTCCTAATGGTGAAAATATAGTAGAGGAAACTCGTGATGAGAACAAAATAAATGTTAATCGTGATTTCATAAACTCTACTGTTGGAGGGAAGAACCACCATATTCCAAAAATGGATATGAGGAAGTTTGATGGAAAGGTTTCTGTAACATGGATACTACAGATGGAGCAATATTTTGATCTCCATAATGTGCAAAACACACAAAAGGTACGCATTGCAACTTTACATTTAGAAAAAAATACATTTGTATGGTATCGATGGCTTTGCTCCCGTAAAAAAATTGTCACTTGGTCAATTTTTACTGAGGAAATGATAGCACATTATGAGGATACAAAGAGAAACACCTTATTTAGCCAATTTATAAATCTCAAACAAAAGGGCTTAGTGGGGCAGCACATTGAGGACTTCCAAAAATTGAATATAAGGGTAACTGATATTCCAGAGGAACACAGGATTGATCTCTTCATAGGCACTTTAAAGGATAACATCCAACATGAAGTTCGCGTTTTGGAACCCGATTCATTGGAGAAGGCATTCAGGTTGGCAAGAAAAGTTGAATGTAAAATTATGGTGACAAGGAAACCTACCACTCAATTCTATAAAGAAGGAAGTGTTGCTACACCTAGATTTCCACAACCTACAAGGTTGACACCACAACAATTGGAAGAAAAAAGAGCAAAAGGGCTTTGCTACAGTTGTGATAGCAAATACACTAAAGGTCATAAGTGTGCCGAGAATAAATTATTTTACATAGATTGTGAAGAGGAAGAAGAAAATGAACAAGAAGAGGATATACACCAGGAACCAGCCCTAGAAGAGGAAGAAATGAATCCGACCATATCGTGTAATGCACTGGCAGGAATTACCACTCAAACTCTCAAGATAGAAGGACATATCAAGAAGAAAAAGGTAATAGTGTTGATTGATTCAGGTAGCACCCATAATTTTATTCATTGTAAGGTAGCCAAGGAATTAAATTGTTTCCTATACCCAGCACCAGAATGTCAAGTGATGGTTGCAAATGGAGGAACTATAAATTTCTCTGGAAAAAGCCATAATATCAAGCTAACCATGGGGGAATATGTATTGACTAGTCCAATGCTTTCCATTCCTATGGGAGGTGCTGATGTTGTACTAGGAGTACAATGGTTATAATCTTTGGGGACGGTAGCTTTTAATTTTCAAGAACTTTTCTTGAAATTTTTTTCAGAAGGAAAGGAAGTCGAATTACGGGGTATTGAAGGGAAGCCAGGAAGGATAATAAGCTCTAATGTCATGACAAAGCTTCTAAAGAAATAACAACGAGGCGTAATTGCATAATTATGCTCACTAGAAGTTCCGACATCAAAATCATCTATTTCTGCAGATCTCCAACAAGTCTTGGACAATCATTCCAAGGTGTTTGAAACTCCCAAAGGACTCCCACCTATTCGTGATCATGATCATGCTATTCATTTGATCCCAGGAATTGTTCCTCCAAACATCAGGCCTTATAGATATCCTTACTTCCAAAAGAGCGAAATTGAACGTATGATTGCAGAAATGTTAGAGGCGGGTATAATTCAACGTAGTCAAAGTTCTTTCTCTGCTCCTGTAGTATTGGTACACAAGAAGGATGGATCATGGCGAATGTGTCCGGATTATAGGGAGCTCAATAAGCTCACAATTAAAGATAAATTTCCCATTCCTGTGATTGATGAATTATTGGATGAATTACATGGAGAAATTTATTTTACCAAGTTGGATCTTCGTTCAGGATATCATCAAATTAGAATGAAGACTGAAGATATTCCAAAAACATCATTTCAAACTCATGAGGGTCATTATGAATTTTTGGTCATGCCTTTTGGCCTTACCAATGCACCTTCTACATTTCAAGGGTTGATGAATTCCATTTTCAAACCCTTCCTTAGAAAATTTGTGCTAGTTTTTTTTGATGATATACTAATCTACAACAGGTCTTGGAAGGATCATGTTCAACATGTTGACATGGTGCTCAAACTATTGAAGGAGAAACAATTATATGCAAAAACATCCAAATGTTTCTTTGGAGTACAAGAGGTGGAATATCTGGGTCATATTGTATCTCACGAGGGTGTTAAGGTAGACCCTAAAAAAATTAAAGCCATTAAATAATGGAAAGTCCCCACAACCATAAAGCAGTTGCGAGGATTTCTCGGGTTAACAGGGTATTATCGCAAGTTTGTTAAGAATTATGGGAGAATAGCAGCACCTCTAACAACATTATTGAAGAAAGATGCATTTTCATGGACTCCCGAAGCAACTAAGGCCTTTGAACATCTTAAAGAGGCAATGTGCCTAGCACTGGTCTTAGCTATGCCAGACTTCACAAAAACCTTTATTGTGGAATGTGATGCCTCAGGAAATGGAATTGGTGCCGTTTTAATGCAGGAAGGAAGACCCATTGCTTTTGAAAGTCATCCAATCAAAGGAAAGTATTTACAGAAACCTATTTATGAGAAGGAAATGTTAGCAATATTGCATGCACTAAATAAATGGAGAACTTACCTAATGGGAAGACACTTCAAGGTAAAAACTGATCATGATAGTCTTAAACACTTTTTGGAACAAAGACTATCTTCTGAAGAGCAGCAAAAATGGGTCACAAAGATGTTGGGTTATGACTTTGAAATAATCTACAAAAAAGGAAAGCTTAATGTTGTTGCAGATGCACTCTTAAGAAATAATGAAGAGGTGGAAGCATTGCTTTGTGCCATTTCTATTATCCAACCAGATTGGATAACCGAAGCAAGAGATGAATGGAAGAAGGACAAAGATGTATGGACACTCATTCAAAAGTTGCAGCAAGATCCTAGTACATCCGATACATTTAGTTGGAAAAATGATTCCTTATGGTACAAAGATCGCTTATATCTTTGTAAGAATTCCCATCTAAAACAAAAGATTCTTCTGGAATTGCACACTTCTCCTTTAGGAGGACACTCGGGATTTTTAAAAACTTAACACAGGGTGAAGAAAGAATTTTTTTGGGATGGCCTTAAATCTGATATTCAAAATTTTGTGGCAGAATGTTTGGTTTTCCAGCAGAATAAAGTTGAGACAATTAAGACCCCGGGACTTCTACAACCTTTATCCATTCCAAGTCAACGTTGGGAGGAGATTTCAATGGATTTATCACAGGTTTACCTAAGTCCAAAGGAAAGAGTGTCATCATGGTGGTAGTTGATAGACTTACCAAGTATGCACACTTTTGTGCATTATCTCATCCATTTAAAGCAAGTATAGTTGCTACTACATTTATGGACACAATTCAAAAGTTACATGGAAACCCAAGGGTTATTGTGAGCGACAGAGATCCCATTTTTACTGGAAATTTTTGGACGGAGTTATTTTCTTGTTTGGGTACTCAATTAGCTCATAGCTCATCTTATCATCCTCAATCCGATGGTAAAACTGAGATAGTAAATAAATGTTTGGAAGGATATCTTCGTTGTTTTGTATCTGATAAACAAACACAATGGGTCAAGTGGTTACCTCTCGCCGAATGGTGGTATAACACTTCCTTCCATACTGCAGCAAAAATGACCCCATTTATGGCACTTTATGGATATCATCCACCATCCATCACATCATCTTTAAGGGAAAATTCGAAGGTTCAAGCAGTGGAAGATCACATCGAGCATCATCAAGAAGTTCTCCAGCTCTTAAAGGATAACCTGAATTTGGCACAAAATCGAATGAAACAACAGGCAGATCAACATCGTAGCGAGAGAAGTTTTGATGTAGGAGATTGGGTATTTTTACGGCTACAACCATACAAACAAATGTCCCTCAAGCAAGCAAAGAAGGATAATAAATTATCTCCAAAGTACTATGGTCCTTACAAGGTGTTGCAAAAGATTGGTACTATGGCATACAAATTGGAGCTTCCTGCTTCTTCGCGAGTACATCCAGTTTTCCATGTTTCATGCTTAAAGAAGGTTATAGGTGAAAATCTTCCAGTTCAAACAGTATTGCCAGAACTTGATGAGGAAGGGAAAATCATATTGGAACCTAAAGCAGTCATGGAAACAAGAACTCGACAACTACGGAATCGATCAATTTCAGAGTATCTCATCAAGTGGAAGAACTTACCCACTGAAGATTCTACATGGGAGGATGAGAATTTTATACAGAAGCACCTAGAGCTACTCAAGCATTGAGGACACCACTTTTTTGAAGGAGAGGGGCATGTTAGGTCCCTATATTACTAGTATAGTCCCTTATTGTTGTTAGTGTAACCCCCTTATTGTTATTATTGTACCCTTGTAACCCCCATATTGTTATTATCGTGCCCTTAAATTATTATTGTTAGGTCGGCTAGGATTACATTGTGGCCCCACTAGGATTACATTGTGGCCCCATGGACTCCTATATATAGAAAGGAGGTTTTGTAATTTGAATCATCCAAGAATTGCTCATTCATGTAATGTATTGGAGGTTTCCCCCTCGAAGTGGCTTATTTCTAAGGCGTTGATATCTCTTTTCTTCTTTTTCTGAGCCGGTTTCACAACACCTTTACATTACATAAATGAACAATTCTTGAATGAAACAAATGACAAAACCTCTTTTCTATATATAGGAGTCCATGGGGTCACAATATAATCTTAGTTGACCTAAAAATAATAATGCAAGGGCACAACAATAATAATAGTGGCTTTTTATGGGGCACAATAATAACAATATGGGGGCTACAGGGGTACAACAATAACAATAAGGGGGCTACACTAACAACAATAAGGGACTACACTAGTAATATAGGAATCTAACACAATATTTTCAACACCTCTCTCAGAGGAAATCCATCATCCTCATTAGTGGCTTTGAAATCCTCGTCCCAAGAAAAATTTTCACCATAATTTCTATGTGGATTTTGTTGAAAAAGTGGTCCAAGTTCCAACGTATGTATACGTTGTTGCTACATACACATATGAACAACAATTGCTAGAAACATGAAATAACAATATATAAACTTACAAAGCAACATTCAACTATGAATGAATAAGCAAGATAACATAAGAAAAACATAACAAGAATATAATAAGAAGCAACGACTCTTTATTGATGATGGATAGAAGATAAGATGGCATTTTTAGAGACATGATGAGATATGTGAAGCTAGTGTAGCCCTGTGATATCTCCCAAAAGAAGTTCCTCCTTTTCTCCCCTCGCAAGTTCTTAGTCTCTCATAAGAAATTGTGAACAACTCTAATTGTGGAAGTTCACAAGTAACAAAGAAATGCTATAATTGCATGAAAATTGTTCCAAACCATTTATAATAACATATCATGTTTCTTCTACTCTTGCAAATGGCTCCAAATGTCGTGGCAATTATAAGAAACTCGAAACCGTCATATTGTTGACCCATTTAATGAACTTTGATTCTTTTTTAAGCTTAAAGAGAACATGAAGAATCCTTTAAGAACTTAAATACCTTTCTCAAGTATACTAATGTTCTTACAATTAATTAAATTTATGTTTATACACATTTCAAACATCCAAATTTAAAAATGGAAAATCCAAACCTAACCAAAAATTTACAAACTCTATAGCATTAAAAAAAAATTATACATATCATTAAAACTATTAAAATGCACCAAAGAAACCTATAATTGTGAAGCACATAAACTCACAACCATCTTAAGTTTTAAGGTTTATTTTTTGAATTCTAAATATGGTATAATGTAGAATTGCCTTCTTACTTATTTCTTTTGACCTTTATTATCCAAATATCTTCAAATTTTTGAATGATAAAATATTTGATGTAAAAGCACATTGAAATAAATCAGCATAATTGATATAAAAAATTAAGCCGCAAAATTCTAAAGGAAACCTAAAATCATCATCAAGATGATGGTAGATGGAATAGAGAATAGACCCAAAAAAAAAAAGGACCAATAATCAAGACCAATCTTGTCACGATGATGAACCACTAACTGATTTGGTTCGAAACGCGTCGACAAAAAATTCTTTCATGTGATTTTCCTGAAAATTATTACACACATAATATTAAAATGTTCCTTAATAACTAGAGTACTTAATTTCCAAACCAAAAACTATGATTTTCATATTTTATATTTACACAGCGAAAACTTGATCATGTTAATATTTATAAGCCTTTCTATAAGGAATTATGACACTTCAAGCCAGCCGTAAATATGATCCACTATAACTCTGAGCTAGGGAACTTTGACCCAAGGCACTACATTCCGTTAGGAGCTTCTTCGATATGGAGAAGGGAAGAAGATTCTGATAGCACGACAAGTGGGGAATATATTCAGAAGGGTTCGAGTTTCCTCCACTGTTTTTATAGACGGGGAAACGTTTTGATTTTCAGACACCATGGGCACGCCGGAGACATCGCGAGAGCCATGCCCTGATCGAATTCTAGACGATGTCGGTGGCGCCTTCGGCATGGGGGCGGTGGGAGGATCAGTTTTCCATTTGATGAAGGGAATTTACAATTCGCCCAAGGGTGAACGGATTATTGGCGGCACGCAGGCCGTGAGGCTGAATGCTCCCCGCATTGGCGGAAGCTTCGCAGTGTGGGGCGGTCTTTTCTCGGCTTTCGATTGCTCGATGGTGTACGTCAGGCAAAAAGAGGACCCATGGAATTCTATAATCGCCGGAGCCGCCACCGGAGGGTTTCTCCAAATGCGGCAGGGACACAGGGCCGCTACCAGGTCCGCTATATTCGGCGGCGTTTTGCTTGCTTTGATAGAGGGTGCCGGGATTATGCTGAATAGGGTTTTGAGTGCGCAGCAACAGTTTCCGCCCATGGTTGAAGATGTGCCTAATATGCAGGGTCCTATTCCAGGGTTTCAAGGCTATGGACCCATCCCTGCCAATATTGGGGGTCCTGGGGCTGAGCCAGCTCAAGCCCCCGCGCAGAGTAGCTCCTGGTTTGGAGGATTCAAGGGGTTTTTTGAAGACAAGAAAGAAGAATCACAGCATAGTAGTGGTGGTGGCAAGGCTGAGGTTTTGGAGAGTTTTGATCAGCCCAGCGCTCCGGTGCCCACTTTTGAGTTCAAGTGATTCTGGAGATTTTGGTCTTTGTTGGCATCAGCTACCAGGTAAGGGCCTGAAATTTATCCCGTTTTAAAGTCGTGAATGAATACGAATCTTTAGTTATTATTGATTTCTTTCAGTAAGAATGCCACATACAAGTGACAAAAAGGGGATGACCATTAAACAAGAATATGACATCACACAGGATCTGTTGAAGTACCTTACACTCTTCCCCTATTTATTATCTCAGTCAAGCGCAAAAGATCTGAACCTGATCAAACTTAAGCTTGTATTCCTGAAAATGATTGAGAATATGTCCACTCAAACATTATACACAATTTGCTGTGTACCTCACTGAAGTGATATGGGTGGGCAGTAGTCGCATTTCTTTCATTACCTTGTTTGCTGCTTGTAGCTTATCATTTGTGTAAATTGAACTAGTGAGGGCACTGAGTCAAAATTTGGCAGTAGCCTCTTTTTAACCATGTCAGCACAAAACATCAAAGCATCTTGCATTCTACCTTCCTTACAAAGCTTGATAATAGAGTCCGTATACTGAGATTTTGTTGAGAAATTAGGGGCTTTAATTCAATATCTCTTTCATGATAATTACTTGTGAACTTGTTATTCTTCTTTTACTTAGATCTTATCTTCGTTAGCTTATTATGTCTTTCATCAAGTCAATTATCAAAACACAAGAGACACAAAGTTTAAGCTCTTCAAGCCAATGCCAAAACCTCTCCCCCTTGGAGAGGAAAACCAAAAAGCAATTCTTCTTATAGATCTTCAATTGACAAGTACCAAGACCATGACACAAACCCTTGACTTTTGGATGCCTCCAATACCTTGTCACTGCTCCACTAGACTCCTTATGCTAATCTTCTTTTCTGCACCCCTTTGCACTCCTTTTTCCTAGCCTCTGCCTCCTAGAGATTCTTCCACAGTCTTCTTGCTATACCCTTGATCTCAAAACAAAGATCCTTCTTGCTCTAATGTACATCTTTAGCCCTTCTCGGAGTTATCCTAAATCTGTTGTAGCTCTCCTTTACGCTGTATGTACCTCTGAAGTATATGAAGTATATTTAGACCAAGTCCTTGCACACCTTTGCATTCTCTTTGGCTTCGTTGTATAATCCTTCTACTTTGCACTTCCTTACAACACTTGATAATACAGTCCTTGCTGTCAAGGCACCTACTGCAGTTCGAATATGTAACCTAATACAGAGATCCAAGACTGTTTACCCAAAACAGAGGTCCGAGATAGTCTCTCTTTCTTCACTGGATATACTTTTTTTCTCGCTGCACTGTCTTCTTCTCTACGCAACCAAACCGCAGACTTTTCCTTGTCTTACTGACTCAGACTTGTCCAAATTTCTGTGTGGAAGTGAGGTCGCAGGACCTCCTTCATATAGGGACTGTCTCCCTCTTTCAGGCCGACATGACCTTTGTGGGTGAGCCGACTTGTACATCTGTTTGTGGACCAACTTGATGAGGCGTGTATCCAATTCGTTTGAGCTGACTTCAAGGAGCACTTTTGACAAGGTCTTGGAACATACAAATTTTGAATTAATTGTAGAGGCTTAGAGACTAAATGTTGGGCCAGACCATCTGTTGTGCATTGAAAGTGGAGAAGAGCCACCTAGCTTGGAAGACAACTTACTAGATGCGCAGCTATTTTCCATTAAAGTAGTTAATGATCATTTTGCATCTATTATTCATTTTTTTACCATTGGAAATGCACCCACATAATATATGCCGAAACAGAAGAAAGATCTAGTCATGCGTGCAATAGATTTTACCTTAATTTTTGGCCAGCTATACAAGCTAGGCGCCAATGAAGTGCTAAGAAGGTATGTGTTGGAATTCGAAAGATGGGATATATTAGCCGAAGCTCATGGAAGAGTTGCGGGAGGTCACTATGCAGGGAAATAAACTACACATATGATTTTACGAGCTGAATTATGGTCACCCACGATGCACAGTGATGCACATACGTATTGTCGCGCTTGTGATGTATGTCAAAGGAAGGGGAGATCGTTGCGCGGAGATTAGATGCCCTTGCACCCACAAATGACTTTACAATATTTTGAAAAACAGGCCATTGATTTTGTCGGACCTATCGACCCTCTAGGAAAAAAGATAGGTGCACGCTACATAATCACTACGACATACTATGTGACCAGATGGGTTGAGGCTAAGCCTGTGAAGGATTGTAGTGAAAAAATAGCTGCGTACTTCATTTTTGAGAATATCTTGACATGGTTTGGGTTCCCTAAGATTTTGATGATCGATCAGGGTACACACTTTGTGAATGAAACTATTCAAGCTCTGACTGAAGAATTCCAGATTCATCACCAGAAGAGTACTATGTATCACCCATAGGCAAATGGTGCGGTGGAAGCTTTTAATAAGATATTGGAGACCGCGCTCACTAAGATTTTCAATGCTAATTGAAATGATTGGGATGTGCACATACCTGTGGTTCTTTGGGCATATAGAACCACGTGCAAGAAGTTGACAAGAAAGACATCGTTAAGAATGGTGTATGGGCAAGAAGTTGTTATGCCTTTGGAGTATATTGTCCCAATTTTGCTCATTGCAGCATTCACTAATATGGAAGAGCGGGATATTATGGAAGAACGACTGTCACAGTTGGTCATGTTGAAAGAAGACCAGTTCATTGTAGGTTTCCATCAGCAGGTGCAAAAGGCGCACGAAAAGGCTTGGCATGACAGGCACATTAGACAGAAGGTCTTTAAAGAAGATGATTTGGTTTTTTTATATGAAAACAATATTGCGTGCCACCTAGGGAAGTTCAAAATGCATTGGCTCGAACCGTATATTGTCAAGGAAATCACAAAGGGAGGTGTGGTATGGTTGGACACATTAAGCGGAGAAGACCTTCCTGGGTATATCAATGGAAGTCGATTGAAACCATACATGGATGACCCTCTCCATGCGTGCACCAAATGACTATATGGTCGGAAGTATGAGTCTGCGCAACAAGGATGGCGGATGCGCAGACAGGTGCGACGATTCAACAGCCACTGCGCTAGAAGGTTGAATCAGTCGCAAAGGTGCCAGAATATAGCCGTTGGAACAGTAAATCTGGACAAGACAATGTTCTTACCATTTGGAGGAGTAACTAAACTACATTTAATGAGGGGATTATTCCATATTTGGAGCCGTTTTAGCATTTATGGGGCTACATTAATGAGCAGAAGACCGTTTAAGACGCGCCTACGATATAAATATGACCAGAAGGGTCACAATAATTCCCTTTGCTTTTCATGTGATTTATGCTCTTTTCCCTCTGAGTATTGTCTAAAGCTTGTGTCTGGCCTCCATTCGATCTTTGAGGAAGAACTATGCCACTGAGGTTTGAGTCATCTAATTCCGCCAAGTATGATTGCCATTGAGACCACACCTTCTGCGACGCTGGCCGAGGAGACCCCTGCGCAGGCCACTAAGATCCCTGTGTTGGTCCCTCCATAGAAATCTAAGAAGGGGCAGTCCTCGAGGTCCCAAAAATCACCACGCTAGAAAACCCTGAAACCTCGATCGACCATTGCGGAGAACCAGAAGAGGATGTCATGGAGGTATTCGATCCCATCTCGTGGCTTCCCATGTATGTAGCACCGAAAAATTCTTCGGTTAAGGCCCCAAAGGATTTAGACAAGGTGCAACCATATATCAACATGTCGTTGATCCCGGAAGACATGCCCATCAAAGGATATATGTTCGCAAAGATCCCACTATTGAAGATGGAATATTGTGACCTAGAATACCAAGAGAAGATGACCTCAACGAGATTGAGAACACGGTCAAGACTACCACTGAGGACCTCTGTAATGATATGGAAGAGGAATAAAAATCATTTCTTGAGGGTGTACAGTCGGGCATTCACGAGTTGAAAATGCAAGCAAACGTGATTCAAGAGAACGTGAAGCAAGCGAGCCTGCAACAAGCGAGTGTGTCGGCATCTAGCCTAAAAAAAACAAGCATGCAACCCATCAACAGAGTGTTGCCATGCCCCTTGGACAACCAGATGATTTAGATTCCAGGACCCACCATTACGGTAGAGACGCCTGCCTTGCGCGCTCATGTGCAAGCATGTACAAAGGTTAGCATCGACCTGGCAATGCTACCTGGAGGAAAACTCCACGCTATACACACCATGATTGTGGATGAGTTGAAATACCGAGAGTCCCATACCTTCCAAGTTGCCACTGAATATCAACAACGAGTGGCAATGTTGCAGAAGGAGCAACAGAATGCAGAGGAGGCGTGCAGCCGAGGATCATCGTGCCACGCTAGAAGCCATGATCGATTGTTTATGCAGCTACTAGAAGTCACTGTCTCTGCCTCAGACGCGCTAAAAGTAAATTTGGACAGCCTGGTTGTTGGTTTAAAAGCATCGCGCACAGAAATCGTGAGCTTCTGCGCAGAATTTGAACAACAGATTACCGAGCTGCAAATGAAGCTCCAACCAAAGACATCACTGGAGGTCCGAACACAATGTGCGTATGAAGTAAAGGCAACAACTAACAATGTCGCAACAACAATTGCAGAATGTGGTACGCTTTTGGATGAGGCCATGGGTGTTTGGACTTCTGTTTAGAACGACCCAATGGTCCAACAATTAAGGAATGGAATCTGGATTAAAGAGCAACAATTTACAGAGATTAGAATGGTGACACGAACCTTGGTGACAACATAGAGCCTTGCCAAACTACATGAAGGCAAGGCCACTCAGACGAAGATTGAGGACTTGCACCGCCACGAGCAGCTACTGGAGACGCGAATGCAACCTTGGGCTGAGGAAGCCCTGTAGCTCTCACAGAACCTTGACAACACCCTCAAAATCTTGTAGCAGACACAACGTAGCATCAGCCTAGCAACTGAAGGGCCAACAACAGCAAAGTTGGTGGATGAAGCACAAAGCATCGCCTCGTAGAGAATTTAAGTCATTGTGCCACTCAAGATCTCTGTGGAAGCATTGAAGGCAAAGGTGAAGGCAACCATTGCATAGTGACTCGGGATGAGTCACAAGATCGTGTTGGGGACCTATTGGAGAAAGGCCCCCTGGGGTACTTTTTTGGGATAATTTTGTTTAAGTTGTATTGTACGTGCTGCGCGCAGATGGTCGAAGGGGCTTTGGGGCGGGTCAAAGTCCCTTAATTATTGTAAAGGGTTAAAGGGAAAAACGATGAGTCTCAAACCATGGTTTGAGACCATGGTATGTGCACATTTTTTTTAATATAAATATGTAAGATTTGAGCAAGGAAAGAGAGACATGAAGGAATGAATGAAATCTTGGATTAGTTTTGTTATGCGTATTTTTTAGTCTGGGTTTTTGTCTGGATAGAAAGGCTCCTACTGGTTGTGTGCGTGGAGACCTAAGTCCTGAGTTGTGTGCGGACTCTGCTGTTGTGTGCGCAAAAAGATAGATTGTACTGAATTGCAAATCTCTTAATAAAGAAGGCATTTTTGGCGAACCCATATTCTTATGTAATTTACTGTCTTAGATTATCTCTTATCTGTTGTAGATCTGGATTTGTTCTTTTGGTGTATATTTACTTTTGTAATTGGTTAATTGCATCTATGTGCGAGCATTAGTTGATGTTAAGTAGATCTGAATGAAGTACAATTAGCTACTGTGCACGAAATATATTGAAGTATTCTGTGACAATATGCGAAAGGGTTAGATATGTTTACCATTGACTGTGGGTGCGCAAATCTATTATATTACATGCAGTAAGTCTGATTAGATTTACCACATCGAAATCTCCTTCAGGGCGTGGAAACCTGGTTCCATCACCCCCCCATACTACTTTGGGTGAGACTTTGGTCTACACAAGCAGATCACTGTCGGAAGGGCCAGTAGTTGGAGGGTTTTTTTGGCTGCGCAACTACTTTGAACCTGGGTCAGGACCCCTCAAGCCAACAATATGTAAATTGGTTATACAAATGTTACATGTTATTAGGTTGATAAGCATATCTATTTTAGAATAGAAATTCCAAAATTTTAATTTAATTACCAATAATTATCATAAGATATATTGATGGATTTAACTTTCATGCAATATACTAGAACATTCACAGTATTATACACAAAATCATACTCACAGTAAGTATTATGCTCTTTTTGTTTTTTAAGTAAATTAACTAATTAAAAAATTTGTCATATGAAAAGTGTCATATGAAGTTATAATTTTTTCTAGGCATGCGGTATTAATAAGTCCTGGTATTAGCCATGATATTGTAACAAAGCCTCTTTACAGAATAAAAAACTCTATGATAAAATGGAGGTAAATCTCCATGATTAAGAATCTTATTCCATGCTTTTTTAAATGCCTATAGGTTTAAATTATATAAATTATTTTTGTAATTAATTAGCGGACTCTGCCAGTTTTGGCAGAATCCCTATTTTCACTGTGCTAACTAGAGTTCTCTCTAGTTTTGGAGGAGGATTCTAGGGAAAAATTAAATGAAGCATATATGGAGCAATTTTCGACCAATTTTGGCTCGGGAAGAGCCATTCCTGATAGATTTTGATGTTTTGGACACATTAGAGCAAGTTTCAGGAGCAGTAGGTGAATGTAAACAACATTTTTTGCACATTTGAACTAATACAAAGGCCCAAGCCATGTAAGATGGACCAAGGAGATGTAGCCTAGGAAGGGTGAATTCCTTCATCAAAACAATGTGTTAATAGATGAATTGTGATGGTTTATTGTGTGTTTGTTTTCTGTTGTTCAACATTAAGTTTAAATGGTTTTATGTTCAAGAATTCAACATAATCTCCATACATTTACTTGTTAAACAATCATAAGCACTTCAATAAGCCCATGTACATGAAGCAAAGATCAGCATTTTCAATATAAATTTGAAGATGAAATAAGCACAGCAAAGCTAACATTCAAATTCAGATCACTTCTTGCCTGCCTTACTGGACTTGGATTTGGAACGGGACGCCTTCCCTTTCCCTTTCTTCGCCTTTCCATCCAAGGCACAATTCTCATCATCATAAGTCTTTGATGAGGATCCATCTCTGGTGTTCCGTTGAATCTCTTCTTGTACCAAATCGGACCACATTCGCTCCCACTCGGGTAGCTTCACCCTCCCATTCACCGAGTCTTGGTAGAATTAGTTAAACTAATTTTAACTCAAATAATTGAGTTAACTAATTACAACTCACAAATAATTATAATTGGATCCCCCTAAAACTTAAAGAGAACTTACATGCCTCCAATTTGACCCTCGACTCAAATTGATTGAGCAAACTAAGTCTTACTAACTCGGTTAACTTGTACATAAGATGTGAAATTACAATTTCCTTCTAAATTAATTAAAGGAAAATTAATTTAGAAGTCATTTCTTGTTTCCATTTTTACAATGTATGTGGATAATCAAACAATCAAATTCTGTTAAAGTTAGAGAATGTGATGAACCATGCAATATATTGTATGATCAATCCCCAATATCACACAAGCTTACTAATTGAAAAATAGGTTAAAAAATTAACCACAAACTTAAATGATTGATTATGTTATGGTAATCCTTAGTTACTAAGTAAAAATTGAATTGGTTAGTACGACCACAACAAATATTTAGTAACTCCAAATTTATAGAATTTCCATCTAGACATATGAACCATTAACAACCATGCAGTATTAATTATTTTCAATGTGACATCAACCCTAATATAATTATTGTGTAGATATATATTGTTTTTTAGATATATGATATGAAATAATACTTTCATACTTTCAAACCAAATTATAACAACTCACTAAATATATTTAAAATCATGGATAAGATTATTTGTTTGAAATAGTCCTTTAATAGAGTAATAGTCATCTACAAGAATGTGTAACTTGAATATTGTTTCTGGTTTATTATGTGAACCAAATCAAATTAGTTAAGTATATTTCAAATATCAAAAAGACCATCTACAAGATTATGGCTTAGCCAACTATTTCTATATTTAAAGCGTTTTCATCATGGGTTTAATTTATTTCAAAAAATATTAAGTGAACAATGGTATAATGCATAGAAACCTAGTTCAATATGCTTATTCACTTCTAATTCATGCATCCACGTGGTTGACAGTTCCAACCGTGAAATGAGCATTAACCTTAGAACATGTGAAATTATTTAAGGGAAATGCAAACCGTCCACGTGTGATTTAAAATGAAGAAGTTATTTATGATTTATATTTATCCATTCTCAACCATTAAAATATAATGTGTGTCTATGAGAGCAAATAAAAAATGAAACCATGACCTAGCCTGTGAAGGGACAAGGTTTGGTTAGGATGGGCATAGGGGTGACTGACTTATATGTGTTTGAAAACGTTGAAGTACAAGTTATCAACAGATTTTATACCATAATGTTAAATAGGAGTCCAACATTTATAGAATCGCTATTATCAAGCCTTATCTATGAGTCACAATTTGTACTAGCAATAATACTTAACAATGAGATGAAGATTTCTAGCCTTATGTTTTTAAATTAGGATGTAAATCACATGAATAATGATTACACTTCATGTAAATTATCGAGGGATTAATTTCATTGATTTAAATTGCATAGTGTATTAGAGCACTAGTAAGCAAAATACTCGAGAAATAAAATATGAAACTCATTTAAACTAGTTCTCAAACTTTTTATAGATCAATAACTAGCCAATAATGTTGCATTTAGTGTGAATCAACTAACATCGATTAAGTGTTTATGGTGTCTTAGAACATTACTTAAATAAAATGTTCCAAAATTTACATGAAAAACATATTAAACTAACTCTTAAATCCTTAATAGTGTATATTCGACATTTCATATATTTACAATAAATTTAAGATTAGCAAATAATAAATTTTGAAGAAATTGTTTTAGTCCAAGAATTATGTTGCAATTAATCCATCAACATGGCATGAAATTAAATCATTATTAAATAAACCTAAATTTCAAAAAAAGAATTAACAAAACAAAACATTCGATTAGTGACTACCCACTTGAGTTATGGAGAACAATTTTATAGCTTGAATGATTATTTAATTACTGAAAAGTATTGAAATCACTTGTGCCATCAAAAGATTGCCCTATAAGCATTAACTAAGACCTTTGAATTATACGAGTAACTTGGGGAGTTTGGTTCTATAAGAATCCAAATTAAGTATTATGAAATCAACTTTAGTTTTACTTTTAATATAAAATATTAGAATCATATGATGTCAGACACTCCATGTACTGGGTTTAAATAAGATTGATTAAAAATAATTAGACAACAATGAACTATACTTTCTAGTATTGCAACATGGCATGATATCTATTAACAATTTTGTAATAATTTTTCTCTAAAATACATTAATGTAAAAAACAAAACAAAAACTCTAAATAAAATAATATTTCATAATAAAATTTCTCAAACAAACAAAATAGTATTCCATAATAGTTCTAGGAATGTAAGACAAATTTAATAATATTTCATAATAAAATCTCTCAAACAAACAAAATAGTATTCCATAATAGTTTAATAGTATTTCATAATAGTTTTAAAAATGTAAGACAAAGTTATTGTAATTGCTTTTATGTTTTTCAACTTAATATTATAGAGATTATAGAGATGTGCATCATAATATAATGTCTTGTAAAAACAAATACAAATATAAATAAAAATAAATAATTATTTCATTATTGTTATTATTATTATTATTTTAAATAGTTAAAGTAAATTTGACTTGGTATATTTTGAACTTCAAATTTATGAAAATCCATGATATTCATAGCTTATTTAAAAAAAAGAATTAAACTAACTTAAATTTATTTTAATTCAAAATCTACCAAATCCTAAAAAAAATTAAATCTATATCCCTTTAAATAATTAAATTAAAATAAATCTAAATTACTTATTCTAAAACAAAACACAATTAAATAAAATATATTTTACATAAAATAACCTCATGAATAAAATAGTCATTAATTAAAAACCCCTCTCATCCCAAAAGAAACCCCCACAAAAAAACAAGACAAAACTCAACGAAACTTAAAATACAATAGTATGTGAATTGGTTATACAACTTCTGGATAATACATGATATTTTAAAACGAAGTTGTTTACTTAGCATATGAAATAGTTTGGACGGCAATTTTTTGTTGGAATCTGGTAAAAAAAATTCAAAAAATCAGATAGTTGAAGTGATTGAATTGCATTTTTTATAGTGAAAAAGAATTCAGCACTATCAAAAACCCTTAAAACATTCAAAATACTGAAATTTAACAAATATAAACAAAATTCTGATAAATCTTTACCCAATTTTTTCAAAATCTTTACCGAATTCTCAACTATTCTATTACTTTTTTAAACTACCGCTTTTAAAACTATAATCTAAACCACTCTGAACCAATAAAATAAAATAATGCAAGTTGCAATGGGCCCTCCCATAAGTTCTCCAATGACTCATAGTGTGACTCCAAGAAGTGTCTCTCGGCTTCTTTGCAATACCCCTCGGTCAATAATGCATCAATGCTTTTCTGAGAACACGGACAAAATAAAATAATGCAAGTTGCAATGGGCCCTCTCATAAGTGACTCATAGTGTGACTCCAAGAAGTGTCTCTCGACTTCTTTGCGTACCCGCCACTCGGTCAATAATGCATCAATGCTTTTGAGAACACGGACGGCTTGTACGAATTTCAAATTTGAAATAATGGTGATGATTTAAGTGTTTTCTGTCTTTTTATTTTTTTGGAAAAGTGGGAATAGAAAAATATTTTATTTTAAAATTGCGTAGTCTAAAAAAAGCAACAGAATGACTTAGAATTTGGTAAAGATTTTGAAAAAATTTGGCAAAGATTTTATAAGCATCTTGTTTAAAGTTGTTAATCTTCAGTGTTTTGGGTGCTCTAAGGGTTTTTGATAATGCTGAATCCATTTCCACTATCAAAAATAAATTCCACACTCCAACTACTTGAATTTTTTAATTTTATTTTACTGGATTCCAGCAAAAAGACTGCTATCCAAACTATTCTATATGCTGGATGAACAACTTCTTTTAAAATGTGAAGTCTTCAAAAATAGCAGCAAAAAAATTTGTAAAGTATTTTGGCAACTAGTTTTAAAGATAATTTATTTAGCCAAAAATTTATCTGAGTAACTGAGTATTTATCGTAAAATTTCAAAAAAAAAAAAAAACAAATTGTCCCATAAGACATTAAAAAAACTTTATATCTTTCTAATACCATTTCGATCGATTATTTTAATAAGGACGTGAAAAATTGTGGGCGGTATGTGGCGGGTAAATCACCATGTGACTGTCATAGTCTGCGTAATGTTGAAAAAGGATCAGCGCTAAATGCCAAAACGATATTGTCCAACGCGCTAACCCTACAAACGGTCGGTCGCTGCTACGTGGATGGCAAAGGTTAGTGTCAAGGGTCATCATGTACAATTTTTTTAGTCAAAAAAGTAATATTGTAAGTGATTTGGAATTTAATTTTTGCACGGAAAAGTGACATGAAAGGGAGTGGGGATATTTTTTAATCAAATATTGTACATACAAAAGTCAAGAAATTTAAAATCAAATTAAATATTATTATATTAAAACGATATAAACTACAATGGGAAAAAACACATTATAATTATAAAAATTGAATCTAATAGTTAGAAATGTCCATCAAATTAAATCGCTGTACGGGATGCTCCATCAAACAATCCGACAAAGCCAAAAAAAAGAGAGTCGCAAATCTACCTTTTGCAGACTACGAAGCGATGCTTATCCTTTGGGTTAAATGAATCTTGACAATATTTTCCATGGTAAAGCCGAATAGAAAGGACAGATGCTTACCACGTGATTTAAACATTCGACAATATTTCCAGCTGTAAAGCAAAATAGAAATTTGCAGGGACAGTTGCAGTGGTGCTTATCCATTGAATCGATGAATCCGACAACATTTCCAACTGTAACGCAAAATAGAATTTGGCAATACACAGTCAAGTACGGATGATACTTAAATGAATTTGGCGATAAAGTTAGTGGTTTTCAGTATAATTTAACTGTTTAGTGTTAGAGGTATGTAAGCTAATGTTTAAGAGATGTTCTTGGTAATAGGGTATTTATTTTTTTTGTTAGCTTTATAACAATAGGTTAGTATGTTTTTTTTTTCAAGAATTGAATTTAGGTGAAGAGGAAAACATATTGTATTCTTAGTCACTCAAACTGGAATCCATAACAAATTTTTTAAATCTTAAAAATAAAAATAAAATGATTTTAAGGTAGTTTAAGTAAATTTGATTAGCTAAAAACGAACTCATGATTTTTCCCTCTAATATAGTTTATTTAAAGGCAGAAAGTCTCTATGTTAATTTGTCCTTTCGTGATCCTAATAAATGAATCTATAGAATTTTATTTACAACATATGCAAATTGTTACTTAATTGTAGTGTCTTTAAGGAAAACTTTTTCACTTGAAGTGACAAGGTAGTGTAGACCCAATAGGCTTTGCCCAAGACTTTTCTAGACATTGTGTGTGTGAAGAGAAGTGATACTAAGCTAAAGGAAATCCCACGCACTTAAAGTCACACAGAGAAAGGGAAGAAGTTACCTCTTATGGCAATAATCCAGTCTCTATTGGTGAAGCCAATTTTTGGAAGATCTCCTTGAGATCTTTGCTCCTAAATCTTCCCCGTGACCTGCAAATAATGAATACAATCAATTCCTATTCTCCTGCAAAAACAATGTTAGCACATACACAATGTATCAATGGCATATAAAATATGAGAATACATGGAAGACAAATGTGGGGAAAGCATTATATTTCTGTAGAATCAATGTTGAACCAGAGTATGTTGATGAGTCTTCGCAACCTCTTCCTTTGGTCTAGCTCCTAACCTTTATGCTCATTGGTGTATGTACTTGCATGCACAAGTTTATCTCGAAAACAATTGGTAGCATTTTGGCATAAGTTCATTTATTCTCCCTTGTGACTAGTGAAGAGCTTGGCCTTTATAGATTTTCCTCATGATTGGTCTCATTGAACCTAAACATTTTCTTGTTCGTATCGTAGATGATGATTAAACTAGACCAAATCAATAATTATTTTGATCAAACTTATTAAACTAGATCAAATCAATGCTTATCTGGTCTAACTTTTGATCTATTTTGGAACTTTAGTGGAGAAAGGGAAATGTTAGGCCTCTGGTTCGACCCTAACACTAGGAAAGGGCATTATTAGGCCTTTTGGTTTGGTCCCAAAACTCGCTAAGAGAATTGAACCCTCCAAGTATCGTTTTCTTGATGTTCCACTAATCACAATTTGACCCTACGACTTGGCAAGGGTTGTTCTTTTCTCCTAGACCCTAGGGATGGATTTTTGGGTTATAACAGATGAGCCCTAATGTATGAGGTCATAAGAGAAACTGGTGGACAAAATACATTATAATAAGTGAACAAGTGAGTGAGGCAAAGAGAGAGATCACATGCAACAGACCTACAGAGGCTCAAAAGTGTAGTGACATACATAAATAAGTACATCCTCAAAGTAGGCATACCCATACTTGGTACTAAGAGAAGAGAGCATAGATTCAGGCCCAACATACTGTGGGTTGATGTCATCAAGGACAAGTCATGATACAATGTAGATCTTTGGCACAGTATCTATCAATAGGACTAAACACTGATGTGAGTGCCCTAAAAGACGACCCTCAAAGTACATAATATATTCTCCAATCGCAACTTCGGGGAGGTAATGATCATGAGTTAAGTGGCATTGATGCCCCAAGGTCTTTGATACTTCCCTACAATCTGACTCAACTACATGTGAATGAATGAGTTGATGTTAAGCATGGAGGGATACTGTCTCATTATTAGGCATTGAGGTATCTCGTCAAAAAATGTGAGGGAGACCATCGATAGTATAAATGGTTCCCAAGGTACCTAGCATAGTTTATAGAGTGAGAACAAATGAGTTGAATTCGAGCACTCTGCAGAATCGGTAAACATGGGCCAATGATGAAAAACCAATGCAAACTGCAAGGAAACCTACTACTGATAACCCCAAGCTCTAAGGTACTAGAGTGTTTCTAGACCTACATCCGAGATAAGGTATTGGAGAAGAGATTTGTTGAAGGAGGACCTTAATTTATCCCCCATCATCAACACGAAAATAACACCAAGATAAGGTCTTTGATGATAGAAAATGAAGAACTAATGTACAATTGACGCAAGGATGGGCGGAACAAAAGGTATGATGATACATGCAGATGGTCAACTCTTTGATTGACTTCCCTTAAACATACAATAGAATGACATAGTAGTGAACTTCGCAACATAGACTGAAGAATACCAAGATACCAATATGCACAATCGGGTGAGATACTAACTCAATAAAAAAGTGACTCGACTCAAGCTAAAGGCGTGGTTCAAAATTCTGGCAAAACCAACTATAAGAGTATGACTCGAACAAATTACATGTCCAACGGTGACATACAACTACCAGATAGAGAAGCGTAAGTTAAAATACTTCCCCCCATTTTTGTATAGTGTATCCCCTTCATATATTAATGAGAACGAAAGAGAGGCGAAGTAAGCTCAATAGGTTCTTTTTTTGTAAGTTTTATAGTGAGGCTCAAAAAGAGATAAAAGCACACTCGTGTCCTTCTCATGCTTTTACGAGTTTTAGAATGGAAAAGAGATCACTCACTGACTTTCAATTTAATTAACGAGTAGGAAAATACAGAAATAACTTGACATTTTCATATAGGTTTGACGAGCATGAAAACATGGTAGCAAAAGAAGCTCGAGGTTTTCATGAGTTTCACGAGTCATGAGAAGAAGAACAAAATGGACTCATTATTTTCATATAGATAAAATGAGCATGAAAATATAGCAAAATAAGCTTGGGATTTTCATTTTTTAACGAGCATAAAAATAAGTACAAAAGGAAGCTTGTTCCAGAGAGATGAGTGGTATAATGGTATGCATATTTTTCCGAGGGTGAGTGACAAAAACGGCCTAAGAAAAGTAGAAAGAAATGGAAAAGTATCTGGAAATGGAAATCCACTCATTGCAACAATCTCTCTAAAAGGTGATGGATGGGTTGTGAGATGGAGGCAAGGTTAATGCAAAGGAAACAGGTCGAGCATGGATGAAAATGTGGCGAGCGAAATGAAGGCAAGCATCAATATGACAACATCTAGCGAGACATTGAGGACCATGAGCTTAGGTGACCATAAAGTAACATGATAAAGTGTGTGGACCCCCTATAGGGTGGTATCCAGAAATATGAGAGAAAGAGAGACATGAGGCTCAAATTCAAAGTCATGGTGGGTAGTAAACAGGATCCTTGAGCCTACCAAAACTACAACATGAGCACCAAAACAAAAATCGAGTGTTATTCTAGGGTGCCCATGAAGGGTATGCTCTATCGTATAAGTTCTAACATGCAAAAAGGAGTGCTTAATGTCAGAAATTGATGGGGTGGGCCCTAAGACAAGGTGAAACAATGATAGAAAAGGCCAACAATGCAATCGAAAAATTGGTTAATGCTAGTCCTATATGCCAGTTTCAGTGATATACCTTAGAGAAGCATTGAAAAAAATAGATAAAACTTTTTTTTTTTTTAATACATACATATATATTAGGCGTCACATAGTCTGATATGTTATGAAATGTAGTGGTCACTGTCAAGCACAGGCCAAGGATGTCAAAGTATGAACTCTTGTCGCATAAATTGTTGCACTTATATTTCTTATAGTTGTATAATTGTTTTTTAGTTGTTTTATTGGATTTTTTTTTATTGGTTTGAAATTGGGTAAGAATTTTTTATAATTATAAAAGAAGTGTAAATTTTGAATATTAAAAAATACATTGAATTCGTTTTTATATTAAAAATACAACTTATATAAAAAGAGATATTTCCAACCTTCACTCGACACCATTTTAACGCGTGCACTATATGAATCCCATGCAATCATAAAAGAGAATGATATTCTGTATAACGCTTTGATATTATGAATCCCATCCAGTCATAAAAGAGATATTCTTTATAATACTTTAACGATTACAAATACAATTTGTAACTTGTGAACATTTTATCCGCCAATTGAAATGCATCATGTCGATTATAAACGTGATTCCAGATCAACCATACAAATCCTCATTTTTTCTTACTAGTCTGCTTCTTATTCTTCTCAGGGAGCATCAACAAATACTTTGCATAATTGTCCATAGAGATTTATTGGTTTTCTTGGCGAATTTCTTTGTCGTGTGTGTAGAGAATCTGCTAGCATCAATTATTTCTGTGAGGGCTTAAAATTCTACAAAATGAAAGCAGAATTAATGTTCATATGTTTCACATCAATGGTCATTGCTGCAACAACAAGGGATGATGGGAATATTCATAGGGGATCATGATACCATGTATTCAGCCTTTATATTTGAAAGTGCCACTACATATTATCTCTTTCTCATCCAACTAATTTCTCCTCTTAATAGGTTAAACACATACCCACTTGTAGATCTTCTCCAACATAATATGCATCAATAAAGCCATGTATGTCTAAAACTCTATCTAATCCTGGTCTTCCTTGGTAGCACAGATGATAATCACTAGTGCCACACAAATACTTTAAAACCTACTTCATTGTTGTCCAATGCTCCTTCCCTAGTTTTGACATAAACATAATCAATACTCTCATTGCATGTGCAATGTATGGTCTAGTACAAACCACTGCATACATCAAGCTACCAACTGCACTCGCATATGGAACATGAGACATGTCCTCTTCCTCTTCCTATTTCTTGGGACATTGTTCAACAAATAACTTTACACCTACATGAATAGGAACCTTCATTGGTTTTTTTTCCTGCATATTAAACCTCTACAATATTGTCTCAACATACATCCTTTGGTTTAACCAAAGCTTCCTATTTGCCCAATCTCATTTAGTTTCTATTCCCAAAATATAGTTTCTAGCACCAAGATCCTTCATGTCGAATTTAGAGGACAACTGAGTCTTCAAATCCTAGATAATTTCTTGTTATTTCCAATTAGCAAATCATCCACATACAAGACCAAATAAATAACACGGTCACCAATTAATTTAAAATACACTCAGTGAGCTGCTTTGATCCTTGTGAATCCAAGTCCTCGTATATATGTATCAAATTTTTGATACCACATCCTTGGTGAATGTTTTAACCCATACAAAGACTTTTTTAACCCGCATACCAATTCTTTCTTATCCTTCACTACAAAGCCTTCAGGTTGCTTCATGTAGGTGTTCTTCCAAATCTCTATGAAGAAATATCTATGAAGAAATGATTTCTTCACATCCATCTTTTCTAACTCAAAATAAAAAGCAACAATAACAACTAAAAGTAATATAATAGAAGCTAACTTGGCGACAGGAGGAAAAATATAACCAAAATCAATTCCCGACACCTGGGAATAAATTTTTTCTACCAAACGAGATTTGTATTTATGCACCTTTCCTTATGCATTCATCTTCTTCTTAAACACCCATTTGTTTCCAATGGGTTTCCTTCCAGCCAACAACTCCACTAGATCCCAAGCCTCATTTTTGTCCAAAGATGCCATTTCATCAACCATGACCTGCTTCCATAGTTTTCCATCATCTGAATCCATTGCCTCCCTTACAATTCTAGGATTATCATTAGTAATATATAAAGAAAAATTTATACAGAAATCAGATGGACTATACCTCTCTGGCTGCGTTCTCTCTCGAATTGGTCTTCTCAAAACTGGAGTGTGTGGCTCTTCCTCTTATGGTTCTTGCTCTGTTGTAGATTCTGATTCTTCCTCCTTCAATTCAAACTCTATCTTCTTGGGTTACTTTGGTAGGACTTCATGTTTAATAACATATTTCACCTCCCTAAACACCAAATCTTGGTTGCACACAATGTTCCTTGTTTTTGGGTTCCAAAGCTTATAAAATTTTAAACCATCCTTACACCCAATAAATATGCACCTTTCAGATTTACTATCCAATTTGGTTACTTTCTCCTTTGGAACATGTACATATGCATCACAACAAAATACCCTGAGATGTGAGAGAAAGGGTTTCTTACCAATCCACACCTCAAGTGGATTCTTATCCTTCAATGTTGATGAAGGTGATCTGTTAAACAGGTAACATGCAGTATCCACTACCTCTACCTACAATTCTTGTCCTAATCTGACACCACCTAGCATGCTTATTTCCTTCTCCATCAACATCCTATTCATCCTTTTTGCAACTACATTTTTATAAGGTGTGTATGGAGTACTCTTCTGTCGTGCTATACCAAACTTCTTACAAATGTCTTCAAATTCCTTCTTGTAGAACTATCCACCATTATTTGTCCTCTACACCTTAATCTTCTTCTCCGTTTGATTTTCCACCAAAGAATTAAATTCTTTAAACTTGTCAAAGGCTTCATATTTCTTCTTGAGGAAATATATTCATGTATTCCTCGAGAAGTCATCTATAAATGAGGCAAAATACACATACTTCCCCAATGATGGAACCAACACAGGTATACACACATGATTATGAATAAGCTATAATATCCCTTTCACCCTCTTAGCACCAGAGGGGAAACTCACTCAATTCTACTTCCCATATACACAATGTTCACAAAAATCGAAATTCAAAGCACAATTAGGCATACCTTCTACCATACCATTACCATGCAATATTCGAAGGCCCTTCTCTCCAATGTGTCCCAGTCTTTGATGCCACAATATAGTCTTTTCTCCAGAGACTATAATATTTCTTGCTCCACCTTCAGGAACCACATAATTGTTACAGTGATCAATAACAATACTGCTCAACAAATTATACAAGGTTCTAATCCAAACTCCCCGCATTAATACCAATGCTCCCTGAACCATCTTGTAGGCATATTTCTCGAACATTTTTTTACATTTGCGTCATTCATATTGCTTACAAAAATAATATTTATGGCCAATGCAGGAATATGTTGAACACTAGGAAGTGTTCTAATCCTTCCACCTTGCAACTTTAGCTTGAATTTTCTACGTGCTAAGATTCTACCCTTCTTATCATCCACAAGGAAGACATAACCACCATCATATTTCTTGTACTCATAGAACCACTCCTTATGGGGAGTGAAGTGAAAGGATGCACCTTAATCAATCAATCGCGCCTCATGATCTATGTGTGTACTTGAAGAAGAAACCAAGTACACATCCCCACCTTCATTTGAAGTGGTTTTCACCTCTGCAAAAGGAGAATCATCGGATCCCTTTCCTTTCTCGGGATTTTTATATCTATAGTCCTTGTTTTAGTTCCCCTCCTTTTCGCATTTCCAGCATACCTTTACAAATTTTCCTAGAGATTTAAATCTCCCTCTAGATTTAGATCTCCCACTTGAGGATTTTTTTTTTTAATGTTTTGGGACCGTCCTCTCACAGAAAATACATCTCCATTCTGGCGCTCCATATTTTTCCATCTCATCTCCTCCAAAAATAAGGATGAGACTATTTCATCAAACTTCAAGATAGTTGTATTTCTACCTATCACAATAACTAGAATATCCCACGAGTCTGGTAGAGAACACAACAAATTGATGCACTTATATTCATTTGAAATTTTAATATCAACAGATAACAATTAGCTTACCATAGTATTGAAGGAATTTAGGTGCTTTGTCACCGAGTCTCCATCCTTCATCCTCAAGTTATAAAAAAAAATTATGTAGGAACAATTTGTTCACCAGATACTTAGATTGCTACAAAGTCCCTAACTTCTCCCACAAATCCTTCGTTGTAGCCTCCCTTGATGCATTCAACAATACTAAATTTGAGAGACGCAATCATATTGTGCTCTTCACCTTCTGATCTAACTTTTCCCAGTCTTCTGTGACATTCATGTTGGCGTCGTACCTAGATCTACAACGATCCACTAATATCTATCCACTAACAAATCCTCCATCTTGAGCTTCCACATCTCAAAACTTTGTCCATTGAATTTCTTGATCTCAATCTTTCCATTGTTCGCCATATTATTTCACCGCAAGAATCGATCCCGCAAATCCTCCACTGTAGTAGGGTCTACCACAGGCCCAAAAAAAACCCCTCGGCAGAAAAGACATCCCCTTAAAGCCAAAATTTATCTGATACCAAATGAAATTTTAAACCTGTATAGAAATTACCTGCAAATGAATTCCTAAAACATAAAAATATACAACGGCGAGAACATAAAACAAATACATAGAGATTTTCCCCTGGATCCCAAAACCGGGAATACCAAATTGATTTTTAATTATATTCCTTTCAATGTTAGAATATATATATATATATATATATATGTTGAAGCCTTCATAAACCCCAATCCACTAATCCTGTATTAGAACATAACCATAGTTCCCTTAACCAGATCTACAAATACCATGGGAAAAAACCAGTGTGCCCAAAAACTATGTGCGAAAACCATGTGTAAAACCATGGGTAGGTTCACCCACCATCTTTGAGTTTTTCCCCCATCCTTGGGTCCACCCAACTATTATAGGGTCCACATAAAAGAAAAATCTGAGACCCCATGACATGTGGAAAGAATATAACAGACACCCAAAATGTAAAACGTGTTTGTCCCCCTAAAGGAATTCCATGGATAAGATGTGTGACCGTGGAATGTAGATCCTCCAAGTGGTTGACTCCCAATGGATTAGTGGAACCACTAGAAACGAACATACCTCCAGTGCTGCTAAAGGATGACATGGTTACACTAAAAGGATTCCAGCCATATGGAAACCCATGATTGGGTATTTTCGTACTTCCTACTAAGTTACCATGACCCATCATGGGGCCCATGAAACCAGATGTGAAAGAGACTTTTGACCCTCCAAAAATGGACATAGGGATACTAGACGTGATGGAACTAGAACCTCCACTCAAGGTGAATGGAGAGGTAAAGGTTGTTGATGTGTAGGAACTCATACTGGATGTGCCAAGTGGCATAATTCCATGAATATTTTGCCATAATGAGGAGAAAGTGTCATTAAAGGATGTTGTGTGGAATGGATTTGTGGTCAAAGGGATAGAGGTAGACATGTCATGTGGAAGACGATCAATCACTACAAGTGCGGACACAATGGGTTCCAAAGTAGAAGTATTAATGTTATCCATGAAAGACTCAGGTAAAGGACTACACAAATATCCAAATAAGTCAACACACCCACCTTATGTTATGGGTTCAGAGTTATGGTAATGAGGTGGAAAACGGTGGTCAACCACTCGATCAACAAATGGTTTAGGCCTATAAGTATCACCAAAAGTAACTCGAGACAACGATGCATCTATGGTGGATTTAAGTCTATGTTTACGGGGAGGTGGACCCACTTCATATGGGGAAATGGTCGTAGGTCTACGAGATAAACACAAATGAAAATCCACCATGATAATGGCCAAAGGTGACACAATTATGAAGAAAGAAAATCCATAAGGCCAATATATACAACAAAACAAACAACACACAAAAAAAATCCTAAAGTAGTAAATGAAGCAAACTAGAGTGGGAAAGGGAGCCTCCCGCCACTGGAGCCCATTTAATTAATGAGAGGGTCAATGGTGAAGAAATGGTTAGGACACTTATAACAACTACATGCTTAATAGCTCTTATACACAAGACTTATCGATCACACTGAAGTATCAACTGTGGAGCACCCCCCCTATGAGAATCGAGTGAGTCTAGATAATATTCCCCAGGTACAATAAGGATCAGTCCCCTCTCTATCGCTCATGATAATATCCTAAGAAAGGCCACTAAGGTCACCACCAACAATAACATGTCCTGAGGGGATAGTCTTCAACTATAACTACACACATGGGTAGGGTATCAAGCTTGAAGCCTCCTAAAGGAGATCCCCACAAGAGAATAACGCAGAGAATAACTTAGATATTAAACCCATAATATAGGAAATTAATAAAATAATTGTACTCAATCATGAAGTCCACAAAAGAGACTTAAAATAGTGTAGTTCAGTTGTTTGATTACAAACAGTGAACTATTTTCCATCTCTGTCAAATTCGAATTTTCTTAGAACTGTTGGAAACTACATTGGAGCAGACTAATTTATCGACATGTTTGTATTTGCCAAGGATACAACCTTTGAAGTGCAGTGAGTGCAACCTCACATTGGTTTTTCCTGACATGTGCACACGTTCCCACTTACCCTCCTACTGTTAAGTTTTGTTTTCTAACACTATGAGTACTTCCCCTCATATTTATAAGCCCCCCTCTAGCAAAGGAAGACCAAAAAAATTAAATTAGAGAGTCCTTATGAGTACATTTAATCAAGTTTAGAAAGACAGAGAAGAAAGAGAAAACCATTTTAAACTATAATTAACTGCAATGTTTGACAACAACCACAAATCATTAGAAAATAAAATAATCACACTCGAAACTGAACTCCAAGAAATGAAAGGTAAAATTCAAGAAATAGAACATAGTAAAAAAGCAATGGCTAAAGAAAATGACACCTTGAAAAGCGAGATTAAAAAACTAAAAGAACAACTATATAATAACTCATCCCTAAATAATGCAGAGAATAATTTAGATATTAAACCCATAAAAGAAGAAATTAATAAACTAATTGTACTCGGCCATGAAGGCCACAAAAGAGACTTAAACCTTATAATTGCGGGTATAGAAGAACAAAACAATGAAGACACATTATAAATAGTTAAAGAACGATTAAGAACAAAATCTCAAATTTAAACAACTTATCCCATAGAAGCAATAATGGTAGGAAAGATACTTCAGCATAAACATAGACTAATCCATGTCAAGGTAAGTTGTAATGAACATAAATTAGATATACTCAGGAAATCCCCAAGCCTAAAAGGAACAAGAATTTTTATAGATGAATATATAATTTCGGAAGACCAAGCTGAACTTAAGAAAGAAGTCAAAAAGGTCAAGGAGGCAAGAAAGGAATGGAAATGGGAAATCATTAGGAATAGGAAAGCTATTATTAAAGATAAAGTCTCAAGCACGAGAGATAAAGAGGGACTTGCATCACTCCAGATCCTGTTTTGGAACTGCCATGGTTTTCTATGGTGTAAAGGTCCTATGTTGAGTTGGATCTTGAGTGATATTGACCTTATTTTAGTTGAAACTTGGGAGCATGATGAATCTATGGTCCCTCACCTTGACGGTTTCACTCTTTGGTCAGTTTGGAATAAGAAATCCTCTCAGAGGAGTTTTGGTGGTATAACCTGCTATATAAGGAACACTTTTTCCTCTCACATCCGACTTCATAAAATCGACCCCTTTAATCAATACATTTGGATCGAAATCTTTGATTCTACCACCAATAGAATCTTCCTTGCAATATGCTATTTCGCTCTTATCAAGTCTACATCCTATAAAAAAAACAACTTGGATAAGAATTGTCCTTTCAATACCTTCAAAAAAGACATCTTCAACTTAAGGAATGAAGGTAATATCTTTTTGCCTGGAGACTTTAATGCTAGAACTTCTACTAACCAATCTATTACGTTAAGTAACAACACTAACCACAACCCCCGTGTGACTTGACGAAGATAGTAACTTTGCTAATAGATTCAAGAGAAAACATGAAGACATAATCGAGAATTTATCTGGCACCGAGCTCCTCAAGCTTTGTAGTTCCCAAGACCTAATTATCTGTAATGGTATTAACAAGTTCCCCCTTGATCCAAGTGGATATTGGTGGCCACCCACCTATTCCACTTGGACCCCCACCATTGTTTCTTTCAGCTTTTCAGTTTCCTTAATTGTAGCACAATTTACTATTTTTGGCAGTTTTTCACGTCCCAAACTTCTTGAGCCGTTTTGAGGCCCTAAATGACGCTTTTTGGGAAAACCGAGACCAACATGGTCGACGACCCATGTTGGTCTCTCGAAATTTGTACTCCTCATATAGATATTTCTAACGAAGTATTGTACTCGTCAAACGAAAATCGTATGCCAAAGTTACGTCCCTGGGAAGTTGAAGTACCAATTTTCCCAAATGTGACCCATAGTTTTGGGGCTTTATCTCCTAGGGTTAGGTTTTTGGATGTTTAGAGTTTTCCATTGTTTCTAAATAACAAATAGGCCTTCGAGCCTCATTGTAACACAATTTAGAGGCATGTAGCCGCCACATCTCTTCTCAAAGATAAGTTACCATCACCCTAGTTAGTTTATGTCCAGTTTGTCTGTAAGCATATTTCAGTTATTTGATACTAATGAAATGAATTTTATTTCTTCTGCATCTCTGCGTTTATGTTTATTTCTATAGTTTACTGTGTTCCTGCATAAATCTGGATGAGTGGTATCAGAGCGGTCTGCTCTTTCTCGATCCTTCTTTCCATGTCCCAATGAGGTTGGGATATAAGGAGTTAGGGCTTGATCTAGTTGAATCTTTGCAATATCAACCTCTCAAAACCCTACAACTGCCCATGGGGGAAGAAAAGAAAGACGAGGGAGTAGGAGATCCTATCAAAATATTTCTCGAGGAGGTCCTCGAGAAACAAAGGAATGCGATGATGGATAACTTTGCCGAGATCCTTCAACGACTGGCCACACGCGGCGCATCTGCATCCAACAACCACTCTGGAGGCGCCACTCCTTTCAAGGTACAAGTCAACTTCGACATTCATGTATTTGAATACCAAATAGATGTAGACGTTGTAGATAGATGGTTGAATTTGTTGGAAGGGTATTTCTCAGTCCATGATTTCTCAGATCGAGAAAATATTACTTTTTCACTCCTCAAAGCCGCCCCCATGTCAAAGACTGGTGGGAAAATTATTGTGAGCAAAAGGATGAGAGGGATTCCTCTCTGTTCTCAGCCGCACCCACTTGGAATTCGTATCGAGACGACATCAAAGAACAATATTACCCCATGGGGAGCTATGAGGACAAGTACATCCAACGATCCATGTTGCAACATCAAAGGGATCAAGATGTGCACGAGCTGACGAAATTGTTCCATACCCTACGCACAAAGTTAGGTATTAAAGATTCAAAGAAATATTTGGTGCTTAAGTATCGCAGTTGTTTTCACATATGCATTCAGGAGGAAATGGAGTTCCTCGACATTACCTCGCTTGACATAGCATATCGATATGCTGCCAAGATCGAGCAAAAATTTAAGCAGAGAGAGTGAGACTTTGGATCCGTGAATCCGAAGCTAGGAAAGAGCACCTTCGAACCACAGAACAAGGGGAAAAGCCAAAGCGGGGCGACTCAGAACAACACCACAAAGCCAAAGGACACAAGGAAGTGGTGTGAATTTCATAACATCTCCACATACAACACAAGCGAGTGTCGGGCCAAATAGTCGCTGGTGGCCAAAATGAAGGCATCCGAATCATACACATGTTCCGACTATGAGTCAGAACCAAACAAGGGGAATGACAAAGGGAAGTAGATCATTGATGTGAAATCCAGTGCCACCGTTGCCACCACCAAGCTCTAGAGGGAGGAGCTCGAGGATCTAGAGGAGGGGGAGCACCTCTTCTATTCCCAGATGTGGGTGAAGGGTTCTCCCCTACAATTCCTTGTCGATAATGGAAGCCAAAAGAACCTCATTTAAGTAGAGGTTGTGAAGCAGCTCGACCTATAGACCACAACACACCCGCATTCGTATACCATCGGATGGCTTCACCAAGGAAGAGATCTCCATGTCAGCGAGCAGTGTTGCCTTCTGTACTACATCAAGCCCTTCACGGATGAGGTACTATGTGATGTTGCTCCTCTTTAAAGGTCTAATGTATTATTAGGCCAACCATACTTGTGAAAGCGACATGTTGTGTATGATTCTAGGCCTCATTCTGTTATTATTACTCTGGGAAATAAGTTGTACAAGATGCTGGAGGTAGTACCACCTTCAACGATCTCTGAGTAATGCACAACAATGTAATAAGATTATTTCCCAAACCAGGAAATTTATTTTCATTATGATTCACCCACACGGAAAGAAGAATATTGTGCCTACAACCGCCAAACAGGCCCCCCTACACGGCAGCAAAAGATGAACAAAGTCGTGGAGGAATACAAGGACACTTCTCCTCACCCACAGGGGTTCCTCTACACTATTAGTTCAAGCACTCCATTGATCTGACCCCAGGCGTGTCGCTGCCTAATGGGTCGATCTATCAATGTTATGTTATGGAGAATGATGAAATCAAGAGGCATATCCAAGAGCTGTTGCAGAAAGGGCACATCAGGCCAAGATCCTCATGTGTTGTCTGAGGCTGATAAAGCAACTAGATTTATTGAACATATCCAGCACGTCTGCCAGCAAGTCCACAATATCTTGGAGAAATCCAATGCCAAGAACAAGCAACGACATGATCAACATTGGGTGCCACACAAGTTCTAGGGGGGCGACAAAGTTTGGTTTCATTTACAGAAAGAACACCTAACCGGAGTTCATCGCAAGCTTCTCCCTCTTTCATATGAGCCATAAACCATCACCAAGGTTGTAGGGGACAATGTATTCGAGCTTAGTATTCCACCATTCCTTGGTTTGCACCCAATGTTCAATGTGGACCACCTTCGGCCCTACTTTCCACCTCTACTGGACACATTTGACATGACTTAACAACTCACACCAACAGAGTTAAACCCAGACTGTGTGGAACAAGCCACAACTGATCGAATCATGGACACATAGATCAAGAACACCCAACAGAAAAATATCCACTTGTATCGGTTTTTGAAAGCTGTCCAACTCCTGCACCAAGGCAAGTGGCTCACCAGAGACCAAGTTTAGCTGAAGTTTCTTCATCTCATAGAGGAACTCAACGCAATGGAGACCATTGCTTCCTAAGTGGGGAGGAATGATCCAGGTGGACATTGGTGGCTACTTGCCTATTCCACTTGGACCCCCATCATTGTTTCTTTCAACTTTTCAGTTTCCTTAATTGTAGCACAGTTTGCTATTTTTGGCAGTTTTTCGGTTCCCAAACTTCCGAAGCCATTTTGAGGCCCTAAGCGACGCTTTTTGGGAAAATCGAGACATGGGCACTCGAAAGTTGTATTCCTCGAATAGATCTTTCTAGCGAGGTATTGTACGCATCAAACATAGATTGTATGCCAAAGTTATGTCCCCGGGAATTTGATGTACCAATTTACCCAAACAGGGCCCATAGTTTTGATGCTTCATCCCCTAAGGTTATGTTTTTGGATGTTTAGGATTTTCCATTGTTTCTAAATAAAAATAGGCCTTCGAGCGTCATTGTAATATAGTTAAGAGGCATGTGTCCGCCACATCTCTTCTCAGAGATAAGCTACCATCGCCCTAGCTAGTTTATGTCCAATATGTGTGTAAGCATATTCAGTTATTTGATATTAATGAAATGAAGTTTTATTTCTGCTGCATCTCTGCGTTTATGTTTATTTCTGTATTTCACTGCGTTCCTGCATAAATCCAGATCACCCTCCTTTCAGTTGACCTGTTTCCATGGGTTGGGTAGGAGTGTCATGGATTATGCGATTTCTGACACCCTCATCCTCAATCGTATTACAAACTTTGAGCTACTTAATGGGTTTGAGCCTAACTCTGACCACAAACCTCTGTCTTTATCCCTCAAGCTTGCTATACATACCACCCACATGCAGGAGACTAGTGAAAGCAAAAGACACATTCGCTTCGATAGAAGTAAGGTCGACCTCTTCTTAAGGCATTTAGGCTCCATGACTTACAATAGCAACATTGATCAAATTTATTACCATTTTACTACTACCCTTTCCAATACCATTAGCAATTTTTCTAATCAGACTTCATTTAAGCAGAATAATAGAACTTCCAATCCATGGTATGACAAAAATTGTAAAATTACCAAGAAAGCAATCAAAGATGCTCTTAATGAAATCATTAAGCTCTGGAATATAAATATATACAACGATCTCATCAAGAGGAAGAAGAGGTCCTATATTAATAAAAAACAATAACAACTTCTCCACCTTTCTAAAGTCGCACCCAGAAAATTTTGGCGGAATGTGCTTGTTCGTAAAACCAAAGATAATCATTCTATCCTCTTAGAAGATTGGGATAACTATCTTAAGAAGTTGTATGACTATCCGGACACTATGGGAACCACCTTAAACACTCTTATTAAGGAGGATGTATTCTCTCTAGAAGACGTTGAATCTGGGATTAATAAGATTGCTAATGGGAAAGCTAAAGATATTGAAGGATACCAAGCTGAGATCCTTAAAATGGGAAGATATATCCCCATTCCTCATTTCAACAAGCTTCTCAATTTGGCTGTAAAGCATGGCTTCCTTCAACTTTCAACGCAGAGCATTATTGTGCCTGTCTTTAAAAATGGGGACAAAAGAGTTCCTTTTAACTACATGACCATTATGATTAGTCACATCCTAGCCAAGCTTTATGGGCTCATTTTGGAAAAGAAGCTTAACTTTTGACTTGAAAGCCAGGGCAAGAGAGCTAAAGGACAAACGGTTTTAGGAGACATCACTCGACTATTGACCATCTTGTCACTCTGAAAATCATTGCAAAGGAATGTCGCAATAGTAAAACTAGTCTCTTCTATTGTTTTATGAACTTTAGAAAAGCTTTTGACACTGTTCCTCGAGATAAGCTTTGGGAGAGTGATTCAGGGGCATTAGACACTAGCCAGCAATGTAGGAGTTTTTGCCCACATATTGTGGCTAGGAGGGGTCGAAATCATCAAAATTGTAACAGCTAGGTATCAATACCTCAGCTGATTGTTTCATTTCAGGGTAATTAGAGTTGTAGGGGTCGAATAGTCTAGTTAGTCCAATTGTCATACATCATTTAATTGAATTATTGTAATTAAACTGTTGGTTTTCTAAACGGTCCTCACTAAAGAACCGAAGGGTCACTCTGTAATGTATATAATTGTATCCCCGGATGTATAAAAAAAGAAGGGAAGAATAGAGTTTTTCTGCAATAACTCTGTGCATTGTCGATTACTTCCAATTAAATGAATTCAGCTCTGTTGATGATCTAATGGCCTTGAAATGTTAATTCTGAGGGATTTTTTTGATTGTGAAGTTGTTGAGTCTGTGCATATATAACTCCTGAGTCGTACCCTTGTATTGATTCTGCCACTCCTCGTATATTTCCTTGAATTTGGTTGGGTAAATTCCGCGGAGAAATCCATATGGAGGCGAAATCTGTCAATAATGGTGAATCTTGTCTAATGAGGAGATGAATTCGTTTGTTGCATTGACAGTCGGAACCGAGACTGAACCCAGAGTTGGCAACTGGAGCAGATAACCGTGGTCGAGCCCTGTAGAAAACCACTAGCGGAATTACAACAGCGGATTGCCCTATTTCGCACCACTTTAGGTACGGAGGCGGTATTCCTGGAGGGGGGAGCGATTCCATAGAGGAACCGACGCGTGGCAATATTTGACTGTGGAGAAACCGCCTTGTCGTATTTGTTTCGTGCGTTAACACTAGTACGAGGTCGCCGGGCGAAATGTATACAGGCCATTGATCTGAGAGAATATCATCGGACGGTCTTCGCGTAGTGGAGATACACGATGTTTAACAAGGAGGACGCACACATTTGATTGGTCCATAGACACATATGTGGGCCCGAACCAAAGGCCTGTGGTAAAGTCATTTGTTTAAAAAGGCGCAGTGTATTAATATGTAGTTATAACTTGGTTATAAGGGTGGTGGAGAAATATCAAGTCGAAAATATAATATAACATTTGAAAGCCGAGGATATATGTTTGTTTGTCAATTTCTCTGAAATTGACAAATAAATCTAGAAGAAAGAAAGAGACCACGTGGTATGGAAAACCGGGGCTCATCAAAGAGAATTGCTGACCGAGCCACGTAATATTTGACCAAACTCTCCTTTGGGCGACTTTAAATGTTGTTGTTGCGTTATTTGTGGTATCAGAGCAAGTCTGACGTTGTTTTGCTTACATGGTAATCCGAGTTGGAAGATGTGCTGGCAGAAGGAGACCTGTTTCCAACGCTGAAGTGTTGGGGATGTTGCAGAGGGTCGAGGCTAGAATAGATGCCATGGAGCAAAGACAGCCCAGAGATCCTGAAGACATCAACGAACCTGAGACAGAAGAAGCAGAAGAGAATGTTGAAATTCCTCCTGACTTGAGTCTCCTGAGAACTGTTCTGGGGTCTGCAGTTAAGCCCAGAATCGAAGTGTCGAGTTATGCAGGGGGACTGAATCCAGAGGAGCTGGTGGACTGGATAAATGAACTGAACAAATGCTTCGATTATGAAGAAATAAGTGAAGATAAAAAGGTTAAGTTTGCAGTAACAAAGCTGAAGGGACATGCTGCACTTTGGTGGGATGGAGTGCAAGAAGAAAGGAGGAGAGTTGGTAAGCAACCTATCAAGAGCTGGACCAGAATGATGGCTAAATTAAAAGGCAAATTCTTACCTAGTGATTACCAGCTGACATTGTATAAACAAACGCAGAACCTGAGACAGAGGTTGCTGATAGTAAAAGAGTACACAGAGGAATTCTACAGAGTGAGCATAAGAGCTGGGCAATTCCAAGATACACCAGAGAAGACTGCCAGATACGTGAATGGTCTCAAGCTGGAGATCCAAGATGAGATTGGTCTCTTGTCTCCTAAGACAGTGAAAGAGGCATACCAGATGGCCTTGAAAGGAGAGGAGAAACTCCTGAGAAAACAGTCTACCAAGAAGAGAGGTACTTTTCGTGGGAAGGGAAGTCAGGGTGGTAGAGGAAAGCCTACACCCAGGAATGGAGCTGACAGTAGCTCACTTCAGAATGCATCTACAGAAGATGATGCAAGGGGCAGAAAAAATTCTTACAGAGGAAGGGGAAGAGGAGGCAGAGACAGAGGCAGAGGTAGAGAATTGAGGTGTTATCGATGCCAGCAGGTGGGACACAAGCACTATGAGTGTCCAGAGAATGTGGGTACTGGTCCAAGAAATGCTGTTGTTGCCCAGGCTGGAGAAGAGGCAGAGATTGAAGAATAAATTCTTCCAGAGAGGGGAGAATCCTTGGTGGTAAATAAGGTCCTGTTGAAGCAAGCCAAAGAGGCCACTAAGCCTGCACAAAGGAAGACTTTGTTTAGGAGCATCTGCAAAGTCCAAGGGAAATGCTGCCAACTAGTCATTGATAGTGGCAGCACAGACAATCTGGTTTCCACTGAGGTAATAGAAAAGTTGAAGCTGAAGACAAGGGAGCATCCAACTCCCTACAGGGTGTCCTGGCTGCACAAAGGGCACCAGTTGGTTGTAAAAGAGCAGTGTGAGATAGAGCTGCAAATGGGAAAATACAAAGATAAGGTCCTGTGTGATGTAATGCCCATGGATGTGTGTCATATACTGCTGGGTAGACCTTGGAAATTTGACAGAGCAGCAGTGCATGATGGCAAGAAGAAAACTTACAAGTTCTTCAAGGATGGGGTACATGATACATTGATACCCATGGAAGAAGGAGAGCCATCTAGCAGAGTGATTGATCCAAAGACCTTGTTGCTGAGCGGGAAGGAATATCTGCAGCAGATAGAAGAGGAAGAGGTAAGCTTTGCTTTAGTTTGCAAGCCTAAAGTAGTCCTTACTTCTACAAATATTTCTGATTTACCAGTAGAGATACAAGAGATGTTAGACAATTACTGTGACATTGTTGTGGATGATTTACCTGATGAGCTGCCACCTGTGAGGAAGATCAACCATCAGATAGATTTTATCCCTGGTTAAAATCTGCCAAATAAGGCAGCCTACAGAATGACTCCCAAAGAAAATGAGGAAATCAGGAAACAAGTACAGGAATTAGTGGACAAAGGACTGATCAGAGAGAGTCTGAGTCCCTGTGCAGTGCCAGCAGTATTGAGCCCAAAGAAAGATGGAGGCTGGAGGATGTGTACTGATTCCAGAGCAATTAATAAGATCACAATCAGGTACATATTCCCATTTCCTAGAATTGAAGATTTAATGGATTGTTTGAGTGGTGCTAAATATTTCTCAAAGATAGATTTGAAGAGTGGATACCATCAGATTAGAATAAGAGAGGGTGATGAGTGGAAAACTACCTTTAAAACAAATGAAGGATTGTATGAATGGATGGTAATGCCTTTTGGGTTGTCAAATGTACCAAGCACTTTTATGAGACTTATGAATGAAGTATTGAAAGAGTTTATTGGGAAATTTGTGATAGTATATTTAGATGATATATTAGTTTTCAGCAGAACTAAGGAAGAACATTTAAGGCATCTTAATCATGTCTTGAAGAAGCTGCACCAAGAGAAATTTCTGATAAATTTGAAGAAATGCTCATTCATGAAAGAAGAGTTGGTGTATTTGGGTTTTTTTGTTTCTGCAGAGGGATTGAAGATGGAACCAGAAAAGGTTAAGGAAATTGTAGAGTGGCCTTCACCCAGAAATGTCTTTGAGGTAAGGAGTTTCCATGGACTTGCTAGTTTTTACAAAAACTTTATAATAAAATTCAGTAAGATTAATGCACCCATAATTGAGACCATAAAGAAGAGAAAACAGCCATTTAAGTGGACTACTGAAGTAGAAAGAAGTTTTAACCTATTAAAGCAAAAGATAACAGAGAAGCTTGTTTTGATTCTGCCTGATTTTACTAAACCTTTCCAAGTAAAATGTGATGCCAGTGGGGAAGCCATTGGAGCTATGTTGAGTCAGGATGATAGGCATGTAGCTTATTTCAGTGAAAAGTTGAATGACACCAGAAGAAATTATTCCTCTTATGAGAAGGAATTCTATGCAATTGTCAAGGCACTAAAGAAGTGGAGACATTATTTGATGTCCAGGGAATTTGTGCTATATTCTGACAATCATGCTTTGCAGTATATTGTACAGCAGCCCAAGTTGAAACATAAGCATGCTAAATGGGTTGAGTATCTCCAAGGTTTTAATTTTTTTTTGAAACATATAAGTGGCCAAGCCAACAAAGTAGCTGATGCTTTGAGTAGGAGACACTTGCTTGTTCAAGAAAATAATTTTGAGGTTGTAGGATTTGATTTTCTCAAGGAATTGTATAAAATAGATCCTGATTTTAAAGATGCATTTGAGGCATGTAGTAACCCTGTTTTAACAGATAGAAGCCAGTGGCTAGATTATTTTCTGCAGGAAGACTTGTTATTCAGAAAGAACCAACTATGTGTACCAAAATGTTCCATGAGAGAAAATTTGATCAAAGAGAAGCATAGTGGTGGACTTGCTGGACACTTTGGTACTGATAAGACTTATGAGCAGCTGAGTCACTTTTATTTCTGGCCCAAGATGAGAGCAGAAGTGGATAAGTTTGTGAAGAATTGCAAGATTTGTCAATATGCTAAAGGAAGGAGCCAGAATGCAGGATTGTACACTCCCTTGCCTATTCCAGACAGGCCTTGGGACATGGTGAGCATGGATTTTGTTCTAGGATTGCCCAAGACTCAGAGAGGGAATGATGCAGTCTTTGTTGTGGTGGAAAGATTCTCCAAAATGGCACATTTTATTCCATGTTATAAAACTAGTGATGCCACCCATGTTGCTAACTTGTTTTTCAAAGAAGTTGTTAGATTGCATGGGTTACCCAGGAGCATTGTTTTAGACCGAGACACCAGATTTGTGGGGCACTTTTGGAGGACATTGTGGAAGAAACTTGGTACCAAACTAAGTTTCAGCTCAGCTTATCATCCCTAGACTGATGGACAAACTGAGGTTGTGAATAGAAGTCTGGGAAATTTGTTGAGGAGTCTTGCAGGAGAGCATCCCAAGCAGTGGGACCATATTTTTCCCCAAGAAGAATATGCATATAATGATTCACCAAACAGGAGCACAGGGCAGAGTCCATTTCATATTGTTTATGGAATGCATCGCAGAGGAATATCAAAATTAAGAAATCTAGGAAGGGCAGAGCTAAGGAGTGCAGATGGTGAGGAATTTGCTTCAGAGATCCAGGTCGTACAAGAACAAGTGAAACAAAAACTACAAGGCAGTAGCATCAAATATAAAGCCAGAGCAGACTTGAGTAGAAGAGAAGTCCAATTTGAAGTAGGAGATTAGGTTTTGGCACACTTGAGAAAGGAGAGATTCCCAAAGAAGCAGTACAATAAATTGAAGTTCAAAAAGATTGGGCCATGCAAGATACTTAGGAAGTTTTCTGAAAATTATTATGAGATTGAATTGCCACCTGATGTTGGAATATCTCCCATTTTTAATGTTACAGATTTGTACAAGTATGAAGATGATGGTGCAGAAGAAGGATCAGCAGACAAGGAACAGATTGAGTGGAAGGAGCAGCTACCTCCAGCACAGCCATTGCAACCAGAGAAGATATTGGACAAGAGGGTGTTCAGAAGGTCCAGAGGACGAGAATAATTTCAGTACTTGATCAAGTGGAGGGACAAGCCAGAGGAAGATGCTACTTGGATGACCGAAGAAATGTTGCAGAAGATAGGCAGATCAGTGGATGAGCTCATGGACAGGAGCCCATGAAGAAGATTGCCCTCGGGAGTCTGATGCAGGGGCATTAGACACTAGCCAGCAATGTAGGAGGTTTTTCCCACATGTTGTGGCTAGGAGGGGTCGAAATCATCAAAATTGTAACAACTAGGTATCAATACCTCACCTGACTGGTTCATTTCAGGGTAATTAGAGTTGTAGGAGTCAAATAGTCTAGTTAGTCCAATTGTCATACATCAGTTAATTGAATTATTGTAATTAGACTGTTGGTTTTCTAAACGGTCCTCACTAAAGAACCGAAGAGTCACTCTGTAATGTATATAATTGTATCCTCGGATGTATAGAAGGGGGGGAGAAAGAATAGAGCTTTCTGCAATAACTCTGTGCATTGTCGATTACTTCCAATTAAATGAATTCAGCTCTGTTGATGATCTAATGGCCTTGAAATGTTAATTGTGAGGGATTTATTTGATTGTGAAGTTGTTGAGTCTATGCATATATAACTCCTGAGTCGTACCCTTGTATCGATTCTGCCTCTCCTCGTATATTTCCTTGAATTTGGTTGGGTAAATTCCATGGAGAAATCCATATGGAGGCGAAATCTGTCAATAATGGTGAATCTCGTCTAATGAGGAGATGAATTCGTTTGTTGCATTTACAATCGGAACCGAGACTGAACCCAGAGTTGGCAACCGGAGCAGATAACCGTGGTCGAGCCCTGTAGAAAACCACTAGCGGAATTACAATGGTGGATTGCCCTATTTCACACCACTTTAGGTACGGAGGCGGTATTCCTGGAGGGGGGAGAAATTCCATAGAGGAACCGACGCGTGGCAATATTTGACCGTCGAGAAACCGCCTTGTCGTATTCGTTTCGCGCGTTGACACCAGTACGAGGTCGCCGGGCGAAATGTATACAGGCCATTGATCTGAGAGAAGATCATCGGACGATCTTCGCGTAGTGGAGATACACAATGTTTAACAAGGAGGACGCGCACATTTGATTGGTCCATAGACACATATGTGGGCCTGAACCAAAGGCCTGTGGTAAAGTCATTTGTTTAAAAAGGCACAGTGTATTAATATGTAGTTATAACTTGGTTATAAGGGTGGTGGAGAAATATCAAGTCGAAAATATAATATAACATTTGAAAGCCGAGGATATATGTTTGTTTTTCAATTTCTCTGAAATTGACAAATAAATCCAGAAGAAAGAAATAGACCACGTGGAATGGAAAACCGGGGCTCATCAAAGAGAATTGCTGACCGAGCCACGTAATATTTGACCAAACTCTCCTTTGGGTGACTTTAATAGCTGTTGTTGCATCAATATATAATGTGATATCATATATGTTTAGCCCATCATAGGAGTAACCCTAGCTTTTATATATATAACCAATTAATTAAATAAAATTAATCATAAGAGTAACTTTAATCTTATTATGGTAATTATATATTTTACAATTATTTTATAATAGATTCTGCAACCATTTTGCTAAACTTGATATATATGAAATACAAATTTGATTAAATACCTTTTTATATTACAATTATTATAAATTAATATTAATAAACTTTATTAAATATTAAATTGTTTATATTTATAATAATAATATTTTTTTTTAACAGAAACTAGTATTTTTATATTGATTCAAAAAGTTCAAGGCTTATGCTTGGAGGTTTTACATCTTGAGACCCAATGTCTAAGGTGTTTCTGAACAAGAAAAATTCACCTACTTTGCTTCTTACATTCAATCTAGCAATTTCCCAATGAGTAGCAAACCTTCTAATACTAACAAATTGCTGCAGCAAGAGACAAAAATACATGACAAGGAGAGGGGTTGGAAAAGGCAGAGGATTCCATGAGTCCCCCTAGTTACAGAGGAGAGTTCCTACTTGTAAAGAAACAACAATGTTGGCTTCAAGATTCGCATTTTTGTTATTTTTCCGAAGGATGTGAAAGAACTGAAGTTTGTCAAAGGACACGATCAACTCATTGATGTGAGCGAACAGTCGTTCCAAATGGAGGTATTTAGGGACCGATGTTTTCCTAATCAAGCCAATGAGGCTTTGTGAATCTCCAATGACTCGAGCCTCCTTGATTCCATGTTTTTGGAGTTGTTTCAGGCCTTGGAGGAGAGCCATGGCTTCGGTTTGATTGTTCGAAGTAAGCCCCAAACCCTAGGCAAAGAGGAAAATGATTTGGTCTAAAGGGAAGCGGATAATTCCTCCGCCTACGGCCTTCCCCGGATTCCCCTTTGATGTACAATCAAAAAACATAGTGTGAATATCTGTGCTACTTCTCCATTTTTCGAAGTCCTCATCCTCTAATATGATTTTCCATTCTTCTCTGCACTTCTCCAAATTTTTCCAAGTGGGAAGGTTTAGCCCGACCTGTTGGCACCACTCCATACCTTGTTGGTTTAAGCTACAAACCCGTGCTTGATTCACCTTGGAATGCATTATTTCTTTGAATAAGCTTTTTATTTTCACGATGATTTGTTGCTATTTTTGTGCCTTCTCTTGAAAGATCCGATTGTTTCTTTCAAGCCAAATCTTCCAGAAAATAAGCTTAGGGATAATCATCCACCCCTAGTATGGCCAATCTCTCCCAGGGAAGGACTTAGGAAACAATTCTCCCCAATTAGACAACATACCGGTGATTGCGGTTGGAAGGGTGGGCCTGCTATTCCAAAACAACAAGATTTCATTCCAAATGTCCTTAGCGAAGAGGCACTCGAGAAAGATGTGGACCAAATTTCCTCCGAATGTTGAGAGAGTGAGGAGGCACTGAGTGGGGCCGTGGAAGCCACGAAGTTGAAGATTTTCAGCTCTGAGGATACTGTGCCCCAACTACCAAGTGAACATGTCAATATTTGGAATGCTTTTTACCTACCAAATCCCTTTCCAAATCGCAGGGTTGTAGAGGACAGTGAAAATAGCCTTAAAGCACCTGTAGCCTTTTATTACAGAATATATTTAGCCCATCATAAAAGTAACCCTAACCTTTATATATATAACCAATTAATTAAATAAAATTAATCATAAAAGTAATCTTAATAAGATTATGGTAATTATATACTTAACAATTATTTTATAATAGATTGTGCAACCATTCCGCTAAACTTGATATATATGAAATATGCTTAAATGAATGAATTAATACAAAATATGTTAAATATCCACTTGAATAAGATTATTCATTTGTTTGAACCTTGAAATGTGATAATAGTATAAAATAGTGGCTATTTCCAGTATTAAAAGAAATCATTCATTATTTGTTGTGCCTAATTTTTCATTATTTTGGACAACATTGTGACATCTGGAAAGTGTAAAATTAGAACAATATTAAATCAAAATTCAATAAAATATCCCCAAAACACAATTCAAAGAATTCTCCTCCAAAACACAATTCAAAGAATTTTCCATGGGTGATTATTAACCAATGAGGTTAAGTGTACGCTATAACAACCACCCAATAGCACAACTCAACTAATTCTCTCCCTATGCAATTATTTAGTCATCTTGCAAATAATGAAAACGGATTAGAGTAACTAATAAATAATATTAAGTATATTATATTATTTTTTATTATATATATATATGGTTGTAAGTATATTATATTATTTTTTATTATATATATATATATATATATAATTTTTTCAAATGATATAATATATATTTAATTGATATTAAAATATTTTATATAACATGTATATATAGAAGAAAATTAAAATGGTTTTTTATTTATTATTAGCATATTTATATTTTTAAGTATATGTCAATATTAAATGGTATTAAAATATGTTATCAATAACCAAATTATAAATTTCAACATCTTAATCACATTTTTTTACTTCTAATTACTTTACAACATATTCAATTTTTTTATTTTTATAGCCAACATTATTTTTCTATTTAGAACATCATTTTTAACTTTCATTTTTATTTTAAATGGCAACTGACACATCGACAAACTTACACATCCCCTTCATACTTGGTTGTAGAATGGGCCTCTCAGTTCATTAAGTTTACTTTAGCATTCCAATATTTTCATCAACATGTTAAATCTTAGGTTTCGTTATCTAAATCTGTTTCAAATGGAGATTTATCAAAAATTTAGATAGTTCAAGTTCCAAATGGAGATTTATAAAAAAATTGGATAGTTCAAGTTCCTATACAAATATTTGTGTACATTATCAAAGGCGAGGATTTCATTGTTTTATAAATTTGATAAATTAAAATGCGAAAGATTAAGATAATATTTATATTATTTAAAACATAACACTATATCATCAACATGTTAAATGTTGATCAGTGCCCTATTCAAAGTAATTAAAGTTAGGGATCAAATTTTACATTATCAAAGGCGAGGATTTCATTGTTTTATAAATTTGATAAATTAAAATGCGAAAGATTAAAATAATATTTGTATTATTTAAAACATACCACTATATCATCAACATGTTAAATGTTGATCAGTGCCCTATTCAAAGTAATTAAAGTTAGGGATCAAATTTAACATCATAAGCCTGATATCTGTTGAGATTGCAACAAGATGGTGAGCTTAGAGGAAAGAAGTCGCCTTCACTAAGTGGGCCCGCAAGATATTTTTGGCGCAAAGTCTATTTTTAGACATATGGATCATGTTCTATGAGTTGTAGGATGCTATTTGTGGATGGTTGGTCAAGTCAGAAAAAATAGATGGACTTCTATTTTTAGACATACTGGGCATAATCTATTTTTAGATTGCTAGTCTAAAAATAGATATGTCGAATATTATTAGCTCTTAATAATATTTGGACTATAAACATTATCTTATTCTCTTTTAGCACTTCAGTTAAGTGCATAGATGTGGCACAGGAGCTGACAGAAGGAATTACACTATTCCTGAGGGTTAAGTGGAGCTATTACATGGATACTTCGGATAGAACTCATGTGGCAGAGTTTGGTGGAGTTGATTGAGGAGTTAATGGAGTTGTGTTCAGTTTAACTAATCTAAACATAGTTGAGCTATTTGTATCTAGTTTAACTGATTGATACAATTAGTGAAGAGTGGTGTGACTTGATTATTAATTAATTCACTAATTATAAACTCATTAATCAACTAAAGAATACATCAGTTAACTTCAATGCATGGACAGTTTCAGTGGAGACCAGTGCAGAGATAGGTGAAAGAGTAGGTTAACTACCAGTTGTGACTATACTGTTGCATAATTGAAACAACCAGTGATTGGAGAAGCCCATGAGGATTGTGCAGTACAAGACAGGTGGTTCAAGTTATTTAATGAGCCATCCTACAGCATTGATTACGAAATAGAGGTTGGCTATCAGGTGGCAGAGATTGGAGCATGTGTTTTGCAAGATCTAGCTTGATTAGTGTGTAGAAATTGGAGGTTGTGTTGAGAGCTTGTGAGGAGCTTTGTACAATGATTGTTACATGATCTCTATGACATATAATATACAGATAGTTGGGGGTTTTCAGCTTTAAGCTTTCCCATGAAATACTGTGTTCATATGTGTGATTGTTTATGATTTTAATGTGTGCATGCGATTGTTTTTATTTCCACAATTAATGATCAATGGTAGAAGAGATTCTGTATTGTGCATGAAGATAAAATAGTGTGTGATACAGGAGAATCTCGGTGAATAATATATCAGTTATTCAAATTTATACATGGTATCGAAGCGATATTGATCATTGGAGAAATTGCAAAACATTGAAGCAGTTGAGTTTTGAGATGGTGGAATTCAAATTTGTAGTAGTGTTTTCTTGGTGTCGAAGTTGAGAAGTCTTTCAACGGATTGTGAATGGAGTATGCCCTTGAGGGCAACTCGAATTATATTTCATGGAAGGACAGGATGGAGGCGGTGCTGGATGACAATGGGTTGAAGGAGTTCATAGATGCAGAAATTCCAAAACCTACTTCTAGCGATGTTGCCGTACTTGATGCATGGCAAAAGAAGACAGCAAAGTGTCGAAGGATTCTTTTGGAAGGTGTGAAGGATCACATAGTGTCTAGCCTTCATGGTAAGGCTTCTCCATTCTTGATGTGAAAAGCTTTGACAAATTTATTTCAAAGAAAGAGCGACCAGAGGAAGTTGGTGCTCAAGGATAAACTCAGGAACATAAAAATGGAGAAAGGTGACAATATGCCCAAGTACCTCACGAAGTTCATCCAATGAAGGGATGACCTGGGAAGTGTGGGGGTTACTATTGATGACGAGGACTTGGTGAGCTTGACTCTCCTTGGGCTTCCGAAGAGTTGGCATTCCTATCAGGACTCTGTCAATGGTCGGGAGAAATTGCCAGGATGGGAGTGACTTTGGTTGGATCTTTTACAAGAGGAGATAAGGCGGAGTACCAGGGACAGATATTCATCAAAGAACTCATATGAAGAAAATTGCGCTTTGGCTGCCAAAGAAAAGAAGGGGGAGAGCAAGAAAGCTTCTCAATCTGGTGCGAAAGGCAAGAAGCAGGACATGTCTAAGGTGAAGTGCTTTCACTGTCACCAACACAGACATTACGCCACTAATTGTCCACAGAAGAAGAAAAATAAGTAGGCTGCTAGATCTGAAACTGGAGAGGCCTTAGCCTCGCAGTTTTAGTTTGATTTTTCACTGATCGCATGCTTGGTATCAAGTTTGATGGGTTCAGTATGGTTTCTTGACAGTGGTGCGTCTTTTCACATGACAGGAGATCGAGATTTGTTTACTGATCTGGATGAGAAAGATCTTGGAGTGCACATTGAGATGGGCGATGATGGTAGATACAGTGGGGGAACTCAGACGGTACTCATTTTGAGAGGGAGTCTGGTAAACCCTTCGTATTGAAGGAAGGGATGCATGTTCCAGGATTGAAGAAGAATCTTATCTCTGTGGCGATGTTAGAAGACAAGGGATATGATGTTGTCTTTAGCGAGGGAAAGGCTTTCCTGCACAGTAAGGCAACTGGTGAGACTCGGAGGATAGGGGTTCAAGTTAAGAACCTTTATCAATTGCGGGTACATGGCTGTGCAGCAATGGTAGGCAAGGAAGAAGGAGTGGTGAGTTGGGATGATGGCGATTTGTGGCACCGAAGATTGGGCCACCTTCACCATGGAGCTTTGAAGATACTATAGCAGATTTCTACTGGGCTTCCTAAGGGTACTCTTGCGTAGTCAGATCAGTGCAAGGGATGTACCTTGGGAAAATTTGTGAAAGACACCTTTCACGAGAAGGATAGTCACGCCACGACGATCCTTGAGAGAATTCACACAGACATGTGTGGACCTTTCTTAGTAGCTTCGACAGCAAAGCACAGGTACTATTTGATATTTGTTGATGATTTTTCTTGTAAGTGTTGGATCTTCTTCATGCAGAAGAAGAGCGAGAAATACTCAAAGTTCTATGAGTTCAAGGCACTAGTTGAGAAAGAATAGGGGAAGCAGGTGAAGGCTCTTAGGAGTGAAAATGGTGGTGAATTAATCTCTGGTGAATTCAAGGACTTTTGCAATGTAGAAGGAATTCGAAGAGAGATCATAACACCTCATAACCCACAGCAGAATGGGGTTGCTGAGTGGAAGAATAGAACGATCGTGGGTGCTCCACAGGCGACGTTGCATGATCAGGGCCTTCCCATACACTTGTGTGCTGAGGCATGCAATACTGTAGTATATGTGCAAAACCGTTGTCCTCACAGGATACTTGGCATGAGTACACCGGAGGAGGTGTTTTCTGGTAAGAAGCCTGATATTTCCCATTTGAGGATTTTTGGTTCACCTTTTTACATTCATGTGATGAAGGATGTCAGGAAGAAGCTGGAGCCGACTGCAGAGGTTGGGATATTTTTGGGGTACACTGATACACCCCACAACTATCGTGTGTATTTTCTAGACAGTCACAAGACTGTTGTGCGACGGGATATCAAATTTCGTGAGGAGAAAGCCATGAAGTGTTCACTTGAGAGGGAGCCACACTTGCATGAAGATGAGGAGCTATTAGTTCCTAAGGATGAGTCTCAAGATGTGGATCAGCCACAAGATGAGGTTCATGGAGTGGAAGAGACCACTCAAGCAGCACCAACCATTAGAGGGTGGAAGCGCACTATAGAAGTTGAGCGACTGGCTCAAGATGCTGAGAAGGTTGTAGGAGAACCTACATCACAGCGCAGACAGAGACAGTCACTTGACCGGTACACTGGATACATGGCTCTTATGAGAAAGTGTATCGTGATGGAGCCATCCACTTTCGAGGAAGTTGTGGAGGATCCCGCATGGGTAGATGCCATGGTGGAAGAGTATGATTCGATTGTTAGAAATAGTGCATGGGAGATTGTCCCAAGGCTGGAAGCGAAATTAGTGGTGGGTTCGAGATGGATCTACAAAGTGAAGCAAGCAGCTAACAGGAGTGTGGAGAAGTACGAGGAAATATTTGTTGCCCAAGGCTTCTCACATATTGAGGGGATCGATTATGAGGAGACCTTTGCACCTATCGCAAGGTATTCTTCCATACAGATGATTCTTGCTCTCTCAGCATAGATGGAGTGGCACATTCATTAGATGGATGTGAATACTATGTTCCTCAATGGGGTGATTGAGGAGGAGGTGTACATAGAGCAGCTCAGAGGTTTCAAGATCTTCAGCAGCGATTCGCATGTGTGCAAGCTCAAGAGAGCGTTGTATGGGTTGAAACAAGCACCTCGTGCTTGGTACACACGGATAGACAATTATTTCATCGGACTTGGATTCTCCAAGAGTGAGGCAGATCCGAATCTATACTAGATTGTGGTGGAGGGTAAGTTGTTGATCATTTTACTTTATGTAGATGATTTGATTTTGACAGGTGATGAACTGTTGATACACTCATGCAAGGTTGATCTTGCAAAGGAGTTTGAGATGAAGGACTTGGGCCTCCTTCATTATTTCCTGGGATTGGAAATTTGGCAACGCAGTGGTGGACTGTTTGTTTCTCAGGGTAAGTATGCCCGGGAGATACTGGAGAAGTTCAACATGCATGGCTGCAAGCCTGTTGATACTCCTCTTCCTGGTGGTTGGAGGAAGGAGGATGCTACTTCAGCGGAGGTAGTGGATGCCACTGTTTATCGACAGTTGGTGGGGTCCCTTATGTACCACCAATACACCACCCTAAGAGCAAAGCGTGTACATGTTAACCACCACAAGCTGTTGCCTACCAAGCTCTACTGGAAGGCAGGAAAGCATGTATTGAGATATCTCAGAGGAACATCAGGATATGGATTATGGTAGAGACATTCGGATGAGGTGAAGCTATGTGGCTTCATGGAGGCAGATTGGGCAGGGAGCCCAATGGAAAGAAAGAGCACATCTGGAGGGATTTTCAGTATCGGGTCGACAACAGTTTCTTGGTATAGCAGGAAGAAGAGATTCGTGGCACTCAGTTCAGCAGAGGCTAAGTATATGGCAGCGAGTTTGGCTGCATGCGAGGCTATATGGATGAGGAAGATCCTAGTCGGGTTTTTCGGTTCACACTTAGATCCTACTGTGATTTATTGCGATAATTAGAGTTGCATCAAACTCTTAGTTAATCCAGTATTTCATGATAGATCTAAACACATTGACATACAGTATCATCATATCAGAGATTGTGTGTAGTGGAAGATCATGTTACTTTCATACATTCCCATGGAGGATCAGGATGCTGATATCTTGACGAAGGCGCTCACTAGGAGAAAATTCAAATACCACAGAGGCAGGATAGGGGTGGCAGATAATCCTTATCTTGTTGAGAGGGAGTGTTGAGATTGCAACAAGATGATGAGCTTAGTGGAAAGAAGTCGCCTTCACTAAGTGGGCCCGCAGGCTATTTTTGGCGCAAAGTCTATTTTTAGACTATGTCTATTTTTAGACATAGGATCATGTTCTATGAGTTGCAGGATGCTATTTGTGGATGGTTGGTCAAGTCGGAAAAAATATATGGACTTCTATTTTTAGACATATTGGGCGGAATCTATTTTTAGATTGCCATTCTAAAAATAGATATGTCGAATATTATTAGTTCTTAATAATATTTGGACTATAAACATTATCTTATTCTCTTGGAGCACTTCAGTTAAGTGCACAGATGTGGCACAGGAGCTGACAGAAGGAATTACGCTATTCCTGAGGGTTAAGTGGAGCTATTGCATGGATAATTCAGTTAGAACTCATGTGACAGAGTTTGGTGGAGTTGATTGAGGAGTTAATGGAGTTGTGTTTAATTTAACTAATCTAAACATAGTTGAGCTATTTGTATCTAGTTTAACTAATTAATACAATTAGTGAAGAGTGGTGTGAATTAATTATTAATTAATTCACTAATTATAAACTCATTAATCAACTAAAGAATACATCAGTTAACTTCAGTGCATGGACAGTTTCAGTGGAGACCACTGCAGAGATAGGTGAAAAAGCAGGTTAAATATCAGTTGTGACTATACTGTTGCATATTTGCAACAACCAGTGATTGGAGAAGCCCATGAGGATTTCACAGTACAAGCCAGGTGGTTCAAGTTATTTAATGAGCCATCCTACAACATTGATTATGCAATAGAGGCTGGCTATCAGGTGGCAGAGATTGCAGCATGTGTTTTGCAAGATCTAGCTTGATTAGTGTGTAGCAATTGGAGGTTGTGCTTGTGAGGAGCTTTGCACAATTATTGTTACATGATCTCTATGATATATAATATATAGATAGTTGGGGGTTTTCAGCTTTAAGCTTTCCCATGAAATATTGTGTTCATATGTGTGATTGTTTATGGTTTTAATGTGTGCATACGATTGTTTTTATTTCCGCAATTAATGATCAATGGTAGAAGAGATTCTGTATTATGCATGAAGATAAAATAGTATGTGATCAGGAGAATCTTGGTGAATAATATATCAGTTATTCAATTTTCTACAATATCTACCCAAAGAATGAATAACATCCATTTCAGAAATTTAAGAATGGAACAATTCAATTATGTATTATGTATTGTAAAAAAAAGTGCAACATTATATATTTTAAACAATTCCATTATGAATTATGTACAAAAAACTCCCATAACCTTTTAACATATGCATGCAAGTATCAAGTATCAAGTTAACTTGTTTTCCATTGTTTTTACTCATTACACATTTAATATTTGTCATCCAAGTTGTTAACTTCACATTATATTGTTCATGCGAACAAGGTTGGACCATTAAAAGAGGAAGGCCTAGTTGGAAAGGAAGCCATAAAGACTCTTTCGAAGGGCTCACTCTTGGCTAGTAGATATAAGGAAAAGAAAAAATGACCTTTGGAATGACCAAGAAACACTAAGACTTGGTCAAAAACCCGACACGTAATGGAAATAAATATCCTATGATGCATTCAACTAGTACTACACGATGATATTACACACAACACTGCAATGATATATGTCCAAATAAGGGGAGACACTAGCACAACCACATTAGTAAATGTGGTTGAAAAACACTGATAGGTGTTAATCGTATAGATCTAATATTAATCACAATATTAACATTCATATTGATATATATATATATATATATATATATATATATATATAATTCGTAGGACCTTCTTGATTGATTCATTCAAAAAACAGGTTACAACCAAGAAAGATGTTCAGTGGCCTCAACCTACCTAGTGGGAAACCATGTTGACCACCGAAATGTGTTATAAGCCATCAAAAATTTGAAAGCTTTAAGTCTATCAAACATGGCCTTATAGACCCGAATGTCTAAAAACCAGTGTCCTTCTATATCTACATAAATACCATAGTTTTTGCTATCCGAAATATACAAGGTTTAGATAAACAAAAAACAAAACAGAACTAAACTTAAACACTACTCATCATCTAAGGACTCACAGGGGTGAGGTCCTTTGCACTAGAACCAGGTAATTTTGACTACGGGAGGCATGGAAAGCATTATCCAATCCGACCAAGGAGTTTATTTTAACATTGAATCAACTACATTTATTTCTTAATGTCTTGAATTCTAGGCTTTTGCTGCTCCAACAGGTCATCATGGAATTTTCACTATAAATTTTTTCTACGAAGGTTCAAAAGCTGAAATTTTTATAGAGAAAAGCCAAAATCCTAAGGAACATCGTGGAAAAATTTTAGATCTTAGTTCGCAATATTTTCGAAGATATGATCTATGCAATTTAGGGATTTTTATAGGTTCCTAAATTTAACCTAAACAGGTCATCGTGGAACTTTCGCTATAACGTTTTTTCTAAGAGGTTTCAGAAGCTAAAATTTTCACACAATGAAGATGCAATCCTGAGAAACGTCATGGAAAAATTTCAGAGTTTGATTCGAAAAATTTTCAGAGATATGGTCTGTGGAAGTTAGGGATTTTTCAGGCTCCCGAATTTCATCTCAAAGAGGTGACCATGGGAAAATTGTCATAACTCTCTTTCTGAGCATTGGATTGGAATTATGTATAAAGTAGAAGGAGGTACATGGACTTTAGTTTCTTCCATATCAATTTCAGAGCCGAAAGAGGAAACAGTGACACGTGGCAAGTCGTACAAGTTCGCTTTACTGAGCCAGTCCATAATTAGGTCATTGTAGGAGATTTGGCATAAATTTGTCTTCAAGAATCCAAATAAGGTCAGACCTATGGCATTCGAAAGAAGATTCATAGAGCTACTTCAACACTGAATTTCATATATTGAAGATATGAAATCACAAAGATAATTCAGTTTCAATATCGGGCTCCTCAAAATCAAGAAAAAGGTGTGTATTTTTTTTTCAAACTACATAAATCTTGTTTGAAAAATTAGTTTTAAGTGATTCCAAAGGCCTATTGAGCATAGATATCAAAATTGAGTTCTAAAATGCCTCCTAAAAATAATTTAACACCCATTAAACCCTCAGAGTAATCTACTATGACTCATGAAGATGAAGAATTGCAACATGATCTATCAAAATTACAAGAGCAAGTGCACCAAATTTCGCTCTCGCAAATAGAAACAAAAAATGAAATGGAAGTTTTGAAGAAAGGCGTGGAAGTGAAGATGGATGGTTTGAAGAATAATATGGATGGTTTGAAGAAAGGTGTGGGAACTAATATGGAAGGCATTAAAGCTGGAATGGAAGCTAAGATGGATGACATGGAAGAAAAAATGAAAGACAACATGGAAAACATGAAGAATGATCTAAAATAAAACATGGAAGGTTTGACAAATTTGATACAAGAAATGTTTCCTAATGGCGAAAATATAGTAGAGGAAACTCATGATGAGAACAAAATAAATGTTAATTGTGATTTCATAAGCTCTAATGTTGGATGGAAGAACCACCATATTCCAAAGATGGATATGAGGAAGTTTGATGGCAAGGATACCGTAACATGGATACTACAAATGGAACAATATTTTGATCTCAATAATGTGCAAAACATGCAAAAGGTACGCATTGCAACTTTACATTTTGAGCAAAATACATTTGTATGGTATCGATGACTTTGCTCTCGTAAACAAATCGTCACTTGGTCAATTTTTACAGAGGAAATGATAGAACATTATGAGGATACAAAGAGAAACACCTTCTTTAGCCAATTGATAAATCTCAAACAAAAGGTTTTAGTGGGGGAGCACATTGAGGACTTCCAAAAATTGAATATAAGGGTAAATTATATTCCATAGGAACACAAGATTGATGTCTTCATAGGGACTTTAAAGGATAACATACAACATGAAGTTTGCGTTTGGAAACCTGATTCATTGGAGAAGGCATTCAGGTTGGCCAGAAAAATTGAATGTAAAATTATGGCGACAAGGAAGCCTACCACTCACATGTATAAAGATGGAAGTGTTGCTATTACTAGACTTCCAAAACCTAAAAGGTTGAAACCACAACAATTGGAAGAAAAAAGAGCAAAAGGGCTTTGCTACAGTTGTGATATCAAATACACTAAAGGTCATAAGTGTGCTAAGAAGTTATTTTACATAGATTGTGAAAAGGAAGAAGAAAATGAACAAGAAACTTCAAAATAAGAGGATATACACCAGGAACCAACCCTAGAAGAAGAAGAAATGAGTCCGATCATATCATGCAATGCATTGGCAGGAATTACCACTCCTCAAACTCTCAAGATAGAAGGACATATCAAGAAGAAAAAGGTAATAGTGTTGATTGATTCGGGTAGTACCCATAATTTTATTCATTGTAAGGTAGCTAAGGAATTGAATTGTTTCCTATACCCAGCACCAGAATGTCAAGTGATGGTTGCAAATGGAGGAACTATAAATTGCTCTGGAAAATGCCATAATATCAAGCTAACCATGGGGAATATGTATTGACTAGTCCAATGCTTGCCATTCCTATGGGAGGTGCTGATGTTGTACTAGGAGTACAATGGTTACAATCTTTGGGGACGGTAGCTTTTAATTTTCAAGAACTTGTCTTGAAATTTTTTTCAGAAGGAAAGGAAGTCGAATTACGGGGTATTGAAGGGAAGCCGGGAAGGATAATAAGCTCTAATGTCATGACAAAGCTTCTAAAGAAAGAAAAATGAGGTGTAATTGCACAATTATGCTCACTAGAAGTTCCGACATCAAAATCATCTATTTCTGCAGATCTCCAACAAGTCTTGGACAATCATTCCAAGGTGTTTGAAACTCCCAAAGGACTCCCACCTATTCGTGATCATGATCATGCTATTCATTTGATTCCATGAAGTGTTCCTCCAAACATCAGGCCTTATAGATATCCTTACTTCCAAAAGAGCGAAATTGAACGTATGATTGCAGAAATGTTAGAGGCGGGTATAATTCAACCTAGTCAAAGTTCTTTCTCTGCTCCTGTAGTATTGGTACACAAGAAGGATGGATCATGGCGTATGTGTCCGGATTATAGGGAGCTCAATAAGCTCACCATTAAAGATAAATTTCCCATTCCTGTGATTGATGAATTATTGGATGAATTACATGGAGAAATTTGTTTTACCAAGTTGGATCTTCATTCAGGATATCATCAAATTAGAATGAAGACTGAAGATATTCCAAAAACAGCATTTCGAACTCATGAGGGTCATTATGGATTTTTGGTCATGCCTTTTGGCCTTACCAATGCACCTTCTACATTTCAAGGGTTGATGAATTCCATTTTCAAACCCTTCCTTAGAAAATTTGTGCTATTATTTTTTGATGATATACTAATCTACAACAGGTTGTGGAAGGATTAGGTTCAACATGTTGACATGGTGCTCAAACTATTGGAGGAGAAACAATTATATGCAAAAACATTGAAATGTTTCTTTAGAGTAAAAGAGGTGGAATATCTAGGTCATATTGTATCTCACGAGGGTGTTAAAGTAGACCCTAACAAAATTAAATCCATTAAGGAATGGAATGTCCCCACAACCATAAAGAAGTTGCACAAATTTCTCGGGTTAACAGGGTACGATCGCAAGGTTTTTAAGAATTATGGGAGAATAATAGCAGCTCTAACAACATTATTGAAGAAAGATGCATTTTCTTGGACTCCTAAAACAACTAAGTCCTTTGAAAATCTTAGAGAGGCAATGTGCCTAGCACTAGTATTAGCTACGCTAGACTTCACAAAATTTTTTATTGTGGACTGTGATGCCTCAGGAAATGGAATTGGTGTTGTTTTTATGCAAGAAGGAAGACCCATTGCTTTTGAAAGTCGTCCAATCAAAGGAAAGTATTTGCAAAAGGCTATTTATGAGAAGGAAATGTTGGCAATATTACATGCACTAAATAAATGGCGACCTTACCTAATGGGAAGACACTTCCAGGTAAAAACTGATCATGATAGTCTTAAACGCTTTTTGGAGCAAAGAATATCTTTAGAAGAGCAACAAAAATGGGTCACAGAGATGGTGTAATGTTCCAAATGGGGAAAAATAGGAACAGTAGGGAATATCTTGAGATATTCCATTATGGATTCACAGTATTATGGAAACACACTGGAAATTCTAAACCAGAGATAGACTGGTAGGGCATTTACTGGTTATATCACCTTTAAAGAGAGGGTGAAAACCAGAGGCTTCCTGGCCCGTTCCAGACTCTGTTTATAGAAGATTGGTGAAAAATAGAAAGTGTGGGAATGACACACTCCTCTTAGAGTTTTCAACCCTTAGGAACCTTAGATCTATAGATCTAAATAATGGATCCAAAAGAGAAGCAAAAACCAAACAAGGAAGAAGCGGGAAATTCCACTCTCAGGAAAATCTACAATAGGCTTAAGGAAGACGTTGTATAAGCAAGCCAGTGTTAAAATAACGCAAACTAGGGCTGGTTTCCCTTATTTTAGGCTGTGTGGGTAGATTTTCAAAAAAAAAAAAGATTTTAGAGGGCTTAAACAAATCTCCCATAATCAACACTAGCTGAAAATCAGCTAAAGGAGAGGGTTGAGTTAATAGAGAAACCCTCCTTCAGGAATTGCAGAGTTTTTGCTGGAAGTCACTGGAAATCAGCCATTAAACTCATATTATAGTATGACAACAACAAATCAGATCCATAATGAAGTTCCTTTGTAGAAGCATTGAATTTACATGAAGAAAGAGTAAGAATCCTTCAAAAATTATAGTAGTAACACATGGAAAAGCTGCAGAAAAGACTTGACAGCGTTCTATATGGGGAGCTTTAGTTGCTGTAGGTTAAAAATAAGATCTACAACTGATATATGTCTGAAACATTAGATCCATACCAGATCTGGAAACTACTTAGCCTTCTTAAAAATATCCCCTTGGGGTTTTATCAAAAGATTGCATAATAAAGTGTAGATCTAGCTTTTAATACACTGAACTACAGAAAAATTCAGAGATTTCTGAAGATGGCTTTTGTTAAATTACATATCAGATCTAAACATAAATAGATCAGCAAGCTACTTTACAAATCTTCAAAGTAAGAGGCAAGCCTCAATCACCAGAGAGCAAGTACAATGAGAAATCTAGACAACAGTGAAACATGTACATGAAAAAAACACAGTTCATGGAAGGGACTGCGCAGTAGCCTAAATGAAATGATACAACAGATAAAATTACAGATCTGAAAGTGAAATGAGAATAAGATCCTCTTTCGGGTGGTCACAAGACACCCTCTCTGAGAGAAATCTCCTCTAAACAACTAGATCTTGCAGATCTAGTTCACCCACTTGCTGCAACTCACAAGCAGCGACAAAACCCTCAACAGGACCAGCGCTGCTATAGAGATGAAGCTTGGCCATAATGACGGATAGTGGAGAGATGCATCAAAATATCCTCCAAAGAGCTACTCCATGGAAGGAGAGAGGATTCCTAAATAGGAAATCCTCTTTCCTTAGGCTAAACAACCGAGAGACTAGAGTTGCTGCAGCAACTTCTAAAATTCTTCAAAAACCTCTTCTTGCTACCTCTCCTTCTCTTTAAAACATGAGGGCTTGCCAAAACCATAAATCATCTTCTTCAACTTATCCTCTTTCACACAATAGATCCTCTTCTAGAAGTACGTTGTGCTTGATGGATAAGCTTCTCTCCAATCTGCGTTGTAGGTGGGGCCAAGGTTGACCCATTCAAATGAATTTCCCCTTTTTACACTTAGGGGTGTTTAATATAATAGCCCAGATTCATCCCCTTTCACATTGGGCATGTATTTATTCTCAACTTAGGAGTTTATTAAACCTCCTTCCCATACTTTATTCATGAATAAAGCAAACTGAAAATAAAATGCAATATTCCCATGAGCTGCAAAAATTGGGAATATTACAGTCTCCCCCGGCAAAATGTTGCTTTCCCTCAAGCAACTCTTATTGTAGATGCAAGCCATCTATTCCCTCCAAATGGCATCCACATAAGGAACGCTTCCTCCATTTTCTGCAATAGGTTATGTATGTTTGGTTCCAAAGTTGTCTTCTAGCCATGCATGAGATGACTTCCAAATGTGAGGTTAGATGTCCTCTTCTTACCATGAAGCACAAGATGACAAATAAATGATGTCCAACACCATAAAAAACACATGAGAGACATAAAGTAAGGTAGCTCCTCCCATAAAGGAAAAGCTTCATCATGCAGAACATTCCTCCATCCCATGTTTTTGAACTTTAATAAGCATTGCTATGCCTCCAGTCTTAGCCCTGTTGGCCTTGTTGGATCCAACTCCATCATTTTAGCGTTATGAAAATAAGAAGGAAAGGAGTAATATGGGTAAACAAAAGATTTCAAACCATATTCTCCCAAAATCAATCCACCAGAGCAAGGCCCTTTGCTGCCATCCTCCATCTCCTCCATGTAAGATGGACAAACCATGCTTCCCAAAATATGATGTGCATGCCTTTCTTCGCTGCAAGTTATCTTTGATACATAAGGCATGAACCAGAAAATTATGAGTCATGGGGTGGTCACCATACTCATTCAAAAGCACAAAGCAACAAGGGATCTTGCTGCCCTCTTTCCTCCTCATGTGCATCATGAAACCAACCCATGCTAATGGACACATGATATGTCACATCAACCCAATACAAAGTACCATCATCAATGCACATCTTGAGATAGTCATGCCAAATTTTTCACCATGCAAAACACATAGACATAGGAGATGTCATGTGGTGGCCATACCTTCTCAAGTGAAAAAAAATTGTACATGCCTTTTCTTGCTACAACATAACATTGAAATCCAAGGCATGACTCAGATAATAATGAGCTATTGGGTAGCAACCATACTTACCCAAAAGCAGCCATAGCAACAAGGTCTTTGCAGCCTTCTTGCCTCATCAACATGTGGATCTTAGAGCAACAACACAATGATGAACATGTAGAATACCTCATCAACATAGTACAAGCAAGCTCCTCATACCACATCATGTGGAAGTCATCCCTCCTCCCAAGCCAAAGTTCATGCATGAAATATACCTCCAACAGAAATGCATGTGGACATATGAGACATACTTAAAGCATAGGTGAATACATGGACATAAGATTTAACATGTGATGTCCAACTCTCCTTCTAACAACCACATCATCCATGCTTCCTCTTCATATAATCTACCAATGATGTACCAAGCATGAGATAAGAGAATGAGAATCTTTGGGTAGAGATCATGCTTACCCCAAGGCAATTAGTGCTGCCATGCCTCCTTATACATTTCATAACTGCTTTTCAAGGCATAGGTTAGAAAAATAGGTGCCTTTAGAGAGTGATAGGAGTATCCGAAGGGCAACCAACGTAACCAAGCTTGCTAGTCCATATATGTCTACAAGTGATCATGTGACTCCTTGCTCACCATCCTCATCCACTCACTCAAATATGGAAGTTGAGTGATGTGTTGCATAATCATGGCATTCTCCATTTCCAGAATACCATCTCCTTGAACCCACTGAAGAACTTTGCATCGCATGGAATACTGAAATGAATCTCTGTTGTGATCTCTTAGTGAGACCTTCTTCTCATGTATGGTATTCCAAAGCCAGTGAAGCTTTGAATCTGCAGAACCTTCAACATGCTCCAAGAATGATGAAGCCTCTTTGTCACAGTCACTAAGTGACAACACTGTAGATCTGCAAAGTGATGCATGTACTGTCTCAAAGAAAGTGTCATTTCTGATCTCACAATCAGCCATTGAACATAGGATAGTACTAATCCCATTTCTTGAGACCCTAGATATCAACCCAAGAGATTGAATGTAGCTCAACAATGATGCATAGGGATAGCTTTCAGTCTCATCCATGATTAGATCAAGGGTCCTCTGCGCTGTGACATGTCTTTGCTTCAAATCAACACTTTTATCCAACCCTTGGCTATGCATAGATCTTGAAATAATATGTGCTGAAATATTATGCATACCTTGGATCAACTGTTATGTGGGAACCTCTTGACAGAACACAAGAGTTCCTCCATCCGGATCAATGATGCCTCCAATTGCTGGTAAGAATGATGGCCTCCTTTCTTCAAGTATACCAACGCTGGAATCTTTCTCCTCCTCCTCATGCATATCTTGATTCATGCATGGGACCCCATATGATAATAAATCAATACTACCTTGCAAAGATGCAAGTGCCTCTTCTCTAGATGAAAGCTCCTTAGCAGCAAGTAGTGAAAATGGAGATCTCTTGCCAAAAGTGACAAGATTTACATTCTCCTTTGTTCCCTTGGGAGATGTCTCTTTGTAGTTCATATTTTTCCTCTCTTCCTCAAACCCCTTGATATTTTCTTCAATATTCTTCAATTTTTGAAAAAGAAGCAATGAGATCTCTTCTTCAGTCATTCTCCCTGCCTTGTGATGACAGGAAGTGTATAGTTCTTCCTCCTCATCTTGAAACCATTTAAAATTTTCTTTGCATCTCTTTTCTTCATTGCTAAACCTCTCTCCTTATTTAAAGAAAGTGGGCATAGTGGATCTATGAGGAGATCTAGGATTCTCTGGTCTTTTATTTTGCTGATAGGAAGTGCTAGGGCTTCCTTCTCCTTCTTGAAATCTCATGCAGCTCTTACTGCAACTTGCTTCTTATCAAAACCTTCTAGGAGTCTCAGTGCTTCTTCTTTCTCTCTTCTGATTTACCTCAATATCATCTGATCCATAAAGCTGATCACTGCTTCTGCTCTTTAATTCACTGGTAGCTTGATCTCACAGGCTGTGCCAGAGATCATGCTCTGATACCACTGTAATGTTCCAAATGGGGAAAAATAGGCACAATAGGGAATATCTTGAGATATTCCACTATGAATTCATAGTAGTATGGAAACACACCAGAAATTATAAACCAGAGATAGATTGGTAGGGAATTTACTGGTTATATCACCTCTAAAGAGAGGGTGAAAACCAGAGGCTTCCTGGCCCATTCCAGACTCTGTCTATAGAATATTGGTGAAACACAGAAAGTGTGGGAATGACACACTCCTCTTATATTTTTCAGCCCTTAGGAACCTTAGATCTATAGATCTAAATAATGGATCCAAAAGAGAAGAAAAAACCAAACAAGGAAGAAGCGGGAAATTCCACTCTCAGGAAAATCTGCAATAGGCTGAAGGAGGACGTTGTATACGCAATCTAGTGTTAAAATAACATATAACAGGGTTGGGTTCCCTTTTTTTAGGCTATGTGGGACCTCCATGCAGAGTTTCAACAAAAAAAAGTGAATTTAGAGGGCTTAAATAGATCTCCCATAATTAACACTAGCTGAAAATCAGCTAAAGGAGAGGGCTGAGTTAATAAAGAAACCCTCCTTCAGGAATTGCACAGTTTCTGCTGGAAGTCACTGGAAATCAGCCATTAAACTCAAATTATAGTATGACAGCAAGAAATCAGATCCATAATGAAGTTCCTTTGTAGAAGCATTGAATTTACATGAAGCAAGAGTAAGAATCCTTCAGAAATTATAGCAGTAACACATGGAAAAGCTGCAGAAAAGACTTGAAAACGTTCTATATGAGGAGATTCAGTTGTTGTAGGTTAAAAATAATATCTAAAAATAATATATGACTGAAACATCAGATCCATACCAAATCTGGAAGCTACTCAACCTTCTTAACAAGATCCCCTTGGGGTTTTATCAAAAGATTGCATAATAAAGTGTAGATCTAGCTTTTAATACACTGAACTGCAGAAAACTTCAGAGATTTCTCAAGATGGATTTTATTACATTAAATATCAGATTTGAACATAAATATATCAGTAAGCTACTTTACAAATCTTCAAAGTGAGAGGCAAGCCTCAATCACCAGAGAGCAAGTACAATGAGAAATCTAGATAGCAGTGAAACATGTACATGAAAATAACGCAGTTCATGTAAGGGACTGCGCAGTAGCCTAAATGAAATGATACAGTAGATAAAATTACAGATCTGAAAGTGAAATGAGAGTGAGATCCTCTTCCGGGTGGTCACAAGACACCCTCCCTGATAGAAATCTCCTCTAAACAACTAGATCTTGCAGATCTAGTTCACCCACTTGTTGCAACTCACAAGCAGCTGCAAATCCCTCAACATGACTAGCACTGCTATAGAGATGAAGCTTGGCCATAATGCCGGATAGTGGAGATATGCATCACAATCTCCTCCAAAGAGATACTCCATGGAAGGAGAGAGGATTCCTAAACAGGAAATCCTCTCCCCTTAGGCTAAACAACCAAGCTAGAGTTGCTGCAGCAACTTCTAAAATTCTTCAACAACCTCTTCTTGCTACCTCTCCTTCTATTTATAACATGAGGGATTGCCAAAAACCTAAGCCATATTATTCAACCTATCCTCTTTCACACAAGAGATCCTCTTCTAGAAGTACGTTGTGCTTGATAGATAAGCTTCCCTCCAATCTGCACCATTGGTGGGGCCAAGGTTGACCCATTCAAATGAATTTCCCCTTTTTACACTTAGGGGTGTTTAATATAATAGCCCAGATTTATCCCCTTTCACATTGGGCATGTATTTATTCTCAACTTAGGAGTTTATTAAACCTCCTTCCCATACTTTATTCATGAATAAAGCAAATAGAAAATAAAATGCAATATTCCCATGAGCTGCAAAAATTGGGAATATTACAGATGTTGGTTTATGAATTTAAAATCATATGCAAAAAAGGGAAGCTAAATGTTGTTGTAGTTGCACTCTCAAGAAAGGATGAAGAGGTGGAAGCATTTCTTTGTGCCATTTCTATTATCCAACCAGATTCGATAACCGAAGCAAGGGATGAATAGAAGAAGGACGAAAAAGTGTGGACACTCATTCCAAATTTATAACAAGCTCCTAATACATCTGATACCTTTAGTTGGAAAAATGATTCCTTATGGTACAAAGATCACTTATATATTTTCAAGAATTCCCAACTAAAACAAAATATTATTTTGGAATTTCACACTTCTCCTTTAGGAGGACACTCAGGATTTTTAAAAACTTACCATAGGGTGAAGAATTTTTTTTTTTGGGATGGCCTTAAATCGGATATTCAAAATTTTGTGGTGGAATGCTTGGTTTTCTAGCAAAATAAAGTTGAGACAATTAAGACCCCATGTCTTCTACAACCTTTATCCATTCCAAGTCAATGTTGGGAGGAGATTTCAAAGGATTTTATCACAGGTTTACCTAAGTCTGAAGGAAAGAGTGTCGTCATGGTGGTAGTTGATATAATTACCAAGTATGCAGACTTTTGTGCATTATCTCATCCATTTAAAGCAAGTACAGTTGCTGTTGTATTTATGTAAATAATTCAAAAGCTACATGGAAACCCGAAGATTATTGTAAGTGACAGAGGTCCCATTTTTACAGGAAATTTTTGGACGGAATTATTTTCTTGTTTGGGTACACAACTAGCTCATAGCTCATCTTATCATCCTCAATCCGATGGTCAATATGAGATAGTGAATAAATTTTTGGAAGGATATCTTTGTTTTTTTGTCTCTGATAAGCAAGCACAATGGGTCAAGTGGTTACCTCTTGCTGAATGGTGGTATAACACTTCCTTCCATACTGCAAAAAAAATGACCCCATTTATGGCACTTTATGGATATCATCCACCATCCATCACATCTTCTTTAAGGGAAAATTCTAGGGTTCAAGCAGTGGAAGATCACATCAAGCATCAACAAGAAGTTCTTCAAATCTTAAAGAATAACCTAAATTTGGCACAAAATCGAATGAAACAACGAGAAAATCAACATCGCAGCGAGAGAAGTTTTGATGTAGGAGATTGGGTATTTTTACGGCTAAAACCATACAAACAAATTTCCCTTAACCAACCTAAGAAGGATAATAAATTATCGTGAAAGTACTATGGTCCTTACAAGGTGTTGCAAAAGATTGGTACTATGGCATATAAATTGGAGCTTCTTGCTTCTTCACGAGTGCATCCAGTTTTCCATGTTTCATGCCTAAAGAAGGTTATAGGGGACAAACTTCCAGTTCAAACAATATTTCTAGAACATAATGAGGAAGGAAAAAACATATTGGAACCTGAAGCAGTCACGGAAGCAGGAAATCGACAGTTATGGAATCGATCAATTTCAGAGTATCTCATAAAGTGGAAGAACTTACCCAATGAAGATTCTACATGGGAGGATGAGAATTTTATATAGAAGCACCCGAAGCTACTCAAGCGTTGAGGACAACACTTTTTTGAAGGAGAGGAGCATGTTATGTCCATATATTACTAGTATAGTCCCTTATTGTTGCTAGTGTAACCCCATTATTGTTATTGTTGTACCCCTATAACCCCCATATTGTTATTATTGTGCCCTTACATTATTATTGTGAGGTCGGATAGGATTACATTGTGGCCCATTGACTCATATACATAGAAAGGAGGTTTTGGTCATTTTAATCATCCAAGAATTGTTCAATTATGTAATGTATTGGATTTTGCCCCCTCGAAGTGGCTATTTCTAAGGCGTTGATCTCTCTTTTCTTCTATTTTTTGAGCTGGTTTCATAAAAAACTACATGGGTGTACAGAAACTAGCTTGATGAAAATGGAAAGGTGGTAAGAAATAAAGAAAGACTTGTCAACAAAGGTTATGCACATGTACAAAGAATTTACTTTGATGCAACATTTTCTTCTGTGGCTCATCTAGATGCCATCAGAATGTTCTCTGATTTTGCATGTTTCAAAGGATTAAAGTATATCACATTGATGTAAATTCAACATTCCTAAATGGATTATTCAATGAAGAAGTATATGTGGAAAAACCAGAGGGATTTTAGTTAACCAAAGAAAATTATTTTTATGTAAAATAAGAAATTTCTTGTATGGTCTAAAGCAAGATCATAGGACATGGTACTCTAGATTGGATAATTATCTTCATCAACATGGTTCAATAGAGGCTCAGCTGATAGTAATCTCTACATAAATATTGAATAAGGCTGTATCCTAATCATTGTTTTCTATGACGATGCTATCATATAGTGATAATGATTCCATGAGCAGGAAGTTTGCAAATAATATGATGAAAGAATTTGGAATTTCCATGCAAGGGGTATTATATTTTTCTTGGACTTCAAGTGTTATGAAACCATCTCACAAAATAGAAGAAAAGATAGTTCAATGACTTATAAATCAACCTCTTCAAGGGGGAAACCTCCTTTACATTACATAAATTAACAATTCTTGGAGGATTCAAATGAAAAAACGTCCTTTATTTATGTAGGAGTCCAAGGGGTCACAGTATAATCATAGCCGACATAACAGTAACAATGTAAGGGCACAACAATAGCAATAGTGGGCTTCTATGGGGCACAATAATAACAATATGAGGACTACATGGGCAAGACAATAACAATAAGGAGGTTACAATAACAATAAAAATAAGGGGATACACTAATATTATAGGGACCTAGCATTCCCCTCTCCTTAAAAAAAGTGTTGTCCTCAATGCTTGAGTAGTTCTGGATGCTTTTGTATAAAATTCTCATACTCCCATATTGAATATTCAGCAAGTAAGTTCTTCCACTTGATGATATACTCTAAAATTGATCGATTTCGTAGCTGTCGAGTTCTTATTTCCGTCACTGCTCTAGGTTCCAATATGATTTTTCCTTCTTCGTGAAGTTCTGGAAATATTGTTTGAACTAAGAGCTTGTCACCTATAACCTTCTTTAGGCATGAAACATGGAAAAATGGTTGCACTCGGGAAGATGCAGGAAGCTATAATTTGTATGCCATAGTACCAATATTTTGCAACACTTTGTAAGGACCATAATAATTTGGTGATAATTTTTTATCCTTCTTATCTTGCTTGTGGGAAATTCATTTGTATGGTTGTAGTCGTAAAAATACCCAGTCACTTACATCAAAACTTATTTTGATGCGATGTTGATCTTCCTATTGCTTCATTCGATTCTGTGCCAAGGTGAGGTTATCCTTTAAGAGTTGGAAAACTTGTTTTTGATGCTCGATGTGATCTTCCACTGCTTGAACCTTAGAAATTTCTCTTAAAGCTGATGTGATGGAGGGTGGATGATATCCATAGAGTGCCATAAATGGGGTCATTTTTGCTGCATTATGGAAGGAAGTGTTATACAACCATTCAGCTAGAGGTAACCACTTGACCTATTGTGTCTATTTATCAGATACAAAGCAACGAAGATATCCTTCCAAACATTTTTTCACTATATTAGTTTTCCCATTATATTGAGGATGATATGATGAGCTATGAGTTAATTGAGTACCCAAACAGGAAAATAATTCCGTCCAAAAATTTCTTGTAAAAATGGGATCTCTGTCACTTATAATAATTTTTGGGTTCCATCTAGCTTTTTAAATGTTTCCATAAATGCAATAGCAACTGTATTGGATTTAAATGGATGAGATAATGCAAAAACATGTACATACTTGATAAGTCTATCAAATACCACCATGATGACAATCTTTCCTTCAAAATTGGGTAAATGTTTGATAATCCATTAAAACCTCCTCCCAACATTGAATTGGAATGGATAAAGGTTGTAACAGACCTAGGGTCTTAATTGTCTCAATTTTATTTTATTGGCAAACAAAAAATTATGCCGCAAACTTTTGAATATCATATTTAAGTCCATCCCAAAAAAATTCTTTCTTGACCTTGTGGTAAGTTTTTAAAAATATAGAGTTCCCTCCTAAGGGAGAGGTGTGCAATTCCAAAAAAATATTTTGTTTGAGTTGGGAATTCTTACAAATATATAAGCGATATTTGTACCACAATGAATCATTTTTCCAGCTAAACGTTTCAGATGTACTAGTATCTTGATGCAACTTTTGAATGAGTATCCACACTTCTTCATCATTCTTCCATTCATCCCTTGCTTCAGTTATCAAATCAGGTTGGATAATAGAAATGGCACAAAGAAATGCTTCCACATCCTCATCATTTCTTGAGAGTGCACTGCAACAAAATTTTGCTTCCAACTTTTGTAGATGATTTCAAAGAGATAAACCAACATCTTTGTGACCCATTTTTGCTTCTCTTCTGAAGATAATATCTGTTCCAAAACTTATTTAAGAATATCATGATCTGTTTTTACCTTGAAGTGTCTTCTCATTAGGTAAGGTCGCCATTTATTTAGTGCATGTAGTATTGCCAACATTTCCTTCTCATAAATAGGTTTCAGTAAATATTTTCCTTTGATTGGATGAATTTCAAAAGCAATGGGTCTTCCTTCTTCTATTCAAACCACACCAATTCCATTTCCTGAGACATCACATTCCACTATAAATGTTTTTTGAAGTCTAGCATAGCTAATACTGGTGATTGGCACATTTCCTTTTTAAGATGTTCAAAGGCCTTAGTTGCTTCTATAGTCCAAGAAAATGCATCTTTCTTCAATAATGATGTTAAAAGGTGCCAATATTTTTCCATAATTCTTAACAAACTTGCGATAATACCTTGTTAACACCAGAAATCCTCGAAAATGCTTTATGGTTGTAGGGATTTTCCATTCATTAATGCATTTAATTTTGTTAGGCTCTACCTTAACACCCTCATGAGATACAATATGACCCAAATATTCCACCTCCTTTACTCCAAAGAAACATTTAGAGGTTTTTGAATATAATTTTTTCTCCTCCAATAGTTTGAGCACCATGTCAACATGTTGAACATGATGCTTCCAAGACTTGTTGTAGATTAGTTTATCATCAAAAAATACTAACACAAATTTCTAAGTAAGGGTTTGAAAATGGAATTCATCAAACCCTGAAATGTGTAAGGTGCATTAGTAAGGCCAAAAGGCGTGAAAAAAAAATTCATAATGACCCTGATGAGTTCTGAATGTTGTTTTCAGAATGTCTTTAGTCTTCATTCTAATTTGATGATATCTAGAATGAAGATCCAACTTGGTGAAGTAAATTGCTCCATGTAATTCATCCAATAATTCATCAGTGGCAGGGATGGGAAATTTATCTTTAATAGTGAGCTTGTTGAGCTCCCTATAATCCGGACACATATGCTATAATCCATCCTTCTTGTGCACCAATACTACTAGAGCTGAGAAATAACTTTGAATAGGTTGAATTATACCAGCCTCTAGCATTTCTGCAACCATATGTTCAATCTCACTCTTTGATATCTGTAAGGCCTGATGTTTGGAGGAACACTTCTTGGAATCAAATGAATTAGATGATCATGATCAAGAATAGGTGGGAGTCCTTTGGGAGTCTCAAATACCTTGGAATGATTGTACACAACTTTTTGGAGATCTGGAGAAACATGTGATTTTGATGTTTGAACCTGTAGGGAGCATAATTGTGCAATTACACTTTGTTGTTCTTTCTTCATAAGCTTTGTCATGAAATTAGAGCTGATTTTATTTCTCGCCTTCCTTGCGACACCCCGTAATTAAACTTCCTTTCCTTCCCAAAAAATTTCAAGAAAATTTCTTGAAAATTAAAATATACTGTCCCCAAATATTGTAACCATTGTACTCCTAGTACAACATCAACACCACCCATTGTGATGGAGAGCATTGGACTATTCAATACATATCCCCCCATGGTTATTTTGATATTATGGCACTTTCCAGAGCAATTTATAGTTCCTCCATTTGCAACCATCACTTGATACTCTGGTACTGGGTATAGGAATCAATTCAATTCCTTGGCTACCTTACAATTAATAAAATTATGGGTACTACCCGAATCAATCAGCACTATTAAATTTTTCTTCTTCATATGTCCTTATATCTTGAGAGTTTGAGGAGTGGTAATTCCTACCAATGCATTATAGGATATGGTCAGATTCAATTCTTCTTCCTCTAGGGTTGGTTCCTAGTGTATATCCTCTTCTTTAGAAGTTTCTTGTTCCTTTTCTTCCTCCTCTTCAAAATCTATGTAAAATAATTTCTTCTCCGCACACTTATGACCTTTAGTGTATTTTCTATCACAACTGTAGCAAAGCCCTTTTGCTCTTTTTTCTTCCAACTATTGTGTTGTCAACCTTGTAGGTTGTGGAAGTCTAGGAGTAGTAACACTTCCATCTTGATAGTTGTGATTGGTAGGCTTCCTTGTCACCATAATTTTTCTTTAATTTTTTCTTGCCAACCTGAGTGCCTTCTCCAATGAATCAAGTTCCCAAAGGCACGTGTTGCATGTTATCCTTTAAGGTCCCTATGAATATATCAATCCTGTGTTCCTCTGGAATATCAATTACCCTGATAGTCAATTTTTGGAAGTCATCAATGTGCTCCACCATTGAAACCTTTTGTTTGAGATATATCAATTGGCTAAAGAAGGTGTTTCTCTTTGTATCCTCATAATGTGCTTCATTTCCTCCATAAAAATTTACCAAGTGAATTTTTTACAAGAGAAAAACCATTGATACCATAAAAATGTATTTTATTCTAAATATAAAGTTGCAATGCGTACCTTTTGTGTGTTTTGCACATTATGGAGATCAAAATATTGTTCCATTTGTAGTATCCATGTTACCGGATCTTACCATCAACCTTCCTCATATCGATATTTGGAATATGGTGGGTCTTAAATCCAACATTAGAGTCTATGAAATAATTATTAACATTTCTTTTGTTCTCATCATGAGTTTCATCTACTACCATTTCGCTATTAGGAATAATTTCTTGTAGCAACTTTGTTAAACCTTCCTTCCATGTATGCTTTTAGACCATTCTTCATGTCTTCCATGTTTCTTTTCAATTTTTCTTCTATACCATTAATATTAGCTTCCACGCCATCCTTCAAACCATCCATGTTAGATTCCATTCCTTTCTTCAATCCATTCATTTCTTTCTTCAAACCATCCATCTTAGCTTCCATTTCATTTTTCGTTACTCTTTGTGAGAACAAAATTTGTTTCACTTGGTCTTGTAATTTTTATATATCATGTTGCGCTTATTCCTCTTCATGAGTCATAGTAGAGCCTTATGAGGGCTTAATGGGTGTGGAATTATTTTTGTGGGGAATTTTAGAACCCAATAATGATATATATGCTTCAATATACCATTAGAATCACTTCAAGTTGATTTTTCAAGAAAAACTTATGCAATTTAAAAAAAATACACTTTTTTTCTTTTTTCTTTTGAGGAGCTCGATATTGAAACTGATGTATCTCTGTAATTTAGGATCCCAAATATTTTATATTTGGACCTGTAGTAGCCCTCTAAGTCTTATTTCCAATGCCATAAGTCAGACATAATTTGGATTCTTCAAGATCAAGTTATGCCCTATCTCCCACAATGACCTAATTATGGACAGGGTCAGCTGAGCTAACTTGTACGGTGTGCCATGTGTCACTATTTTGACTTTTAGGCCTGAATTTGATACAAAAGAAACTACATTACATTCAAGTTCGTTCACTTTTTACAAAATTTAAATCTGATGTCTGAAACAAAAGTTATGATTATTTTTCCTTGGTCACCTGTTTGAGATGAAATTCTAGAGCCTGCAAAAACCCTAACTTCCTCAGATCATATCTCCGAAAATATAGCAATCTAAGATCTGAAATTTTTACACAAATTTCCTCTAGATTTATTCTCAAATGGGTTTTTTTTTTTTTTTAAATCGGTTTTGAACCTTCATAGAAAAAATTATTACAAAAATTCCAAGATGCCATGTTTGCAATAGCAAAACCCTAGAACCCAAAGCTCTGATTCCAACTGTTATGAAACTAGCTTAAAAAATAGAAGAAAAGATATATCAACGTCTTAGAAACCAACCTCTTTGAAGGGGAAACCTCGTTTACATTACATAAATGAACATTCCTTGGATTATTCAAATGAAAAAACCTCCTTTCTATATATAGGAGCCCAAGGGGTCACAATTTAATCATAGCCGACATAACAATAAAAATGCAAGGGCACAACAATAACAATAGTGGGCTTCTATGGGGCACAATAATAACAATATGGAGCTACATGGACACAACAACAATAATAAGTGGGCTATACTAACAATAACCATAAGGGGATACACCAATATTATAGGGACCTAGCATCAAGTCAATCAATCCAAGTCAGGAACCTTCATATCTCAATCCAAATATCTTAAATAAATATCAAAGAAATTTGGAATGGAAACTTGTGCCCTAGTAAGCACTCCTACGGTTGTAGGTTGCAAACTTATAAAATACAATGGGTCTCCTAAAGTGAATCAAAATATGTATAGATCAATGATTGGGAGCCTTCTCTATTTGACAACATCAAGACCTAATATTATGCAGGTTGTGGGATTGGTAGGATGATTTCAATGATCTCCTAAAGAATATTGTATAAATGTGATTAAAAGAATATTTAGCTACTTACAAGGCAATGTAGATTATGGCTTATGGTATCTCATAGGAATTGATATTACTCTTAAATTTGACACTGATGTAGATTGGGCTGGAAGCATGGATGACAAGAAAAGTACTAGTGGAGGACCATTATTTCTTGAAAAATGTTTAGTTTCTTTCCTAGAAAAACAAAATAGTTTATCTCTCTATCCACTTTTCAAGAAGAATACATTGCTATAATTACATATTATACTTAAGTGTTATGGATGAAGAAAAAAAAGTGGTTAAAAGGTATAGATTGAAGTGAGTTTGGAGTTATTATCATGTGAGACAAATGAACAGTTAATGGATGGTGAGTATATTCATGGAAAAAACATAAAACTAGGGTAGTCTATAGTGGAATGAAAATGGATATATACATTATATATAAGAATTGAAAACTGAAATTAAGTGGAGCAGACAATTTTTTTTTTCAATATTGAAGGATATTCAAGAACAAAATGATCAACCTATTGCTATTATGTGCAATAATACAAGTGCAATCAATATCTCAAATTTTTTTGTCATGCAATAGAAAACAAAGCATATCCTAACCAAATATCATTTATTACAAGAATAAGTTGTAGACACTTCAGTCATATTTGAACATATTGTTGATATATTTTCCAAACTGTTTCCAATATCTTAGACAAAATATGGGGAGTGATATCTTTCTCACTTGAAGAGTTATCTCATCAACATTACAAAGAGTTCTAAAAGACTTCTTCAAGATCATAATTTGAATCAAAACATAACAAGTATATGAATAGTAATGATTAATATTGGAAGCATGGTCTTAAGGGGAGACTCTATGAGAATCATAACATAGCAATAGGAAAGTAGCATGATTTAGTTAGGTCCACATGATCATTTAGGAACACATTATGGATAAATACTTATGCATGATCATTAACATTGTAATTTCAATAGATATTTGTGACCTTTTTCCATTAATGTCAAAGGGGCAGAGATTGCAAAAATTGATACAAACATTAATATTAAGGCATTTGTGCAGAGGAAGCTTTTGATTTGTTGACATCAATGGCCATCAATGTCTAGTGGGGTTGCCTTCAATGAAAAAGGGGGAGATTGTTACACATTTTGCTGTCATTGATGTCAAAGTGGATGATCTGAAATTATTTCTAGTTATTGCTATGCTAGTATCATTTATAGATATAAAATTCTCTTTACTTTGGTTTTCTTATTCATCAAGAGTTTGTCCATGAGCATGTGATTGTCAATTCAATTTACCTGGTGAAATTTAGTGTTTTTCATAAAATTAAAAGCATAATTTTAAATGAATGAACAACAAAAAATATAAACATATAAAACACACATAACAAATCTCAATACACATAATTTTGTTAAAGGAGTTCACCACTCCTGGGCTACATCTCCTTGGTCCAACTTCATAGTGTGGGCTTTTGTATTAGCTTCAAGTGTGTTCAAATTTCTGTGAAAAGCTTCAAATTCTATTGGAACCTATTAAAATGAGTTTAAATCATCAAAATCTACCATAAATGACTATGTTTTTGCTCAATTTGGATTCTAGATGCTCTGGCAATGCCTCCAACACATGGTGGCCCTAGTTTCCAAAATCTTAAAATACACAAAAACACTTGTAGATGACCTCTTATACCTATGAAACCTACTTCATTGAGTTCATAGCATGTCAATTAGTCAATAATGCCACTTTCTGAGCTCTGTTTGGGCGAAAATTGCCTCAGTTATGGATAAAACTATATTTCCCCCAATTTCTCCACTATTCCTGGAAGACTGCCAGTTAAAATTCTAAAAACCAACATGAAATTTAGTGTTTGACATAAAATTAAAAGCATAATTTTAAATTAATAAAAAAAAACAAATATAAACACATCAAACACACATAAACGAGCTCAATACACATAATTTCGTTGAAGGAGTTCACCCCTCTTGGGCTACATCTCCTTGGTCCAACTTTATAGTGTGGGCCTTTGTATAAGCTTCAAGTGTGCTCAAATTTATGTTATAAGCTTCAAATTCTATTGGAACCTATTCCAATGAGTTTAAAACATCAAAATCTACTAGAAATTACTGTTTCTTTTCTTAATTTGGATTATGGATGCTCTGGCAATGCCTCCAACACTTTGTGGCCCTAGGCTTCAAAAATATTCAAATGAAAAAAAAAACCTATAGATGACCTCTTCTGCCTTTTAAACCTACTTCATTGAGTTCCTATCATGCCAATTAGTTAAGAATGACTCTTTCTAAGCTCTGTTTGGGCGAAAATTGCCTCAGTTATGGCAAAATTTGTATTTCCCCCAATTTCTCCAATATTCCTGGAAGACTGCCAGCTAAAATTATAAAAACCAACATGAAATTTAGTTTTTGTCATAAAATAAAAAAGCATAATTTTAAATTTCTGAACAAAAACAAATATAAACACGAAAAACACACATAACAGATCTCAATACACATAATTTTGTTGAAGGAGTTCGCCCCTCCTGGGCTACATCTCCTTGGTCCAACTTCATAGTGTGAGCCTTTGTATTAGCTTCAATTGTGCTCAAATTGTTTTTACAAGCTTCAAATTCTATTGGAACCTATTCCAATGAGTTTAAAACATCAAAATCTACTAGAAATGATTGTTTGTTTGCTCAATTTGGATTCTGGATGCTTTGGCAATGCCTCCAAAACGTGGTGGCCCTGGGATTCAAAAATATTCAAATGCACAAAAACACTTGTAGATTACCTCTTCTACCTCTGAAACCTGCTTGATTGAGTTCCTAGCATGTCAATTAGTCAATAATGCCTCTTTCTGAGCTCTGTTTGGGCGAAAATTTCCTCAGTTATGGCAAAAACTGTATTTCCCCCAATTTCTCCACTATTCCTGGAACACTGCCAGTTAAAATTCTAAAAACCAACATGCTACTGCCATTCCACTTAAATTAATGGTAAGCGCGTATTAACATTGAGATAAGTGCTAGTTTACATATAAGCACATATAATCACATTTAGCGCTAATGGTTGATTATCATGGCTTTAATATAGTTTTAATGGCTAATTAAATGCCATTAATATTCTGCCAAATTTCTGATGCTAGCCATCGGTCTTCTGGTGTGCGATCACATGGGATAGGAAGCTGGCTTGTGGGGCTGGCCTCCTCCTCCGTCTATTGGCACTGAATTAAAGGCTCAAATATCAGCGCGTAGGCATCCATATCAAGTTCTTGTGAGATGTATTGGTGGATGGGCACGCTGATGAGGGAGAGGTCACGAGGTCAAACCCCGACCTCCGCCCTCTGCATGTATTGTTTTGCAAGCTTGATTACAACCCATCGTAATTAAAATTTGACCTTTGGACCTTTGCATATGTTTTAACAGACTATGGTATTTGTAACCATCAAACCTTTGCAGATTTGGAACCATAACATTAATATAAACTATGACATTTGCATGTGCGGATTTGAGTTTGGAAATGGTTTTAATTAATATTTAAAAACGATTTATATATAATATATATATAATATTTATTATATAATATAATATATATATATGTTTAACCATATAATATATTATATTATATAGTATATATAAATATATATACATAATAAAATAATGAATAAATAAATAAATTAATTAAAAAACACACAATTTCCAACCTTAGAATTATTAGGAAATTTACCTCCATATAGAAAAAATTGGCAAATTATAAAGTGCCACTTGTCACAGCCTCATTGGCAGAAACTTGAAGAATATTTCAGAAGATTCCTTTTTGCTAATTGGGCTTCCATGGTAGCAACCTGTCACCAACATGCAATTTTTTCGCTGTTTTAGAAAACAAACATCAGACCATAACTTACTCATACAAACTCAGATTTTGATGAAACGAGTTGCATTGGAATCCTGGTGATGAGCTATATGCTATCGTCCTGGTATGAAGCATTTCTGAGCACTTTGAATTTTTATCTAAAATACTGATCCCTGATCAGTGGATGTCCAAGACAACAACAATATCACCCATATGCAGTAGCACACTCTATGAAGCAATATGACAACCATGAATCCTATAGGATCTCATAAAGTGAAGTTAAAATTTTTTGAATTTATTTGAGTTTTTTATGCAATTATGTTTTCCTAATGATGCTATAAACTACATGGTTTTATAAAGCTCATCTATACCTTTCTAACTGAATATCCTTCTCACAAAAAATCCTTCAAGATGAGAAGTTATGTCTAATTAAAGTTTCAATGTTAATTAAGGGACCAAAACTTTAGGTAAAACCCTCAAATATCAAATGCGTTAACCAGTGTGGATGTTCAAGGAAGATCCACTATTGACAGAGAAATCTATGGACTTAGGCCCACAAAACTGTGCATTATCTAATACCTTTAAGTGGCGTGCCACTCTTAGGCCAATTAATGAAAACCACAACATTTCAATGGACGGATGATGTTAAAGTTACATGGAATTTAACCAACTTTTTCAACCCAATTGAATGAAGACACATGGAAAAATTTCATATGATGGTGATGTGGACCTGTTGGATGATTTCACATGGCACACTTGCATAATCCATGGTGGAAAGTACAAAAATAGGTGGCATGTGGCATAATGACATCAAATTGGCATCATCATGTGGATGATTAGTGACCCCAGGGTCACATGGTCATATGGGGCTAAAATAAAAAGGTACTAATGTTGGTCTGATTCCTCGTCATATGGAATGTTGAGAAGGGTCACATGGTCAGTTCCATATATTTTACAATGGGTAAAATTATGACTTGTAATCCCAAAATGAATTGGCCCATGGTAAACTTGACGGAACCCTTGGGACCACTCACATGCTATAAATATAAGGGATCATCCATTGCTCAAGCATACACACAATCATTCAAATAAGAATATTAAAAGATTAGTTATGTGGTAGAGTCTGAGAAGTTTGTTGCAAATGAATTTGTTTGGTTACTAGTTATGGTTATGGTTACATTAGGTCGAATGTATGAGGTTTAGTAATGAATTTATTATATTGGCAGAACCTGTAGCTGTAACATTGGCCATGGTGGAACGATCTCAACCCACACACATATATATGGGCGTCTTCAACTCTATTACAACAAGCCACGAAGGACGATTCATATGAGACAACAGAGCCATAATGGCTCCATCCCTCCCACCCATAACACACACAGATATATATATATATATATAGTCAGTGTTGAATTAGTTAGAATGAGCCACAAAGGTCAACTTGCATGATAGGTTTCTAGAAAAGAAATGGTGGATTTGTATTTTTCCATGCATATAATAAGGCGACATCAATATAAGCCATGGAGAATTTTCTACGTACACATATGGATTGACATGGAACCTATGGGAAAGGCTTCATGTGGTAATGGTATCACTCAGTTTAGAGTCAGAACTTTTACAATAAAAGAATCTCTAAGTATAACATTACAAGTGACACCGAGGTCGTTGAGTTGGTAAGGCATGTGCATTATATACATGAGGTCACAAGTTCAACCCTTGCGAGGTGTCTTGTAGGTTCATATTTTTATTTCTAAATATGTTTGTTATTTTTTTGCATGGATATCACACCAAAAATGTACAAATTGTACCACCAACACCAGATTTATGGATTCTGCCTAATGTGCCTGAAAAGGGGAAAGGTACAATACTTAATTTAATATATAGTTTTTTAATGGTCAATTTGTGTTTTTGAGGTCATTATTTTTCCAAATTTAATTTTGAAGAAGCTAGGTGATCAAGGATTAGAGATGAATCTAACTAGAGATGTGTTATACCCTTTCGACACTTATTTGATCACCAAAATATATTTTGTATGTTTTGATGGGTTATGAGCAATTTGTAGTGGTTTTTGCTATAGGGTAATATGCTTGGGTGGTGGTTATTAAATATCCCTCTCAGGGCTTTTCGGTGCCCGAGGTAGAAAGTCAGATTAGCTGTAAAGTTCACAAAGATGTTGCATACATGTTCATGCTAATATCTATAATCGAAAAAGTGAGATGGAGAGATTACCTGTTTATTGACAGCGGATCCTATGGAGAACAACAAGCAACGAAGTAGAGATCCTTCTTCACTGGCTCCAAATCCATATTTCGCAATCAATCAAAGCACCCGTGTAATCTCTACAACAATATAGTTTGTTATTGATTAAACTAGCATATACGAAACATGAAACAATACAGATCTAAGCCATTCATATCATGCTACATAGATGATTGAAAAAAAATTGTGACACTGATGCATCAAATGGAAAAAACAAATACAGTTCTATTGATTTACAAAAAGGAGGATTACAACCATTAGTTGCACCAAGCCCTCCTCAGTCTTCCAATTCCTCTCCCTCTTTCTCTATCTCCGAGTGTGATGATGCTCAAGGCAGAAATCTCTCAATAAACTTCGCTGATATTCAAACCTCACCATACAACAATGAAATTTTGCTCCACATATATTCAATCCTTTGACCTTAGACCAAGAGCCCACAAATCCATTTTATAGAAGATGGAGAGGGAAAACCTTGCCAATTTATTCAACTAGTTTGTAATGGGAAAGATCAAGATATTTCCATGTTTTTCCATGATTTTTCCTTCCTTAGGAGTCCAGTTGTACTTGGAAAGGCCTAATAAAATGTTTGTGCCTTTTAGTTTCTATTTTTAACTGGTCCTTTATGAGAAAAAGATGGAATTTCCAGTCACTTTTCCGCAATATATTTTCCCTTTTCACACTTAAACATGGATAACGCTGCCCCTTGGGCAAGACAGAGCATTACCCTAGGTACTAATGCTCCCTTTACATGTCTCAAGTGCGTTATAACGTTGCCTATTTGTTTTTGGGGTGCATTACCTTGGCAGAAATGGGTCTTGTCTAGGTCATTTTCTTCCTTCCATGTTACCTTCTCCTCTGAACTGATGAGGAGGTCATTTGTCCTGTAACATATGCCTCCTAAAATGTGAGGTCAGAGATGAAGACGATGGCCGAAGTAATTTATAACAAGTGTAGTAGAATGAGAGGAATTGGAGGACTGAGGAAAACCTGAAACAACAACATATGTCAGAAAATATAGTATTTGTCTTCAGTCGGGCATTCCCATGCTCAGTAGCTAATCAACGTGATTTCTCTAGAACAGAGATATGAACAGTATGTCCATTGATAAGCATAATGTGAAAGTGTCTGTCATAACAGGATCAAACTGAAAAGCTATCTCCAAAAAACAATATCGCAACTTGGGGAAGGAAACATAGCTGTGATGGTGTAACCCTCGACCCAAGGTCTTGGTCACTGCTTCACTAAATTGAATATTCCCTTACATGTGAATGAATGAGTCATAGTCGAACATGTAGGAAATCGTCTGATTACTAGTAAATAACAAAAACTATTAATAGACGCGAGGGCGACCACCGATAATGATGATGGTCCCCAAGATGCACAATACAATCTAGTGAGTGTGAATAAAAGGATTTGATGTCGAAAACTCGTAGAATCATTCGATCGAGAGCCAATAATGAGAACCCCCAATCAAACACAAGATGACTGGCCACTAATGTCTACAAGTATCTGGGTACTGACGTGTTTCTGGATCAACTTCCTAGATAAGATGTTGAAGTCGATAGGAAGAGATCTGTCAAAGGGTAGGCATTGAGGCGTCCTACATCAGTTGACACGAAACAGGAAAATATGATTTGGTACTGATGGAAATAATTAAGAGCAAATGGGAATAACCGATGACAAATAAGTTCTGGTATATCATGACTTTGGTTGATACAATGAGTAGTAGATAATGGGATCCTCTTGAACAATAGAAAACACTCTAACAGGGTACTAGGCAGCTTAGGCTTAATGAACACCAAAGAGTGTTAGGATTCACCAATGCAGGAACATTGGGATACGAAGGCTAAAATCATAGATGGTAGGGTTCAGCTAAATGCAAATTTTTTTCTGGGAAGTGCCATGTTCAATATTTTGTGCTGCTAAATCGACCTTTAGAAAATGTAACAGAAGACGTATCCGTGATGTCCAATTTTTTATTTTTATTTTTTTCCCCCGTCTGATTAAGTTTAAAGAGTCCATATGGGTAAACTCGGTGATTTTTTCATATTTAGAGAGTCTGAAAAACATCGTAAAAGACAACTCCAGGGGTACCTTTTTCATGTTTGATAACTGGGAGTGACGAAGGGAGAATAGTAAGCCTGAAACAACTCATTTTCCATGAGTTATTCCATTGAATCCAGAACAATGAGAAAGTTATTTTCGATGGAAATCTACCTCAGTTTGTTATGAGTACAAGGAGATGGAGTACACTCAATGTTCTTTGTGAAATTTTAAAGAGTCCAACAAGGAAAAAATCGATGCTTTCCGTGAAATTTTAACGAGTCATGCGGAAAAAACTCGGTTACTTTTTCTGTTTAAAGAGCTTTGAAAAAGATGAAAATAATGGCTCATATGTCTCTTTTGTGGTATTTTAACGAGCTAGACAAAGGTAACTCGGGGTTTTTTCAGTTTTACGAGCTAGAAAAAGTCCCTAAAAAGAAAGCTCGAAACCGGGTCGAATGTGGTCAGATCTGCATATAAACATTTAAAACCCATTAGAGCATCGGTAACATATAAAAACCAATAGTTGCGACGAAATGTAGCATGGATTTACCACTTTGTATCAGGTTAGCTGAGTGAGTCTGACCTTCGGAATGGATATAAGAAGGCCACAGACCTTCATTTTCACTCTGTTGAGTGCTGTGATAGAGTTCTGGAGAAAAAAAGTGGTGAAACTTTAGCTGTCAATTGTGGACAATCCGAGCAACGGTTTTTCATTTTACGAGATCCAGGTAAAAGCTTGAACCTTTCTCTATCATTTCATTATTTTTTTAGTTCTTTTTGTTGGTTAAAATTTTCAATTTTAGTAGGCCCCAAAAAATTTAGGCAGCTAACACGGGTGCTTAGTGTTGTGCCCGCGTTAAACACCTTTCTCGAGAAGAAACAGAGCATTAGCATGCACTGTTGGGCACTATAGCCTGCGTTAGCCATCAAGGATGTTTTAAGAACCAATTTTTTATCAGTATAAGTGTTTCAGGCAAAAAATAATCCAGTGAAATTGTTGCTTGTGCAGGTATAAAGCTATTTACCATGAGCATTTGGCGTGAAAGGGAGCATGAGTGGGAAGAATGTGAAATGGTTACTGATGCAGCTACGTTGCTAGTTCTCCGTAGATGTGGATTGCTAAAGTATGCTCGTTTAGAGCTGATGAGGGGACAGGAGGACCTTCTGAGGTGGATAATCTAGTAGTGGGATGACCACCAACATGTCTTTCATATTGGGGGTAATGAACTCTCGATTGAGAAAGACAACATCTATTTTTTGACTGGCCTGTCATGCCAAGGACCGAGGCATAATATGATAGGATCTAGGGCTGATCCCCGCACCACTGCCAATTTGATCCATACTCACTACATAAACAATACTGTGGCAGTGAGTAACTGGGTGCCTATCGCACAGGTGGCATCGAGACCACTGAGGTATCTTCTGTGGATGATAGTTCACTTGGCTGGTGCCAAGAGTCAGCACGTGGCCACCAAGGCCCAGGTGTTGTTAGCACTAGATTGAATGCAACCCTAGGTATTTGACTGGTGTGAAGGTGTTGTCCGACGAGTTCGTGCAGAGTTGACAACATGTAATACCGGGACCCAAAGAGAGTTTGGGTATGGTACACTGATCATGTCATTCATACTAGAGCGGGTGCCGGCCATGAGGCCAAGAATGGTCATGGATGCATTTGGCCCGTGGGAGCCAAGACAGGCTCGCTAGGCAGCTTTGATACTGCATACTGGAGAGGGTCCAATCCGTTACTGTTTTGATAAGGGATTCTTCGAGTGGCTTGAAGACTAGATCATAATGATTGAAGATTATCCCTATGTAGGGATGAACTATATAGGAGATCAAGAGTTTGTATTGCCCCCGGGAACTCAGTGGGGCCTAAATGGTAAGAAAGAGCATGATCAGTGCAGTTTTGAAGTATTTTTTTATCTTTTGAATGTTTATGCATTTTTTTTTTTTTTTTTAATGGGTGAAAATGTTTTTTGACATGAAGCTTGTTGCGTGAAACAAATGTGGCACCTGTCCATTCAGCTAGAGCCACTCGCTATGAAACGTGAGGAATGTAGCTACCTAGGGCTGGTGCAGTAGCGGAGGTTGCAGAAGCCGCCGAAGAGGGTGATGGCACATAGTTTTTGCAGGAGCTTACTAGAAACCTAGAGGGTTTAAGTATGGGTGTGCCGCCTCTTCCCATGATAGAGATCTCGATCTGTCTACAGAGGCATATAGTGGGTGTACCTGAGAGATACTTGGTGCCTCTGAGGAGGATAGCCAGAGCAGTTGTCTGCTATTTTGAGCAACAGACTTAGTAGGAGGAGTGGATAGATGTGTAAATGTCATAGTGAGGCTTTAGCGAAGCCAATTTTTGTAAAACACCCAAGTTTTGAGAAGTTTTTTGATGTAATCTAAACTGGACACGATATATATATATATATATATATATATATATATATATATATATATATATATATATATATATATATATATATATATATATATATATATATATATATTTTGGTGATTTTGATCTCATGTGTTTTTTAATGTTTATTTATTTTCTATGGTAAAAAATATATACTCATGCATGAATCTTGCTATAATAAGTGTGACAAATGCCAATCTAACACATAATTTGCCAATGAATCAGCTAATGCATTAAATTCTCTAGGAATGTGCTCAAACACAATGGTTTGAAAGTGACGTTCTAAAATTCGTACCCTTAAAAAATAATGTAACAAGACAGGATGATGGACGCGATAATGATTGTTTAACTGCATAACTACGAGTTGAGAATCTAACCTGACCACTAGATTGGAGATGTCGCAAGAGGCAGCCTCCATGAGGAGTTGGATCACCGACATATAATCAATAATATTGTTGGTGGCATTGCCTAGGAATATTCCCCCAGAACCAAGGAGTTTCGACTCAGGTGTGTAGAGGACCCAAGTAGCTGACGCAATGTGCCTAGTATGAAGACTAGCACCGTTCGCATATCCGACGTATGATAAGGATGATGAAGGCATCTGTGTAAAAAAGAAAAGAGTGCGTATAAGAAAAAAAAATCAAAAACCCAAAATATCTAGAGACATCAAAACAAAGGCAAAACTCATATACATAAAATTACAAAGCATATGTCTAGTGGAGAACTAGGAAAAATACTTCTTCAGATAGAGCCCGTTGCGAGGCTCCGCGAGTGGAATTCCATTACAGTCCTGAAGTTCATAAGATCCTTTTGAGAGGAATTTGGTGACTATGTAAGGACCAAGCCATAATGGTTGAGGTGTTCCTGCCCCCAAGAGGTCATGTATTTGACCATAGAGTAGAACGAGATCACCCTTTTGGAAAGAGTGAGGCTTGACAAATTTGTCATATTGAGCTTTAACTTGGCGATGGTGAGCTTCGAGTGCCAGTGTGGCATCTTGACGAGTCTCTTCCAATTGATTGAGCGAGAGCAAGAACTCTTCTGTGGTGGTGGTGCCGGGTAGGAGTTCAACAACGAGCTTGAGTGATGGAATCCCACACTCGATTGGGAGTACTGCTTCCAGGTCGAATGCGAGTTGGAATGGCATGAAGCCTGTGGCAGTTTTTAATGACGTACGGTATGCCTATAATGTAGAACATAAATTTTGATGCCACGTGGTTTTATGATTGCCGACTAACCAAAAAATCATGGTTTTGAGGATGCCATTTATGGCCTTGACTTGACCATTCGCTTGCGAATAGTAGGACGAAGAATGAGCTTGTTGAAATCCGAGCATGGAAGTTAATTTTGTCATCATATGGTTTAGAAAATGTGACCCATGATCTATGAAAATTGAAAGGGGTACACCGAAACGATAGATAACCTAGTTGAATAGGAATAGAGCGGTGGTTTCTTCGTCGTCTCTAAAATTGGGAATGGCTTCTGCCCATTTTGTAAAGTAGTCGACTGCCACGACAATGTAGTTGTGTCCGTCGACTGAACTGGGGTTGCATGTAACGAAGTCTATTCCCCATTTAGTGAAAGGACTAATGGAGACAATTGGGTGGAGAGGGGCGGACCAAGTCAAATTGTTCAAGGATCACAATCCATTTGAAATATTTTCTTCCAATAACTTGGCGAGACAAAATGTGTCGTATGGGATTCTCCAAAGCAATGACGGTAGTTTGACGTAGTAATATATAGTGTCGGAGTCGGGTGATAGCGAAGACCACCGCGAGAGAGAGTTTCTCCACATGTGAATATCGTAGTTCGGGTCCGATGAGACATTTTGATAAGTAATATATCACATGTTCACTATCGTCATTGTGAACTTGAACGAGAACCATGCCAAGTGAGGATGGTGAGGCTGCCAGGTAGAGGAGAAAGTCGCGTGAATAATCGAGGGCACTAAGAAGTGGGGTAGAAACGAGTGCTTGTTTCAAGGTGTCAAATGACAGTTGAGCTTGATCATCCCACAAATATAGTGTTCCCTTCTTTAATAAGCACATAAATCCTTTCATCATCTCGGCATAGTTTACTATGAAACGACGTAAAAAGTTTGCCTTCCCTTGCAAACGTTGGAGTTGCAGAATGGATTGTGGTGTGGGTAATTAACTGATCACCTTAACCTTATCGGGATCAAACCTGATCCCGTGCTTTGAGACAATAAAACCCAGAAGGTGTCCAGAATCGACAAAAAAATACACACTTATGTGGATTTAGACGTATATTGTAGAACCTACACTGAGCGAAGATTTGTTTCAGATGCGCGAGGTGGTGGGATCGCTTCTTGGAATGAGTCATAAGGTCATCCAAGTAAGCCTGTACAATATGCCTAATGTCGTGAAAGGCGTAGTCCATAACCCTTTGAAAATTTGCACCTGCATTCGTCAGACTGAATGGGAGTTTATGATACGCAAATGTGCCCCAAGGACAGATGAAGGCAGTTTTATGCTGGTCATATTTTTTAATCGAAAACTAGTTATACCCCGAGAAACCATCCATAAAGGAAAAAGACTCGCCTCTGGAGCAATCATCAAGGATCTGATCTATGAACGACACAGGATAATTGTATTTTGGACAAGCGATGTTCAAATCACGATAGTCAACACAAACTCGGATGGTGCCTTATTTTTTGTCTACAGGGATCGGATTGGAAACCCATTTTGTCAAAGGAACGAGATAGATAAAAACAACGTTCAAAATTTTTTCGACTTCAGTCTTAATGGCGGTTGCTTTGTGCAGGTGGACTGGTTGGAGTCTCTGCCGAACAGGTTTGGCATTGTCATAAAATTTGATTTCATGTTCGACTATAGATGGATATATGCCGGGAATTTTGTCGTAAGACCAAGCAAACACATTGCGAAATTCCTTAAAAAGGGATTTCAAGCGTGCAATTTCCTTAGGATTGCAATCTGCACCAATCTGAATATTTTCCACGACACCCGATTTGACCGAGATATCAATGAGCATGGTCTTAAAATTTTTTCCCAAGTTCCCTTCCAAATCGATAGTTTGAACAGTCATGTAAATGGAGGAGATGATCTTAAGTGGGTCAAAATATGGGATTTGAGTAATTATCACATCTGAATCAGACATCAAAACGCGATGGTGGAACTCTCCCCAATGTCGTTCTTCTAGAGACAGGATCTCTCGAATAGCTTCATTCGTAGGTAGGACTTCATCGAGGAGATCCTTAGAAATAACTGTGATGGGCGGGAGGTTTGTACCATTGGTCAAAACCATAGTCGTGGAGTGTTCATACGAAATTTGGATGGCTTGATAAGCCAACTCGACTGATGAGAGCGGCATATGATCTCCATAGGAGTTAATTTCTAAAGGTGCTGATAGGATCCATGGGTTGATAGAGCCATCCAAAGTGGTGGATATCATTGCAACTGTATTTGGAACCTCAGGCTATGGGAGAGGAATGCAACCCATCAGGGAAGAGGCCTTCAGAAGACTAGTACCAATACTGACGTATGAGTCAGGGACGCCTCCTATTAGGGGTACAATGCTACTTGGTAACATGGCATAATCAGGGGTGAAAAAGGATAACTGATCCACAGTGACTATTTTTCCATCCAATGGAAAGAGGATGAGTCTGAAAATCGAAGAAACAATGGCAGTCATTGCATATGACCAACTACGACCCAGCAATAGATTATAGTCGAGATGACGATCTATGACTTCTATGTCCACCGTTATCATTTTCCCACTAAGGGAAATGGGAAAGCTAGCAAGGTAGCCTTTTGGGAGGAAAGTGTGGCCATCGAAAGCTTTAAGGGAATTCGGCGATGGAGACAAAGTGGGAGAACCCAAAGCGAACCAGCAAGTAGTTGACATAACACAGGTCGAAGCACCTTCGTCTATGATAGTATGATGGATTCGTTTCCCTTTCGACACGACTTGCACTTGGAATGCAAGTTGGTGTGAGAGGCGAGGTTTAGATTTCTCCATGTCAAAGATGGTTAGCGTAGAATCCTGGGGGTCAATTCCACCAATGATTGAAAGCAAGGCTTTCCTTTGTGCTGGACAAGTTTGCAATACTTCGAGAGCAGACATAGCTGACGGTGCCTATGCCAAATCTTCTACAATATTGTAGTTTTGGGTGGCATGTGTAGAGATTTTATGAGTTGTGCATCGAAGTCTCCCTTTGGGGGGGATGAATCGCAGGGTCAACATTGGGCTGTTCAATATGCAAATCATTGGGTGATGGTGGATTTGAAATGGTACCAAGTTCCTAAGTATTGATGATAGGATTTCCATAAAGTTTGGCTCGTGTTTGGAGTTCAATACTTTCTACGCCATAAATGGTAGATGATCCTTCAGCGGAAGGATGTGTACCACCATTTCCCCTTTACGGGGGTTGTGGTGGGTTTGCAATCATGTGTTGTTGTTGTTGCTGTGGATTAGGGAAGGGATTATGAAGGGAGGTAGGTGTCCGCCCAGAGTCTTTGTTTGTGATAAAATCTATGCATTCCTGCAGGCGAGGACATTTGTATGTCAAGTGGTCCTCCCCACAGATTCTGCAAGGAAATTTCATGGGTTTCTCTTTCCCTTTGTCAGTCTTAGCAGCGTTTTTCTGATTGGGATTATTCTGATGATCCGACTACTCTTTCGAAGAAGAGGTATTTTTCTTTTTCTTATTGTTTTTGCCACTAGGTTTTTGTGAAATTTGCACAGAATTTACCTCAGCGGTAGGAAGAGTAGTTGATTTTTTAGGGGTGGTGGTAGTCGAAGATGGCTGGGAGGTTTACCCACTAGGTTGTTTTATGGCTATACCGGAGATTGCACCAACGAGACTGTCAGCGTGTGCTCCAGGTTTCTAAGTAGCGGGAGGATTCAGATTACCAGGGGCATGGGGGAGTAAATCATATAGCGTGCCAGATTGTGAATAGATAAAATCTAAATGCTGTGCATGACGAATGGATTGATCTTTCGTGATTGCACCGGACAGACAAATGTCCTTAGCTAGGCTTGGTAAGAGTGACTTACAAAACCAATTAGATAAGAGATAATCCGGGATTGGCACTTTCACCAGCCTCCTCCTACATCTCCATTCATGAATGTGATCGGAGATGTGGGTGGCTGTGTCTTTGCACAACGAGGTTAAGAGTTCCGTGCCGGTTTCGTATCTAATAGGTAATTGGAAGTTCTTAAGAAATTCTGTAGCTAAGGCACCAAAAGTGTTGACGGCTCCCGGTGGTAACTCAATATACCATTTGGCAGTATTTCCTGTGAGAGTGCGGGGGAAAAGTCAAAGCCAGATACTATCATCCACCATGGAGTTAGAAATAGACCATAGATGGAAGATGGTGGCGTGTGTAGCCGGATCTTCCCCTTGTTTCCTATCAAATTTAGGGATGTCAGACGGAATCTTGTGCGGTACTGGAGGCCAGAGTGGGTTGTGATTGATGGGATCATTGGTTAGTTTACAGATGTCGGGGATGTCTAGAGCTTCCAAGAATGGAAATTGCGTGTTTGCCTTTGGATCTAGCCAAGGAAGTATTGGATGACTATTCAGACCATAGGGTCCACCCATCAATGTGTTACCAATAGGATAAGTATGATTTTGTTGATAAAAGTTCCCCGTGGGTGGGGGTGTAGGGATGTATGGTTGCTGTCCGTAGGGTATATTGTACTGGGGGTTAACGGTTGGTTGCTCCCAACATAAAATTTCCCCCCTTGTCCAAATGGATTTTGGGGTTGATTTTCCCATATGGACACAATAGAGCTAGCTGGAGGCATGCTGCTAGTTTCATAGTTAAGCAACGAAATAGATCCTATACCGAAATTTTGACCACTTAAAGGAACAATGTTAACAGTGGGCTGTCCCGTTTTTCCTGATAATTACAGGGGTACCGAAGTGCCCCTTGTCATCTACATGTTGGTGACACTACCCCTTGGCATGGTGGACAAGGGGTTTGAACTCAGCAAAGGGTTCCAACTGAAAGGGTTGCTAAAAGGAACCGAAGTAGCCCGGCTCTTGGGAGCGAGTACCGTGGGTCCTGGCGTAGTCACTGTAGGAGTAGTTCCCGAAGGTTTCAGAGATCCACTAGCAGTTGCGGTGACCATAGTGCTGGGAATAGGCATAGGATGGCTACTGGGGCTGCCGATTATTAGCGTAGAACTGACTACCAGCGGGGAAGATGGTGGAAAAACTGGGTTGGTTGCCATCAGCATCGACTCTATGGGCGCCGGTTGTGAAACAGATGTTGGCGCAGCTGAAGACATATCTTGGCTTGGTGTAATATAAACTAACACTGGCACCGACAGATCAGTGAGTGGAGGATTTTAAGGAGGTATGACTCCTTCCGTGAAAGGATCCTCTGGAAATTCTGTGTGATATGGTGCTATGTGAAAATCAGGGGTTGTCACTGGAGGCTACTCTTCCGAAGAAGGCAGGGGCTCACCGAGACTCGACTCCCATTAGGGGAATTTTGAGGTCTAAAATGGGCCTCCTAAGGAAAATGTACAATCAAAATTCACTTTATGAGAACTAATCACATTTTAGGGGATGACATCATCCCCAATGGTTGAGGTGGCATTGCTTGAGTTAAAGGTACTTACTTGTGACATTATCAATGGTGGATAAAAAATCATGGTTAACAATGGTTGTGCTCTAAGTAATTTTAAAGTCATAAAGTAAATTACTAATAATAAATGTCATTTCACAATTTTTGAATAAAATATTATTATTGTATAAATTTTAATTAATAATGTACTATATAATTAAGAATTTACCAATTTATATTTGTAATTTATTTTAAGTTATTTAAGTACAAAGGATAAATGCATTAGTTGTTCAATGATAATGTCATTTTCTTGAAAAGATAATTCTTATTTATAGTCACATCAATACAATTTTTTTTATTGATTTTAATTTGGTACACCTTTTCAATTTAATTTAACCATGGTTACATAGATTGTGGCGCAAAATGTAAAATGAAAATTCATAAATATTATTTTAATGGTTTAAATATTATTTTATTATTTCCTTAGGAGGCCCATTTTAGACCTCAAAATTCCCCTAATGTCCTCTGGTGTCAATGGAGTGAGTCCTCGCTGTCGTCGAGACAGATGACGAGAGTCGAAAGACGTCACGGTGACCTATTTATTTTTATCAAATTTTAATTATTTGTGATGTATTATAAAGTCTCAGTGATAGTAACCACACACCTAAAAAAAGAAAAAATAAAAAGTACTTTCTAAAATCAATCAACAAGCAGCCAGAACAGGGTGGCCCTGTCTGAGTACTACCATTTGCTGGATATGAAACCTAGTATGACAATAGCATACAGAGAGGGTTAGTTGTAAACACAGTTAAAGTTACTCTAGAGCTTCGCCCGAACCTCAGATAATAGGTGTAAGCAATCTCGTGAAGACGAGTACCCTCCCAAATACCGAAGACAGAGTAGGTCCATCCTTTTGAGGTACCAGGACAACCCGTCCCAGTCACCTCGTGTAAGTCCCTAAAAGTTTGGCCACTAAATATACCTCAAATCATAGACATCATCAGGGGGTCACGATTGTAGACAACATGCTATATGGGCAGAACACCTAGATCCCCGATCTAGTTTCTACATCCCTAAAGGGAACCCCAATACATAACATGCCCACTAAATGCACTCGAAGGTGGGCTACCTTCTCATGCACCCTGGCATTTTATCACGCTTAACTCCAGTGGTAGTGGAGTGGTCCTGATAATATAAGTGCAATAGGATTTCACTTATTAATGACTCTAGTCTCAATTTTTGAGATATTGGGTGATTTTCTCACTTCTCCTACCCCAAGATCCTAGCCTGGCCTATTGTTAGTGTGAGCTCAGAAAAATTTATATGATTAATTTTATTATCGCTTGATTCTTAGTGTACTTGATTATTAGTCTTGTGGAGGGGGAATGGACGCATGAATGTGATGAGACTCTGACTCAAAAGACCATGCAAAAAATATGCTCTAAATATCCACTTTCAATGAAGGGTATTTCTACAAGGAGAGATTTCTTTCAACATCCGTGCACCAAACATTCAAATAACACAGTTCAACTTTAAATATTCAGACATCTATCTATCTTCTCTTAACCGCTTTTTAACCAATTTTTTTTCAGAATTAGTTCAGCTAAGTTCAGTAAAAAGAAGATTTCTTATTCAAAAAGTAGATGCGATTAACATTAACTTTTCAAAATAAGAACAAAAGACAAACATGCTAGCTGGTAAACAAGCACAGAGATCCAGTAAGAGAAACTATTATGATGGCCAATAACTCTACAACCAAAGGGAAACACAATAGAGGTGTAAACAACAGATTTGGCTAGGTAAAACAGACAAGCAGAGGCTATAGAGTGTTAATATTGAGACTAACACACTGTATCTGAGCAAAGACCGCGTTATAAGGCTCTAAAACACTTACAGGGGAAGCGTTAGTCAGGGTAAAGTTGCACAGATGGCTAAGCAGAGCCTAATCTGGACTCCATGAGCTTTTGAGATGTTCACTGAGCATATAAGCTGGTTAGAAGGATATGTGAACATAAGGAAAAATGGAAAGTCATAGGAACAATCCAGAAACTTGGGGTTTACTCCCCAGTGGAGTCGCCAATTCTGCTATAGGGTAATATGCTTGGGTGGTGGTAATTAAATATCCCTCTCAAGGCTTTTCGGTGCCCAAGGCAGACAATCAGATTAGCTGTAAAGTTCACAAAGATGTTGCATACATGTTCATGCTAATATCTATAATCGACAAAGTGAGATGGAGAGATTACCTCTTTATTTATAGCAGATCCTATGGAGAAAAACAAGCAGCGAAGTAGAGATCTTTCTTCACCGGCTCCAAATCTAGATCCTGCAATCAATCAAAGCACTCGTGTAATCTCTACAACAATATAGTTTGTTATTGATTAAACTAGAATATACGAAACATGAAACAATATAGATCTAAGCCATTCATATCATCCTACATAGACGATTTAAAAACAATTGTGACACTGATGCATCGAATGGAAAAAACATATATAGTTATATTGATTTACAAAAAGGAGGATTTCAACCATTGGTTGCACCAATCCCTTCTCAGTATTCCAATTCCTCTCCCTCTTTCTCTATCTCCGAGTGTGATGATGCTCAAGGCAGAAAGCTCTCAATGAACTTCACCGATCTTCAAACCTTACACTACAACAATGAAATTCTGCTCCACACATATTCAATCCTTTGACCTTAGACCAAGAGCCCACAAATCCATTTTATAGAAGATGGAGAGGGAAAATCTTGCCAATTTATTCAACCAGTTTGTAATGGGAAAGATCAAGATGTTTCCATGTTTTTCCATGCTTTTGCCTTCCTTAGGAGTCAAGTTGTACTTGGCAAGGCCTAATAAAAGGTTTGTGCCTTTTAGTTTCTATTTTGAACTGGTCCTTTATGAGAAAAAGATGGAATTTCCAGTCACTTTTCCGTAAGATTTTTTCCCTTTTCACACTTAAACATGGATAACGCCGCCCCTTGGGAAATTCAGAGTGTTATCCTAGGTACTAACGCTCCCTTTACATGTCTCAAATGTGTTATAACGTTGTCTAGCTATTTCTGGGGTGCGTTACCTTGGTGGAAATGGGTCTTGTCTAGGTCGTTTTCTTCCTTCCATGTTACCTTCTCCTCTGAGCTGATGAGGAGGTCATTTGTCCTGTAACACTTTTGAATGGATAATGAAAATAGGTTTCGAGAAGGGGATTGAGTGACCAGGTGGATGAATTGGTAGAGGCAGAGTATGGGAAGTAGCATTACAACTAGTGATAGTTATTTATATAAAGTTTGTGGTAGTATTTATGACAATGAAAATATCTTAATGTGATTTCAATTATAGTGGTGGTAAGGACTACAGGTGTTGGCAATGATTTTGGACTATGCAGTGGAAAATATTATAGGTTTTATATTGTACTTATAATTTAGTGATATATGATGATAGTGGATCCAATTTGAAAATGATATGAAATATAGGTCCACAAGGAAATTGAAGAAGGAGGTTGGTTCCTCCACCAAGGTTGAAGCCTCAATAATGTTGGAGCATAGAGCAGGATGGAGCCTACTCATTTTCAAGGTTATAGCCTTAATTAGGTTGGATCTTATCATCATCGAGGTTGGAGCCTCAATTAGGTCGTAGCCTAAAATGAGCATGATTAGCCCTAGTATTACAACAAGAATGTTACAGCTCCCAAGGATACAAACTTAAATTATCAACCTTGGGTTCGTACTAACTTAAGATATGTCAACACTATATGTGTAGCATACAATGTGTCCTTCTTTTGTTGATTTGATGCAATGAAGTGAATATCATGAAATTGTTGGAAAATGTAACTAGGTTCGGTCTTCATTGTACTTGAAGTAAAAAATGTAATATATTTGTCAAAGAATATAATTTTATTATTTTTTAATTGTCTTGTTAAGGCATGGGTTTCTTGCTTGGGTCAATGTATATTTCAAGACTCCATTATAGGATTTAGGTTATTGTCAAAATAAATTTGTGAAGACTCGTCCATCTATTAAAGTCTCTTTGTTATTGAAAGGATCTCCATCTAGTCGAATTCCATATGGAGATCACATATCGACCTACTCAAATTAACTCATGTGGACCTGTAACAAAGACACAACTCTTCATGAACATATGTCAGCCTATTTACTTGTGGAAACCACTATATATACAAGGGTTGGATCTTCGCATTATAGCATCTCATAAATTTTAATTTCAGAGATAAATTTCAGTGATCACAGAGAGGAAGTCTTGGTGTAGTATCAAAGGAGGTTTTTTATGTGCAATCTCAAAGATAATTTTCGGTACTATTACAAAATGGAAGCTTTGAATACACATAATTTTTTCGTGATACCAAAAATCTAGTTTCAGTGTTTACATTGGACAATTTAAATGATACCTCAGTTTCAAATATTATGGTAACCATGTTTTTGGGTTATTACAAATATCACAGTATCGATCTTATCATAGTTTTAGTGCTATCTTATTTTTAGTGAAAATATATGGTGAAGTCTCACGACAGTGCCATAGTCTCGGTGAAATCTCAATGGATGATTTTAATACCAACACAGTTATGTAGTTTTAGTGCAAGCATAGTGATAAGGATTTGATGCAAGTATAGTGATGAGGTTGACTTGATAGATGGAGGTGGTCTTGAGTCTAGATTGTAAGGCTATTGGTCATCTCATATTTTGAATCTACTGAAGGAAGAATTTGTGATTGGATTTTCCCCTCGAGGACGGCTTTTCCCTGGCAGAGTGCCTATATATTTTGTTCTTCTGTTTTTTTGCTTGGAATTAATATTGATGATAAGAAAATATAATTTAGTAATGTAATACCAATAATGAAAAACATCACAAGTTAATGTCACTAAGAAGGAAAATCAAGTAACTTCCTTCTCAAAGTATTTTCCAACATGGTTTCAGAGCTATGGTATTGGTCAAAGACAATTATGGGCTAATGAAACTAATGTAACTCACTAGAGGAGCTCGAACGATATCGGTGCCACCACATAAGGTCATATATCTAAGATTATTGTGGTCTACAATGAATTATTTTAAGTGATAAAGAGTAACACTGTTTCGGTACCACAACAGTAAGAAGGGTCAATGTAAATGGTTTGGTATGAGAATAAGGGTATATTAATATTAATAAGAGCTAAGTATTCCAATAGTAAAGATATATTTATCCCAATATAATTACATTATTTAGTGAGAAATTGATATTGTTATCACAAAATTGTACTTGATTGGTTGCTGATCAGACAACTCTATGTAACCGTTTCAAACCAGCTTTTGACTAAAGCTTAGCCTCTTCAGTCTGAGAGGGCTCTCTCAAAGGGATTTTATGATATTGAATAATGATGATATTAGATGGATAACTCTATTGTAAATGTAACTTGTTTTTTTATGTTTGCAGGTTGAAAGATTGCATGTTTCCTACCATTGGGCTTATGGAGTCAACAATCAATAGTTTCAGTGGCAAGGTTTCTTGACATGGAAGCTAAGGTAGATAAGGGTCTTTAACAACAGAAATTCACTCATAAAACATAGGAAAATACAATCATTTCATTACTAAAGGAAGTCATAACATAGAGTTATGAATTATGAGTAATAGAAATGAAATCTACTGCAAGTAGTAAAACATAAGATGTAGATCAATAAGACATTAAAAACCCCATGAGAATATCAAGTCTGTCAAGAAGAAAGTCACTATGTATTACTGATATAAGTGAAAATACATAATGCAGCAGTTCGATGCTTTATCTTTATATAGACATTCTTACAACAAGGATGATCTGCCTGGTGGCTATATTCATTGAATTCTCCTATGGCACAACACATAATAGAAAAACATGACTTATAATAAGAAACTGACAACTACACCTTAAAGAAGACATCTCCTAATAGGAGTCTAACTCCTATTTATTACATAATCTGCCTTATCTTGTGAAACAGTTACATAACAGTTACAAAATAATCATCACATGCTCTAAAGATACACGATAGGTTCATTTCCACTTAACATATTTAAGACTCTCCTAGATATGTGGAACAAAACCTTATTTTTCAGGAATGTATAACCCTTATCTTCAACGAGAGCTTTGTCTGATGAGCTGTCTCCACAACACTTCCTTCGAGTCATAAATATTTGATGTTAAGGTCCCTTGACACGTTGGAGGAGTCCAGTTGTCCAAAATTGCCATTAAGATGCTCCAAAACCTTCAAAAATAACTCACTACGAAAACATGATAGTTTCATAGCGAGCTTTGGTAGCATTGAAAAAGTAGCTTCTTCACCCGATAAATTTGCTCCTTTGTTGTTCCATGGTGTCAACCAAGTCATGACACATCGCCACCATCAAACTCCCTCCTTGAAAAATTGAAAAAAGTGACTTTAGAGGCAAAAAGGCTGCTGAAGATTTTTTCATAGCGTTTTCCTAGCTTTAAGCCTAGGAAACTCTACGAAACTTTGTAAAAGTGCAGAAATTCTAGATTTCAAAATTGTCTCCAAAAAGTGACCTACAATTGTAAAAACTTGATCTTCTGCATGTAATGAGCCTCTCTAAAGCATATTTAACCTAAAATTATGGTCCTTGTGGTTTTTCTTCCTCATTTATGATCAGTTGAGCAATGGGCTCCTCAAGCACAATGATCTTAAAACCTTTCTTCTCCAGCTCTTCATGAATCAGTTCTAATTGCTCTTGAAGGTCTTTGAATTGGTCTTTTAGTGTCCTATTCTTAGACTGTAAGTGCAGATTTACATTTTTGATATGCTTGACCTCTTTTCTTAGTGGCTCAGTCCACTTTATCAGTTTTTCTGTGTTTTCCAAGGTCTTAGAGACACTGGTGACTTGATCCTCCTAAATCTTTCTCATTTGTTCAAACCGCACTCTTTTAGCTCCACATTTCTTGGCCTCTTTCCTCAAGACTGATTTCTCTTCACTTGCATCTTTCAACGTCTCCTTAAGGGCTTCAACTTTTGTCTTTTCAGTGATTTTCTCTTTTCCCTTCTTTTTCTTGATGACCAGATCTTCTTTTGTAGGTGAAGAGAGGTCTATGATGCTTGGTGGTGGCTGAACAATTTCACTAACCTTTTGAGCTTCTTTGCTGCTTTCCAAGACTTTTCTGGCATGTATTTTCATTGGTTTTCTAGCTTGAAACATAAATCCAACATCATCACTTGCAAATTCTAACTTCTTAGCTTTTTTTCCTTAAGCTTCCTTCCTCCCTCATCTATGACTTCAACTTGGACTATGGGAGTTTCTTCAATATGAATGGCATGCAAGATGTCCTCTAAGTTACCTTTAGCCACTGTTTGACTTATTGTAACCCTCTTGCTGCCATGTTTACTAACTGGTGGCCTTTGTTTTGTAGGTGTAAATTTGGTTGTATCATCATTCTGAAATAGCTTTGTCTCCATGATTATTGGCTCAACTTTCTCTGCTACTGTAGGTGATGGAATATCTCTAGGTTTGGGAGTTCTTTTAGGAGCGATAACATCTACTTCAAAACCACTTATGAAAATAAAAGATGACCAATCTCTGCCTAATCTTTTTAACTCCTCTAACATAAACAACTTGATCAAACCATGATGAAAAAGAGAGTTTTCATTTCCTTCTGCTTTAAATTGAACCTTGTCTGACATTTTAGCTAAGATTCTGTATAAGTAAAAAGGTAAATGAAGGGACCTCTTACCCAAAAAATGCAGCAGAAGCCTAAGGTGGTAGGAATAAACCATGTGGTACCTCCCTTCACAGGTGAAGTACTTCTAAATGATCAGCAACAAATTTGAGTAGTTTTCCTTCATATAACTCCTTGGGATAAAATTTGTGAGACCAATTTCACTATGCTCTGTCTTGATGAATTATTTACAGTCCTACGTGGTGAAATTGATACCTTTAAACCATTTCTCTCCTCCTCTAGGGATTCTTGTTGATGCTGCAATGGTTTTTGGTGTTACTATGAGATTTAAAATTCCTACCTTTGAAGCCGATGCAGTAAAACTCTTAGCAAACTCCTTTGAAGCTTGCAAATGACACCCTTGCAGCCTTTGGAAGAATTGCAAACATCATGTTCTTCTAAACACTTCCAATGAAGTTGGGTCTTCATTCAACAGATTCATGTCTATTGGCTCATATCTAAGGCAGTGGCCACCTTTTTTGGTCTTCTTCCTTGCAGCCATGGTGATTTTATACGTTCTTTGCCTCGCTTGATTAGTGACACCTGCAACTTTCGAAAAAGCTAGCAACCAGCTTGGCTTGGTGAAACAACTCTCCAGAATTCAGTAGCATGCAAATATAAAGCAGATAATGACAAATAATCAATTGGGTAATGTTTTAAAGTTTCGATGACATCTCATGCCTTAATCATGACTCATACATGGTAAAAATAGTAATGATGACCTCAGACATGACCTTTGTACCTTGATTTAACCCTAACTAACTCGAATGACATCCAACCTAACTCTTCTAATCATGGATTGACACCTTGCATCGGATCTGACAAGACATACAGAAAAATAATTTTTTGTAGCGTGGCTACTTCATTTTCTGACAGTTTCACTATGAAACTATTTGGCAGTTTCATAGCAAAAACTGTCTTTTTATAGTGTAAAACACTACGAAAAGAGGAAAACCTGGCTAACATGACCTTTTTTGAATTCAAAAGCTTGGGGAATGAAATATGTCAGCAAATGATGACTGATGGTACATGATGTTAGTATGAATCTTAATTGCAGATGTGCGAAAAAATACCACTTTAGCTGTGCATAACAAACAACCCTAAAAACAAAAGTTGGCTGCCAATATCTTCAGATCTGCAGTTAGTTGATCAAGATAAATGCTGCAAAAATCTAGATTTATAAATCAAAAGACATTAAGCAGTAAATAAAACAAGATTTACTCCATGCATCCAATAGACAAGACAAGAATATGTTGAATGAATTTTATATTAAGGGCACCTGGGAGGAAAACATAGACGGATGTTACCAGTTCTCCTCAATGGGATGGGTTCTTGTAAGTCCTCAGCACTTCAGATCTAAAATTCCTCTCTCTTGATGGTGTAGAAAACCCAGACAAAAATGGAACTCAAAGGGAGCTCACAAGCAAAAGGATGGAAAAATATGACAATGATGGTGGATCAAAGTCAGACCAAAAGTATAGATCTAGAGTGGTCTTAGGCAACAAAAGGTGATGAATGAAAGGAAAACCCCTTCTATTTATAACAAAATATTGAGTTAGTCTAGATATTGGTGCATAATTAAAATATTATTAACCAAATCAAGATCCAACTTTTATGGAATATTTTATTATATTTGTTGGAGGGAAAAGGAATTTGACTTGGGTCAAATCGCTTTATTTGTAAATAATAAATAAATAAATGATTTATTTATCATTTTAAGGATGTGGTTGAGTAATAATCAAATAAATAATGATTTATTTAATTATTTATAGGTGATTTAGTCATATTTAACAAAGAATATTATTTAAATAAGGTTTAAATAATTATTCTCTAGAAAATAATAAGATAAATAATGATTTATCTAATTAATTTCCTTGTTTTGGGTTAAATATAACCAAGAATATTAATTAAATTGTTGTTTAACTAATTATTCCTTGAGGAAAATCAAACAAATGTAGATTTATTTAATATTTCCTCATGGGGTTTCCTGTTTAGAACATAAACAACTTAATAAAGGTGGTTTACTAAGTTATTTTTCATAGTGAAAGCAATTTTACTTAGGGTAAAATTGGTCTTACATGGTGTACTTAGGTCCATCTAATAGTAACATGTTAGATGACTAAAAAATGGTGTAATATATTTCCCCCAAGCGTGTGAGCATTAGGAGCTAATCGTATGACCGAAGTATGTTGTAAGAACTCAATCACTAGACATCGAAGGGGAAGTTAAAGAGAGAAAAATATAAGGTAGACCGAAGTGCTAAAGGACTAGACCCTGAGGAGGTGGGACTTACAAGTGCGACAAGTCTCTTTTATGAGTGAGTACCTGTGCTATAGGTAGTGGGGGAGGCATACCTATGCCCACCGAGACAAAGTACAAAGAATAATGCATCCAATAAACAAGGGACTGAATAATATAGTACATGTTGGCATAAACATGAGTCAGGTAAAAGAATGATAATGAATCCCACATACATATTGTGCCTGGGATAACAGCCAGGATTCATACAATAATATCTAAGTACATGAGATACAAATACAACCCAAATGCCCCAGTAAACAGGAAAGGGCTCTGAAAATCTGACTGATACATGCAAACAAAAAGGTGATGCAAGCGGTTGAGGCCGACATCATAAAATATATGGAGCTGCATCAAAGGCTATAATGAAGAGGTCATCCGAGCATGTGGGGGGCTACTTGTAGGGCCACCCCCCCATGAGGGTTGAGACATCTCACACACACCTGGGAATCACTAATATCAGCTGCTGCATCACTGAAACATAAAGTATATGGATCTCGTTCATGCTAAAAGGAGTTGGAGCTGAGAAACAATCAAGTCAAATGGAAATAAGGAGTCCCTTTGCCTGATCCGAGGCACTGAACAAGAGTGGAAGATGGAACCAAGGTACACCGCCCTCTAGACTTGTCTTCTGGAATGAGTGAGCTGATGTTGACAGAAGGAGGTCTGCCATAGGTGAGGCAATAAGGGATCCTCAACTAAGGCACGAGAGAAAATAGTAGAGCGACTGAAAAAATAACACCAGTAATGATGATAAAATGCGGGGTATTGAGTAGTGGACAAACGAATTCCCTTGTTAGAGCATAAACGACATGGATGACGTGGCAGCGACTAACAAAATATCATGTTGGATAGGGGACAGTGGGACTAAAGGCCATAATGTGCGACATGAGAGAGGAACCAAGAAAATGAAGGATGGAGGACTATATTGGGATACAAAGGGACTCAGGATAGACTCCATGAATGCGATGATGACTCAACTCGGATGCTTTGAAGAAGGGTGACTCGATGGTGTTACCACACAGAATAGGTCCAATGGGGACATAAAAACATGAGTAAATGATGGTTACTCACAACAAAAATCAACATGAGCATGGACAAGTATGGCGGCAAAGTGGTGCCCCAAAGTACAAGTGTTGCAAGTGAAGAAATTCAATTTTGAGGAGTGGTGAAGTGACCCTTCTTGGACAAAATGTGTCCCAGTGAAGTATCAAATCACTAAAAAATAAAAGATACCCATTTGAGGGCTCGGTGAGAGCTTTCCAACGGTACAAACGATTTGTCAAACTGAGCTACGGTTTGGCCGGAGCAGGTGAAAGAAAAATCAAGGGTTTATCTTTTAATAAGGTATTTTCCCTCCAAATTCACTCATTTGCATGTGGAGCTGTGGTGAATGTAGAGAGGAGAGAAGGCCCTAAATCTTGCGGCGAGCGTAGCAGACAAACTGACCATTGGAATCAAGATCCGTCAGTTGTAGGTAAGAGGCCTAACCCTACTCTTTCATTTCAGTGGATTGAAAGTTCAGTTTAAGTCCCAAGAGCTCAGGAACAGACCCCTGCTCTTCTTCACGGCCGGGTCGCACTTTTTGGGGAAAAAATTATAACTTGGGTAGCAGGTTTTGGGCAGAAAACTATGACCTATCCTAGGATTGGGTCGGAAAAGTACAACCTAACAGGGAGGGGTATTTCTATGTTGTTTTTTAGCTGAGAACTGGGTTTTTGTGTTTGGATACAGTATTTCCTATCTGTACACTAACAAGTGTGATGGTTTTGTGCAGATATGGTAGAATTACAGATCAATTTGAGAGAGAGAGAATTGGGCACGTTACGGTCGGAGATCTGGGAGGATCAGGGTGTCCACAGTGCATTGGCTAGGTTTGGGGTTCTGAAGTTTGTGGAGAACCCTCTGATGAGAGATGGAGAGCCCTTATTGGCCCGGATTGTCAGCTATTGGGATCTGGACCATGAGGTCTTTATAGTGCAGGGGCACCAGATTGAGTTGACGGTCCAGGATATATATTTACTGACTGGTCTTCCATCACTTGGGATGGTTGGGAATACACAGCCAGTGTTACCACGAGGGTGGAACATCATGGAGTTTTTAGAGCGCCATTGTCGACTAGGTCTCCAAGAGAAGAGGAATCGGATACCCATCGGGGATCTAGAGAGGTTAGAGACCTGTGTTGTGGCTGAAGTGGTGCTGCGGATCCTTGGCAACCAGGCACTCCACCACATCATTGGAGGGAAGATTATTCTTGTGGAGAGTGTGTTGGGTGGGACCTACTATGGGTGGGCCCAGATGATGCTGTTGTCATTGAAACGATAGTTGTCTCTATGCAAGCAGCAAGTGAACCATGACTGTGCATATGGTATAGTTTTGTGCAAGCTCTTCTTTTAGAATATCCTGACAATTTGACCTCGTATATAGCTCCAGGATGGGGGAGTGAGAGAGCCTAGGATGTGCCAGTGGGGGAGACTACTGTGTAGAGGAGGAGGTGGGGCAGTTGGATGGGTGTTCCAACTCGAGTTCTTTGTGCATTGGGATCAGATGCCGTTATACATAGATGACTATCCCTATAGTGGGATGAGTTATTTTGGGGACCCGAATTTGCCACTGCCTCCTGGTTGAGTATGGGGGCCCGATGGTAAGTGAAAAATTGCTAATATTTTTATGTGCATTGTAAATTTTCAGAATATTGTATATGGTACTGATTCTTCCACTTTTTGTATGTCGATACAGCATCGGTAAAACTAGCCGGGTATGGTTTGTGCTCAACCTAGTGTTCCTAAATTGAGTTCATTAATTGTCAACCAGGGTTGGTAAACTGCTGAAGTGTGGTGCACTATATGTGCCTAGGTATTTGTTTCTCACTACGTTGTGTTTAGTGTTTTCTGATGTTTTTGGTTTTATGGTTTTATGTTTGAAAAGGGAAAGAACTAAATTCTGGTGAAAAGAAGCTATTGGTTATATTAAAGCAGAACAAGGCCTAAACTATGGATGGCAAACAACAAATGAAAATACTAAAACAGAACAAAGCCTAAAATATGGATGGCAAACAACAAATGCAAAGCTTGATAATGAATTCATTGCAAGGAAATAAATCACAACATGAGCTTGAACTTATCCAATTCATTCATTAAAGATGTGTTGGAAGAGCTTGAGAAATGGACAAGTTAAGTGTGAATGAAGTTCTCCTAAATAAACAATCAAATTACAATGTTACAACATCTCATCCATGATTAAAGGTTTATTGGAACATATTTGGAAAAGAACATTTGTAGCACAATAAGATTTCTATTCTAAACTAACTTCTAATTCTGTTCTGCAACTCAATTTAGCACCACTAGGCCTCACTCAAAAGTTATAGGTTTCTTTTTAGAATATTCCTTGAGAAAAGGCTTATTTGTGAAATGGTAAAAAGGTTGAAAAATACTCCAGGCCTTAGACTAATACTAGCTTCTGTCCAGATGATTATGTATTAATATGAGGTTGGAACAAAATAAGTTTTTTGTAAATAATGAAGACCGTGGTATCTAAATTTCACAACTAACACAATTTAAAATGCAATGGATAACAACTAAACTAGAATGCTAATACAATGAGCTAAGACTAAACTAGAATGCTACTAATCTACTTGAAGTACAGTGAATAGAGTTAAATTAAAATGCCATTATCAAACTTGAAATGTAGTGACAGAGCTGAACTAAATGAAATCATCCTCCGGAGTGTTATGACTAAACTAACATGCAGCTAGTCTATTGGAATTCTACAGCCCATCTTGTTCAATGTGAATGATATTTTGGAAGAGTTTGTAAAAAAAATTCTGGCTGTATTATTCAATGCAATTGAACATAAACATAAGATTTGAAAGCAAATACAATTAAAATCTAAGATACCACAGTTGTTTCTTATTCATTGTTAATGATGTTTTGGAAGAGTTTGTAGGAGTAAGACTGGCTGTGACACTTAGTGTAAACAAGCATAAATCATAAAATTCGAAAGGAAATGCAACTAAAACCTAAAACACCACAACTATGCCTTATTCATCATGATGATATTTTGGAAGAGTTTATAAGAGTAAGTCTAGTTGTGATGATCAATGTAAACAAGCATGAAACATAAACTTCAGAAACGTGCTTAAGCTAGAAATGAAAAAAACGAGATTAAAATACTTATCTAAACCGTATAAACAAGGCTGCTCAGGAGGCAGGGGCCATCTACCACCGGAGTAGCACGCAAAATCTACTTCAATATTGACTCAGTGTTTTCAATAAAGTGATACTTCTTGCATTAGAGAGAAATTACTTCAAAACAGAGTGTTTTCGTACTTCTGAAATCTAGCAGTCAAAATACAAATCTAACCTTGTCCCTCGGTTTCCCGAGCCATATTTATAATAAAAATTACATAACTATCTTGAGATAACCTAGGGATAATTGTCTTTCCAAATAAAAACCAAACTAGGACTCTGATGGTGGTCACGTAATAGAATTAAGGACATCTGGACTGTCCTTGTCCTATTAGGAGTCTCTCTCCTATTTTGAGTTCCCACGTACATAACCGCCTACAGAATTCCGTTCAAAATTTGTGGAGAGCAAAAAATGATGAGGGAATGATGTGGAATACGCCCATATGTGTTTTTCTCCAAGATGACACCTAGAACCTGCGTAGACATGAAGACAGCTGCAGAATCGGCAACTAGCTACAAAATGTCTGCATTCTGTAGCTAGATCTAGTTCAAAAAGTACTACAATGAAAAAATCATAAAAACATAGCAAGTTAGTCATGATATTCATTCTTAAAGCAATTTTAACTAATTCTACTGATCATTTGAGCCTGTGATTAATAATGGACAAAGGAAATGGAGTGGAATGTGGTGGAAGAAAGAACATCTTTGGAGCTCAACAAGTATATGGGATGGCCTAAAGTATCAGGAGCTGTAGGACCTAGTGGATCGAGGGCACAACAAAATGAGGATGCAGCAGCCCTCCTGGAGGACATCCGTCGTAGATGTGAGAGGATTCTGATTGGTGTTTTAGAGCGTGGCTGGCAAGACTTAGAGGACCAGTACATAGAGCCATGTATTGGTCTACCCTTGAAGTGGCGAGGGGTAATGCGGCGCATGGCGATGGCCGGACAGGGGATGCGTGATCTACAAGCTGCGGGAGCAGAGCCATTGGCTCGGATCCTCCAGATAGTGACTAGTGTGTAGGGGTAGGTGCTGCCCCAAGTTTTGATTTTTTGTAACATGCTATGGGCATGTCATATGTATCAGAGTTGATGGACTCTAAAACATTTTATACGACACATATTATGGATGTGCCTCATTTTGATAGTTTTATGTTATTGTCTTGTGTTAAATTTGTGTGCTAAATGCCAATCTAGAATATGGTTTGCAATGCTATCTACATAGTGATTTTGTGCTCTAGGTACATGACTGAATGTAATGATTTCAAATTCACGCATCAAAAGCTTCACTCATGAATATCTTCTAAAAAGGATAGGATTATGCACACGATAGACACCATTCAGTTGCATGACAAGAAGCAGGGAATATAAAAGAACATGAAGGTGGAGGACGCGATGTGAAAGGGCATCGGCTAATAAACCTCGCACTGCATCATATTCGGCCTAGTTATTGGTAGCAATACCAATGCATACACCATTCGAGAGAACAAGTGAGTGCAAGGGGGTAAAGACGGCCCAACCTACCAAGGCTAGATTCCAAGAGTAGTGACTTGCACCATCAGCAAAATCGATATAAGGAGTGGATGGGAGGTCCATATGAAAGGTGCCACAAGACAATAAATGGGAGGATGATGAAAAATGTTGGCAACCTGAGCGCAAAGTAGAAATTGAATGCACTCTGCAGGAGGGAGTGATCTAGGTAGGATGTATACTACTCACATGCCGACGGTGAGGTGGAGTGTGGGAGCTACTGGAGGTGTAGCTTGTGCTCAGGCCACGAAAGTAACCATAGGCATGGATGGTGCCATCCTGTTTGTGGGTAAGAAAGATGAAGTCAGTGGTGGACATGGCTTCCATGATGTCATCATCACAATAGAAGATGGAGTGACTGGATGAAGGGAGACCACATGACGCGGCGAAGCTACCTGACTCATCATCATAATAATAAAGGTTCACATGCACATCATCACGAGGGATGATGGAAGAACAAGCAGATAAGGGATCTATTGATGTTGAGCCCAGGGTGATCGCTAACGGGAGTTCAAGCGAAACAACAGGGGAAGATTCAGAGGGAGCTTCCACCGAGGGTCTCATGGATGATTATAGGTAGAGGATGGTGGCCACAGGCTCCATCATCTTGACATTAGGAGGGGGAATGTCAATGGGAGTGGGTAAATCCTCAGTCTGGCTTGCAGCATAAGACGCAATTATGGGAGAGGCGGACTGCTTCTGCTAAATCTTGTACTCCAGAACTACCTCTAAAGAGGCGCGGTAATGCGTAAGGCGGGGACAATGGTGGGAATAATGGCCATGGAGATCACACAAAGCACAAGTTTGGTTGGTGTGAATAGTTTTAGGATTCTTGGATGCAGTCGAGGAAGAAATAGAGGTTTCAGGGACCGTAGACTCAGGGAACACAACTTTAGCCATGGGCTTGATATAGGGTAGTTCAGGACACTTATGGGTGGCATGGCTGACGACATCACACAAAGCACAGGGCTTTGCAGGCAGGGAGGTGAGGGTCAGTCAGGGAAGCCTTGTCCTTTGAGGCCCTCTTGTGAGCTTTTCCCTTCTTGCCCGAAGCGGTCGCAACAGGAGGTGGTTCCTGTTGAGGTGGTTGAGGCACTATTGCAGTAGAAGAAGTCATGGGGAATAGTTGAACTGGAGTCAAAGCAAGATAAGGTTTGGATTGACCAGGCGGGGTAGCAGCTGGAGGATTAAGGTACCATATGGGAATCCCTAGGGTCAGGTTAGGAAGAGAGAGGGTGGCCATGACAGGTGTCGTATACACTCCAGGTGGGGGAGCTAGAAACGGTATCTGACCGGAGGGGTAATGGCTAGGCGGGATGGCTCCTAAATGGTTAAGGCCTGGAGGAACCGTTCTAGGAGGGTAAAGAGGCTCATGAATACCAGCTGAAGGGCCAAGAGGAGTAGGTATAGAAGGTCGAATTGAAGCGCTAGGAGTAGGCTGCGGAGGGCAAGGAGGTTGCTGACTAGCCGAGGTGGCTTGCTTGAGGGAAGCCTGAGATGATTGCATCATGTAAAAATTTGATGAGATGGGATCAGAGACAGGAGGAGGAAGACCAGGTAATGTACCAAGCAATGAGGAATTTTTCTAGACTCCGAGTGAGACACTGGTCAAAGGATAGACGATTTGCTTGTTGGACATTGAAGAGATGGTGGACTCAGGGGAGGTCTGAGACTTCGGTTCATAATATGTCAACTGGTCGATGGTGACTATCTTTCCATTATGAGGGAAGGAAATCTTGCAGTGAACCGCAGATGGGACATCAGACATCACATCGGTATAACTACGACCCAATAGAATGTTTTAATCTAAGGGGGCATCTATGACTTCTACGTCAACGAAAACAAGCTTGCCCGCAATAGTAATAGGACAATTGCGGAATAAGCCAATGGGCTAGGAGGCATGGCCATCCCATGCTCAAAGAGTGATCATGGAAGGAGCCAACTCAGGTGATCCAAGTTTCTTCCAAACCGAAGCAGACATCACACAGGTGGATGCCTTCTCATTAATGATGCATCAGGAAACATTGGCGTTCCAGATCTTGAATGGGATTTGGAAAGCGACGGAAGCAGGGAGAGGAGGATGTGCTAACCGGTCAACATAAAAGACAATCAATTGATTGTCGAAAGGAGCTACAATTCTCATGGCATATAGTAGAGATTTTCATTGTGAAGGGCAAGACTGGAGGAGTTCCAGCATTGAAATGGTAGCAGGTGCGCCAAATCATCTACTATGCTATATGAATAGGCAGCTTTTCCAGAAGCAGCATTTCAGTGTAGTGGTCCTTTAGGGATCTTGGTATGAACCTCTTCCTTAGGCTGAGGGATATGCAAGGGACCATTAGGTGTTGAAAGAGGCTCTGTAGAGACCGAAGGAGGCAGCTCAGGGACAGAAGTAGCGGGAGGCTTGTTGTACTGACGGGACTGAGTCTGAAGATTGATGTCTATGGTTAGAGGTTGATCAAAGTTCATCATGAGAATCTGGTAATCGTAGGTACCAAATGGAAGAGATTGAGTGGTCACCTGACCTTCAGGTGGTTGGGTAGCCACAAATCCTTGCTGAGGGAAAGGATTAGTAAGCACAACTGGATGACTAGGCGCAGCATTGGAAGGGACAGAAGGGGAGGCTTGATGTCCTCACAATGTTTCTTGAGATTCCCACATATGCTTCATCTGTGGTAAAAGAGGACAATCATGTGTGTAATGACCATAAAAAAAAAACAAGAACAAGGCTTGTTCATGCGAATAGGCCTGTCCTGCTTGGGCTGAGTGCCCTGTTGCTGGTTAGCAGTGTTAGGGGAATTATTTTGAGGATTAGGTCCAAGATTACCAGGAGCAAATGGATTTTGAGTGCCTTTCCTCTTCTTTTTGGAGGGATGAGGATTAGTCGTGCCCTGCTGTGCATACACCTGCCCCTAAGGGGGTGGTGGCTGCTGTTGCGGGGGTAGAGAAGGCAACGGAGGAGGTGGTGCTAATGCTGGAGGAGATGGAGCACCGGGCTGTGGATACAGATAATAAGGAGGTTGGGTAATAGTTTGGTAAATAGGAGGTTGGGCAAGAGGAGGAGGCATGCCGTATCCTGGATACATGCTACCGGGAGGGGGAAAAGTGCAGGAGGTGCTGGCCCCCCCTTGAGGAAAACCATAGCCCATGGGAGGTAGGGCGTATGGATGAAAGAGAGCTCCAACGATACCATCAGCAGCATGAGATGCCCCCGGTGCGTTGGCACCACCGGGTCTAGGAATATCAGGTAGGATGGTATAAACGTAACCCGACTAAGCGTATATCAGGTCATATTTTAATGCAATTTGGAGGGCAGCTTCTTCGGTTTGAGGGAAATGCTATGCGCAACTTTGCTGATAGGTGGCAAGAGAGATCTAAGGAACCAATCCATGTAGACACGGTGTTCGAAGGTAGGGGCTAGACATAGGTTCTTTCTTCTCCGCCATTATTGGACATGATCGGATAGGCGGGTCGCAGACGACTGACAGAAAGAAGTCAAAAGTTCGGTACCAGTTTCATAATGAAGAGGAAGCTGGAAATAAGATAAAAAGGCCCGAGCAAGAGTCGCAAAGGTGGTATGAGAGGATGAGGCCTAATCAACATATACCTTAGAAGCTTTTCCTGTAAGCGTACATTGGAACAACCGAAGATGGACAGAGTCATTGGTAATGGAGTTAGACGAACACCACATGTGGAAAGATCGAACATGATTTATAGGATCTTCTCCAGCAAGGCCTTCAAACTTGGGGATGTTGGACGGGAGCTTAGTCGGCATAGCAAGACAACTAGCATCATGGTGTATAGGGTCATTTATCAACTGGTCAAAATCAGGAAGATTGAGGCCTGCCATATAGGGAAGCAAGGGAATAACTGGGATAGTTCCTGTTGCGGTCCCACTAGTAGTATTCCCAGTATTAGGACTGGGGCTACCACCAGCATTAGGTCTTGAACCAGACATGGTGAAGGTGACAGGAGGAGAACCAGGGGTGGAAGGAGAACCCAATAAACCAGAAGAAGAGTCGGAGTGCAGACTCAGAGGAGGACTAACTCGAATCCTATGTGGAGGAGTAAGTCTTCCTACCGGAAACTGAGGATGAAAGCCAAGAAGTCTTTGGGATAAACGCCTTGGTGGCACAATGGTGACAACACAAACACAACATAAGGGGAAAAGAGACTGACAAGGGAAAGGAGGTGCAGGATCAACTGATTACAATGTCGAAACAAGGGTGAAGAGGTGCAGGATCAATTGATTTCAGTGTTTTAGAGTCTTTTCTTGGCGGTGTTAACCAAGCCCTTTTTTGCTTAGGGTGTGTGTGCAAAGTGTGTAAATTTTAATTTTTAAACCCAGACATTTGTAGAGAAAAAGAAAAAGTGTGTTGTGTAACTGTAAATAAACCTGTAGATAACAGTATATGAAACTGAAATAATAGTAAATAAACAGTTAATAATGCAATAATCTATACCCAAGGAGACGAGAATCTCAACAAGTAGTCTGTAGGTGGGCAAAAAACTAGTCAAAACACACCAAAATAGCCAATAGATATAGGGTTGGGAGGGACAGGGATTTAAAGGTCAAAATCTACTGGAAAGTGGTGCAGAAAACAATAACAAATCAGAGGAAGAATTGTTGTAAATGAGGTGGCGAAAGGCTATCTCCTGGAGGGAAATGGAGTGAGCCCTAGAGAAAAAATCAAACAAATCTAAATGAGGTGATTTGTATGGATAACAAGCTAATCTGAAGTGGATCTGAAGGTGAGGTATCAGATCTGAAAAATGGCTAAACGCTCTAAAAATTTCAGACAACCTGCAACAGCTAAAACTCTTCCACAAAGTGTGGAGGGTATTGAAGCCCTAGGGGGCTAGGTTCCCACTTAGATGAGTAAAAAAAAAATTATAGGTCCAAAATAGGCGGAGACGGAGGTCAGACAACCCTAAAAAAAGGCTCAAACAAACCCAGAAAACTTTCAGAAAAACTTCGGCAAAAAATCGAGGTCGTAGTTTCTGACCTGTTTTCAGTAGAGGTTGCAGTTTTCGGGCTGAAAAGTGCGTCCTGAGGCTCCAGGTCACAGGTTTAGGGCAAAAAAGTGTGACCTAAACTTTTGGCACTCTCAGCGGTAGATTTCAGTAAAAATTTTCGTCTCAGTTGTGGCTGATGTCTGTCACCTACGCAATAGGTCTGAAAACACACTAAAGTTATAATTTTTATTGTTTTAGGGTTTTATAGGTTAAAAACAACATCAAGAAAAGTAAAAACAAGAGGCTGAAGTGAAATCCTAGGGTTTGAAGTAGCTGGATATGCAAGGATCAGAAAAACGACAACTGTCGTAATCGTAAACCTGTGTGGAGTCGCCAGTTGTTAGTATGAATCCTAATTGCATATGTGTGAAAAAAGACCACTTTAGCTGCGCATAACAAACAACCCTAACAACAAAATATGGATGCCAATATCTTTAGATCTGCAGTTAGTTGATTAAGATAAATGCTACAAAAATCTAGATCTATGCATCAAAAGACATTAAGCAGTAAATAAAACAAGATTTACTCCGTGCATCTAATAGACAAGACAAGAATATGTTGAATGAATTTTATATTAAGGGCACATGGGAGGAAAACATAGAAGGATGTTACTAGTTCTCCTCAATGGGATGGATTCTTGTAAGTCCTCAGCACTTCAGATCTAAAATTCCTCTCTCTTGATGGTGTAGAAAACCCAAACAAAAAATAGAACTCAAAGGGAGCTCACAGGCAAAAGGATGGAAAAATATGACAATGATGGTGGATCAAAGTCAGACCAAAAGTATAGATCCATAGTGATCTTAGGCAACAAAAGGTGATGAATGAAAGGAAAAACCCTTCTATTTATAACAAAATATTGAGTTAGTCTAGATATTGGTGCATAGTTAAAATATTATTAACCAAATCAAGATCCAACTTTTATGGAATATTTTATTATGTTTGTTGGAGGGAAAAGGAATTTGACTTGGGTCAAATCCCTTTATTTGTAAATAATAAATAAATAAATGATTTATTTATCATTTAAAGGATGTGGTTGAGTAATAATCAAATAAATAATGATTTATTTGATTATTTATGGGTGATTTAGTCATATTTAACAAATAATATTATTTAAATAAGGTTTAAATAATTATTCTTAGAAAATAATAAGATAAACATTGATTTATCTAATTAATTTCCTTGTTTTGGGTTAAATATAACTAGGAATATTAATTAAAATATTATTTAACTAATTATTCCTTGAGGAAAATCAAACAAATGTAGATTTATTTAATGTTTCCTCATGGGGTTTCCTGTTTAGACCATAAACAACTTAATAAAGTTGGTTTACTAAGTTATTTTTCATAGTGAAAGAAAATTTACTTAGGGTAAAATTGGTCTTACATGGTGTACTTAGGTCCATCTAATAGTAATAGGTTATATGACTAAAAAATGGTGTAACACATGATATGACTTGAATGGAGGTGGGTTTGAACCTTAGAATAGGTTAAGATGATAAAATTTAAATTTTCCTAATGAAATCTATGACCATACCTTTGACAAATGAACTATATAACCATGTCAAATAATGTTTCAATTTTTCTGAGTGATAAAAGTGGCTCCACTAGGGATGGTGTGCCCCTGTGGTACACCAAAGAACCTGTAGTTCTAGTGCTATCCATCTTCTTGGAAAAATAAAAACTCTGAAATTTTCCAAGCTTTCCTTCAAACTCTAATGGCCTTCACCTCAGGCTCAAGCTTGATGATCAACTTGTCTTTAGCAGCATAAAAACATAGCAAAATGGAATATATACAATGGAATGAAAGATCAACAAAAATTAAGAGTAATAGTGCTTCAAAAACCTGCCATTAACAAGCCTTCCAGCACAAGGTTGTCCATCCATCTCCTGCAGTATGTAAGTGTTGTTTCCATGGAATGAAACCACTATGACTGGACCTTTCCAAATATTCTAAAACTTACCATGTTTCCCCCTTTCTTCAATTTTGGCCTCCCATTTCAATACCACATCTTGAATATGAAAGTTTTCCTCTTTGACCTTCCTGTAAAATGTCTTCTTAATTCTGTTTTGAGATTGCTGATTACTGTGATAGATTTCCTCCCTTTTTTCCTGCAAGGCTATCAACTGACTTATTCTCCTCTGAATTAAATTTGGCTCCTCCTCTAATCCTTGCAGCAACTTCATGACAGGTACTCCCAAGGATGTAGGAAAAATGGCTTCAACTCCATACACCAAATCATAAGGTGAAGTTCCAATTGACCTTTTTGTGCACACTCTATCAGCCCACAGAGCATACTTCAGCTTCAGATGCCATGAATTTTTATTTTCCTGAAACACCTTCTTAATAATCCTCACAATGATTTTGTTAGAAGATTCAGTAAGACCATTACCTTGTGGATAATATGTAGTAGAATTTCCAAGTGTAATGTGATATTGATGACAAAAATTGATCAACTTCTTGGATTTGAATGCCTATGAATTTCCAGTGACGATCTTCATAGGGCAGCCAAACCTAGACAATATATTATTCTCCAAAAATGAAATGATAACTGAATCATTTTCTTGCCTAGTTGGGATTGCCTCAATCCACTTAGTGAAATAATAAACTGCTCTCAGGATCCATCGATGCTGAACTGAATATGATGGATGAAACTCACCAATGAAATCTAGCCCCATTGCTAGAATGATGCCTAAACATAAATAGGCATCAAGGGTAAAGGAACAAGCTTTTTCTTACCATAAAAAATATGACATTCATGGTTGGCAGCAATATTTTTGTAGACATCTTTGAACATAGTAGGCCAGTAGTACCCGGCTCTGAGAATCTTGTTTGATGTGGCCTTCCAATAATGATGACCACCATAATATCCTTTGTGAAACTCCTCAATCACTTCTTCTGCCTCCTCTTCTAGCAAAAAATTCAAAATAATACCACCAGTATCTTTCCAATACATATTTTTTTCTATGATGCAATACCTCAGGGATTTTAGCTTCACAAACCTTGCTTTAGACTTTGTCAATTCAACAGGAGCTCTATGATGATGTAGAAAAAAAGAAATGTCTCTGTACCAGTCAGATAAGATGTACTTTTCTTCAATGGGAATCAAATCTTCATCATCATCTGATAACTCTGATATTTCTGCAATTAAATTCATATCAAGACAGTCAAAATTGGATTGTGCCATCAACTTTGCTAGCCCCTGAAATTTCACCAATTTTGTAGGTCTGATTTCTATATCTTATTCCAACAAGTTAGCTATCCACTTCCCTCTCTTACCATCAGGGTAAGCTTGAGTCAAGATGTCCTTCACAACAACATTAGGAATAAATGCTATAACATGAGAATGTAGAACGTAAATTCTGAAATCTTTGATAGATTTGACCAAAGCATAGGCCTGTTTCTCTAGGATATTGTACTTTAGTTTTGAATTAGCTAAGGTCCTGCTAAAAAATGAAATAGGCTGCTCAGTACCTTGCTGTCCTTTCTGTAGAAAAACTCCAGCAACTGTATTTTCTGATGCAAATGTAAAAACCAGAAATTCTTTTGAAAAATTTGGGCTAATCAACACTGGGGCTTGAGTGAGTGCCTTCTTAATCTCCTCAAATGAGTGCTTTTCATCCACTGTCCATTTTATGTCAACTCATTTTTTCAGCATCTTGGTTACATCTTTGACAATCTCAGCAAAGTTGGGAATAAACCTTCTCACAAAATTCACCCTTCCAAGGAAAGACTGAATTTCCTTCCCGCTTCTAGGAAAATCTAGTTCATGAATGGCATTTACCGTTCTTGGATCAATATTTATCCCATCTTTAGATATAATATGACCAAGTAACTTTCCAGAAGTTAAAGCAAAAATACTCTTAGTGGGATTAAGAGAAATACCAAACCTTCTACATTTCAGTAAAACCTTTTCAGATGCTTCAAGTGGTCTTCCTCTCTTCTTGAGAACACTGTTATGTCATCCAAATAGACAACCACCAACTTATCCTTCTCCTCAGCAAAGGCAATCTCCATTTCTCTTTGAAAGATCGCTCCTGCATTCTTCAGAACAAAGGGCATCTTGGCATACATGAATGTACCCCATGGTGTGGTAAAGGCAGTTTTCTCCTGATCTTCTAGATGCACTAGTATCTGATTGTATTCTGAAAAACCATCCAACAGAGACATCCTTTGGGAACCAACAATGTTTTGCAGAATTTGGTCCATCTTTGGGAGAGGGTAATTGTCCTTCAAAGAGGCTTCGTTCAAGTTTCTGAAGTCAATTCAGATTCTTATTTCTCCACTCTTTTTTCTAACTAGAACCAAGTTTTCAAGCCACTTTGAGAATATGATTGGGAAAATAATTTTTGTATCAAAGAGCTTCTTAATTTCCTTCTCGATCAAAGGCATGAGAAGTGGGTTAATCCTCCTCATCTTCTGTTTGAAAGGTTTTTCATTTTCTTTAATGGGAATGGTATGCTGAATAATAGTAGGATCATATTTCTTCAAATCAACATAACTCCATGCAAAAACATCTATGAACCTTTTCATCATCTCAATGTATTTCTGTTTCATAACTGTAGAAAGAAACTTATAAATTTTGATCATTTTTGGCATTGCTACTGTACCAAGGTTACAACTCTCTACTTCTTCATCTTTAGCTTGTATCCTAGGAGACTTGAACACATCATTTTGGTCAAAAATATTTTCAAGTGGGATGAGACCTTTAGTATAAATTTATTCTTCAGCTGCAATACTTCAGAATTACGCTTAATTTCAGCAAGCATTTTTTTCTAGTCTATTTGTGTGCTTTCAAACTCCTCTTTCAATTCTATGAAGTTTTTTACTTGTTGGTCATCCTCAAAAACTTGCTAGTGAGTTATGTTTTTAGGGATAACAGGCCTATGACAAACTTCAAGCTCATATATTTTAGTGGAATGTGCAAGAATAATAAACAAACTTGCAGAGACAGCTAGGGAATCAACTATTGAGTTTTGATCTCTAGTCTTCGTAATAAAGGAATATTATTGAAAATTCTCTAACATCTCCATGATCAAATTTCTGTATGCTCTCATTCTCACATCCTTGGTTTAATATACACCCTCAACTTGTTTAATAACTAATTTAGAATATCCACAAATAGAAATCTTTTGGGCACCCAATATTTTCAAAATTTCTAAACCTAAAAAAAGAGATTCATACTCAGCCATATTATTTGTGTAATCAAAGTTTAGTTTGAAAGAAAATAACTTACTTTCATCCTTTGGAGTTGTGATCCAAATTCCTACTCTAGCTCCCTCTCTCCCTGCTGATCCATCAAAGTGTAACAACCACCAACCTTCTGCCTTTTCTTCACTGATTTATTGATTTTATGCTTACTGATTTTCAATCTCCTAAATTTCTACTTTGTTCTCATCTTTTGCTTCATCAGTTAATTCATTGAAAAGTATAGAATATCCTAATTCAGTATCAACAACATAGATTGGGAAATTCTAGGTTTTTCCTTATTGCTTACCATATAAGCCATCCTTGTTTCTATATATAGTATTCTTTGCTCACCAAAAATAAGGATGGTGGCATAAGTTAGGTCCATCTACATGGTTCCTTTGATCTTTAATGCCCATGACCTTGATAGCAACATGCCAAACTTAGGTGGAATTTCTGCTACCACAATGTCCATTACCGCTATCTTGGCAGAGACTTGTGTAAGACCAACAACAACGTCTTTTATTAAACCAATGCACTTAACTCTTTTTGAATCAAAAGAAAACAAATCCTTATATGGCCTAGTGATTTCTAATCCCATCCTTTCCATGATCACTTTAGGCATGAGGTTATGAGAGGCCCCTGAATCCAACATGGCATTATGCAATTTCATGTCATGGATACTAAGACTGACATAAAAAGGAGGCACCTCTTCATTCTGCTCATCTTCCAATCTTGTTCCCAAATAAATGGTAGGATGATCTTCTTGAACATTAAGGATGTCAACAGCTCCTGGTTGAGAATTCAAAATTTTTACAATTTTACTTCTATATTCATTCACCTTAATAATTTCTCCAAAATGGACTGGGATCTTGATTTTGGAAATCTCATTCTCCAAACTGAAAACATAAGTAATCTTCTCAATCTCTTTGATAGGAGGAGGAGGTGGTGGATCTTTTCTAACCTCAGTAGCTTTAGGGGCATCTTTCTTAGGTTGTGTTTTGTTTGCAGTAATAGGAACATTTCTGTTTTTGAGGTTGTATTGTTTCTGCATCTCAAAGATTGCATGTTGGTAACCTTTAAGGTAATAAGATGGTTCTTCACCCTTGTTAACATCATGATCTGACTCATCATTTTCTTCCTTAGTAAAAAAAATTCCAGACATGTTTTCATCTAAGCAATGAATAGAGTCTTCTAGTATTTCAGGCTGATCTTCTTCATCAACTAAATTTTGCTGAAAAGGAGGCCTTACTTGAGGGTTAGGCTAATTTCTGTTTTCCCCTTGGTCTCTGCTGATTTTGAGGTCTTATGAACTGAGGATTTCTAAAGTGAGGTTCATGTTGTGTAGGAGGAGTAGAGGCATTCCCAAGGGCAAGCCTATTCATCAATTTTTCCATTGTCTTCATCATGGAGTCAAACTTATCATCTGGGGTGGAAGGCTTATCTTCTTATTTCAATTTTGTCTTTCCCATCTCGGACTTTTTAGCTGCTATCGTATTGACCTCCACCTTCACAGCATCATTTTTCATTTTAGCTAGTGAAGTGGATTCTCTTTCTCTGAGTAGGATATAAAAGTGATAGTCAAAAGCCTCAACATATCTTAGTTGAGTTTCTCTCGGTGGAGGCTTTAGATGAGCAGGGATGGATTCATAAAATTTATTAAATCTCTTGGAGAAATTTTGGACAGTTTCATTAACATCTATTTTCAAAATATTGTACTCAGTGAGAGCTTGTACAATATTGGTTCTATTTCCCCACTTTCTCAAGACGCTATCTTCAAATTCATTCCAATTATGAAGGCTTCCTAGAGCAAGGGATTTGAACCACTTTCTGACCTCACCAGTAAAGCTCTGAGAAAATAATATCATCTTGACATCCTCATGGTCAACCTCCTCCCTATCTATGAATTCATTAAACTGGTCTACATGCACTTCAACTGTAATCTCTTCATCACTTCCCCAAGTTTTTATTCTAGAAGAATATTTGCTAGGAATGGCATTAAGGACAGCTAGGAGAACAAGAGTGGCATACCTAGCAGGTACAACAGCAGGTGGAGGTGGCACATTTCCTGCCATGATGACTAGAACTGTGGTAGTTTTAGGGAAAGCAACAATAGAGGAAGAGGGACTGTTAGGAGGGGGTCTGGTGGTCTTTTTTGTCTAGTTACAATTGAACTCTAGTCAGGTAAAGGAAAACCAGATTTACTTCTTAGCAATTTTTCAAATGGGTATAGTTCCTTCAACCTATCTAAATATTACCTCTCTAACAATAAATATGATGTGACTGCTTTCCAAAACTCTTATTTATCCTTTTAGGTCACTAAGGAAGAGGTATCAATACCTCTTCTATGTAGGTCTAAGACAATTTTAGTCAATTCTTTTTCAGTTTCAGACCTAAACAAGATTTGCTGAATTTTATCTTTAGGACTTCTTAAAACTTCAGAGGACAAGGATTTTTTGTGTAATGGAGCACCTGATTGTGTAGAACTGCCTTGAATTCCTATAGAAATTGTGTTTGGATTATCCACAATTGTAGGTGGATCTGGGTCAGGATTACTCCTCGTATATCTCCTTTTCGAAGCCACCTTTGAACATGAGAATTTTGAATGGAGTCACCAAGGTAGTTGCATCCTCGAACAACTTCTGAGCTCCTGCTACCTTCAAGAGTTCATCTTCAAAATTTTAGAAAAAGTATATCTTCAGGCTCCCAGCAGATGCACCAAAATGTTATCACAAAATTGTACTTGATTGGCTGCTGATCAGAAAACTCTATGTAACTGTTTCAAACTAGATTTTGGCTGAAGCTTAGCCTCTTCAATCTGAGAGGGATCTCTCAAAGGGATTTTATGATATTGAATAATAATGATATTATATGGCTAAATCTATTGTAATTGTAACTTTTTTTTTATGTTTTCAGGTTGAAAGAATGCACGTTTACTACCATTGGGCTTATGGAGTAAAAAATCGGTAGTTTCAGTGGCAAGGTTTATTAACATGGAAGCTGAGGTAGATAGGGGTCTTTAACAAAAGCAATTCACTCATAAAACATAGGAAAATATAGTCATTTCATTACTAAAGGAAGTCAGAGCATAGAGTGATGAATTATGAGTAATAGAAATGAAATCTACTACAAGTGGTAAAACATAAGATGTAGATCAATAAGACATTAAAAACCTCATGAGAATCTCAGGTCTGTCAAGAAGAAAGTCACTCTGTATTACTGATATAAGTCAAAATACATAAAGCAGCAGTTTGGTGCAAACAATCTCCAACCCCTCACTATGTCGATGCTTTTTCTTTAAATAGACATTATTACAAAAAGGATGATCTTCTTGATGGCTAGATTCATCGAATTCTCCTATGACACATCACATAACTAAAAACATGACTTCTAACAAGAAACTAGCAGCTACACCTTAAAGAAGACATCTCCTAGTAGGAGTCTAACTGCTATTTATTACATAATCTACCTTATCTTGTGAAACAATTACATATCAGTTACAAAATAAGAATCAAATGCTCTAAATATACATGATAGGTTCATTTCGACTTTACATATTTAAGACTCTCCTAGACATGTGGAACAAAACCCTATTTTTTAGGAATGTATAACCCTTATCTTCAACGAGAGCTTTGGCTGATGACCTATCTCCACAACACTTCCTTCGAGTCATAAATATTTGATGTTGAGGTCCCTTGACATGTTGGAGGAGTCCAGCTGTCCAAAACTACCATTAAGATTCTCCAAATCCTTCAAAAATAACTTGCTACAAAAACAAGACAGTTTCGTAGCGAGCTTTGGTAGCATTTAAAAATTAGCTTCTGCACCCAATAAATTTTCTCGTTTGCTATTCCATGTGTCAATCAAGTCATGAAACATCACCACCATCAAAATCCCTCCTTGAAAAATTGCAAAAAATGACTTTAGAGGCAAAAAGGCTGCTACAGGTTTTTTCGTAGCATTTTCCTGGCTTTAACCCTAGGAAATGCTACGAAACTGTGTAATAGTGCAGAAATTCCAGATTTCAAAACTGTCTCCAGAAAGTGACCTCCAGCTGTAAAAAATTTATCTTTGCATGTAATGAACCTCTCTAAAGAATATTTAACCTCAACTTATGGTCCCTGTGGTGTTTCTTCCTCATTTCTGATCAGTTGAGCAATGGGCTCCTCAACCATAATCATCTTCAAACCTTTCTTCTCTAGCTTTTCATAAATTAGTTCTAATTTCTCTTGAAGATATTTGACTTGGTATTTGAGTGTCCTATTCTTAGAATGTAAGTACAAATTTACCTTTTTGATATGATTGACTTCTTTTCTTAGTGGCTGAGTCCACTTTATCAGTTTTTCTGTGTTGTCCAAGGTCTTAGAGACACTTGTGACTTGATCCTACCAAATCTTTCTCATTTGTTCAAACTGCACTCTTTTAGCTCTATGTTTCTTGGCCTCTTTCCTCAAGACTGATATCTATTCACTTGCACCTTTCAACTGCTCCTTAAGGGATTCAACTTCTATATTTTCAGTGATTTTCTCTTTGCCCTTCTTTTGCTTGATGACCAGATCTTCTTTTGTAGGTGAGGAGAGGTCTATGATGCTTGGTGGTGGTTGAACAGTTTCACTAATCTTTTGAGCTTCTTTTCTACTTTACAAGACTTTTATGGCATGTCTTGTCATTGGTTTTCTAGCTTGAAACATAAATCCAACATCATCACCTGCAAATTCTAACTTCTTAGCTATTTTTCCTTTCTTAAGCTTCCTTCCTCCCTCATCTGTGTCTTCAGCTTGGACTATGGGAGTTTCTTCAATATCAATGGCATGCAAGATGTCTTCTAAGTTACCTTTAGCCATTGTTTGACTCCTTGTGACCCTCTTGATGCCATGTTTACTAACTGTCGGCCTTTATTTTTTCAAGTGTAACTTTGGGTGTATCATCCTTCTATAATAGCTCTGTCTCCATGATTATTTGCTCAAATTTCTCTGCTACTATAGGTGATGGAATATCTCTAGGTGTGGGAGTTATTTTAGGAGTGAAAACATCTACTTCAAAAACAATTATGAACAAAAAAGATGACCAATCTATACCTAATATTTTTAACTCCTCTAACACCCACAACTTGATGAAAAAGAGAGGTTTCATTTCCTTCTGCTTTAACTTGAACCTTGTCTGACATTTTAGCTAAGCTTTTGTATAAGTAAAAAGGTAAATCAAGAGACCTCTTACCCACAAAATGCAGCAGAAGCCTAAGGTGGTAGGAATAAACCATGTGGTACCTCCCTTCACAGATGAAGTACTTCTGAATGATCAACAACAACTTTCAGTAGTTTTCCTTCATATAGCTCCTTGGGATAGAATTTGTGAGATCAATTTCACTATGCTCTGTCTTGATGAATTCTTTACAGTCCTGCATGGTGAACTTGATAACTTTGAACCATTTATCTCCTCCTCTAGGGATTCCTGTTGCTTCTACAATTATTTCCATGTTGAGATTCAACAAGATGATGAGCTTAGTGAAAATCAGTCACCTTCACTAAGTGGGCTCGCAGGCTAATTTTAGGTGCAAGTCTATTTTTAGACATGGTGATCATATTTCAAAATTTGCAGGATGCTATTTGTGGATGGTTTGTCAAGTTGGAAAATAGATGAAATTCTACTTTTAGAATATTTGGCGAAGTCTATTTATAGATCGTTGATCTAAAAATATAAGTGTCGATAATTATTAGCGCTTAATAATAATCCGACAATAAACATCAACTTATTATCTTGGAGCACTTAATTTCAATGCACAGATTTGGAAAATTAGTGGGCCGAAGGAATTAGGCAATTCCTAGGGTTTACTGGTGGTTCATGCATGGAGGAATCAGTTAGAACTGAAGTGGAAAAGTTATGACAGAGTTGGAAGAGTAGTTCATGGAGTTGTTATTAAGTTTAACTCAGTTAATGGAGTTAAACTTAGTTGAGCTAGTTGTATCTAGTCTAATTGAATGATACACTAGTGAGAGTGGAGTGAATTAATTAGTTAATTAATTCAAAAATAATAACTCATTAATCAACTGAATAATACAACAGTTAACTACAGTGCATGTCAGTTCCAGTGGAGACCCAAGGGAGAGATAGGTGAAAGGGAAAGATGGACTATTCGTTGTGACTATAGTGATGCATTGATTGCACCACACACACATTGGAGTTTCCAATGAGGATTGTGCAGTCAAGGCAAGGGTAATTCGAATTCATTCAGAGCTCTTCTTCAGCAGGGATTGCGTAGTGGAGGCAGACTATCAGGTGGCAAGAAATCGGTGCATGGATTTGCAAATTTCTTCTGATTAGTGTGTGACATTTATTGTACTGAGAGCTTGATGTACTAAACTTTGTATGAGATTGTTACATGATCTCCATGATACATAATGTATGATAGTTGGGGTTTTTAGCTTCAGTATTTCCCGTTAAACAACTGTGTTATGTGCGATTGTTTTTATTGCTTCATGTGTTTGCAATTGATTTTAATTTCCGAAAAAGATTAACAATGGAAGGATTTTGTATTTAGCAAGAAGATAAAATATTGTTAGATTAGGAGAATCTGGATATATACATGCATCTTGTATATAATTTCTACATTCTGGTGTTACTATGAGATTTAACATTCCTACCTTTGAAGCTGATCTAGTAAAACTCTTAGCAAACTCCTTTGAAACCTACAAATGACACCCTTGCAGCCTTTGGCAGAATTGAAAACATCCTGTTCTTCTAAACACTTCCAATGTAGTTAGGTCTTCATTCAACATATTCATATCCATTGGCTCATATCTAAGGTAGTGGCCACATTTGTTGGTCTTCTTCCTTGCAGCCATGGTGATTTTATACCTTCTCTGCCTTGCTTGATTAGTGACACTTACAACTTTTGAAAATGCTAGCAACCATCTTGGCTTGGTGAAACAACTCTCCAGAATTTAGTAACATGCAAGGATAAAGCGAAGAATGACAAAGACTCAATTGGGTAATGTTTTAAAGTTTTTATGACATCTCATGCCTTAATCATGACTCATACATGCTAAAAATAGTAATGATGACCTTAGAAATGACCTTTGTACCTTGATTTAACCCTAATTGACTCGAATTACATCCACTCTAACTCTTCTAATCATGGATTGACACCTTGCACCGGATCTGACAAGACAAACAGAAAAATTGTTTTTTGTAGCATGGCTAGTTCATTTTCTGACAGTTTCACTACAAAATTATTAGGAAGTTTTGTAGCGAAAACTGTCTTTTTGCAGTGTAAAACGCTACGAAAAGAGGAAAAAATGGCTAGAATGACCCTTTTTTAATTCAAAAGCTTGGTAAATGAAATATGTCAGCAAATGATGATTGATGGGACATGATATGACTTGAATGGAGGTGGGTTTGAACCTTAGAATATGTTAAGATGAAAAAATTTAAATTTCCCTAATGAACTCTATGACCATACCTTTGAAAAATGAACTCTATAACCATGTCAAATAATGTTTCAATTTTTTTGAGTGATAACAGATATGATTGAGATATCAAGTACGAATAAAGAAAATGTTTCATTGTCATTACAAAGAGCTCAGATAGGGTGTAAAAATAATCTCTATGCTTCCATAGTTCAGATATTTAAGCGATGATGCAGTCCTAGAATGCTTTTAGTGAAGAAATGACTTTGTTGCTCTGATCAGTGCTCCCAACAGTGAGTAGGTCTTGGTGTCAATAATATAGTTTGATGCCTCCACATATTTGGTGATACATGAATCGATACCACTACATCTCACAGTTTGACTTCCATTTTTGTTTGGTGTCACTTCAATTCGAAAGCTATCACATCAACTTCAATATCATAGTGACATCATTTTGGTGATATTATAGTGAAGAAATATCACAATAAATAAATCTGTATCAACCTTCAGAGAATAAGGATCGATGAATTCACAATATGAAATAGATGCATATTCAAATGCTTTTTATCAAGTGTCACACTGATATCGTTTGGATTAAATTTAGAATGATAGTTATTTTCTTCCAAGTCTTCAACAATATTGAGAACAATGTCTAACACAAGTCAGTATTGTGATATTTTTTCTTTAGTCTTCTAACATTGTGTTTATAGTTTCCAAGGAAAGCATAAAGTCCTATCAATTATTGATCTCTCAATTACAAAATTTCAAGGTATGAAAACTCAAGGTACAAATATTTATAAGCTTTCGTGGTCCATATAATTCTAGCCTAGATAAAAGAACCTTAAACCTTACCGTCTAGGATTTATAAAGAAATCTAGGATATCAAGTAAAATCTTAGTATTAATTAGAAGGAAAGATAAAATTTATTTTCATATAAAGGATTCTATCCTCCATTATAAATTGAGAGCTAATATCAGAATCTAGGTATCTCATATTATGTCTAGAAGTATTTGTTACAGGTACAAAATATCATGGCATTTCAATGAACCCCTATAAGGTTTGTCAAGAAACAAAGGTATGTTTTAAATTACATAATATTGATTTCCCTATAATATTTTTTTATTCATATAATACATCTACTAACATTGTTATTCATAGCTATATTGAATCACATATATTCTTCTTTAGAGAGATTCATCTATCGATAAATCTACCCCTCTCTACATTGATGTTATAGAAACCTAGTCAAGTTCCCTGGAAAACTCTAACCTAAGGGTATGTTAATGTGAATGCATGAAACCCTAAAATGCTTAGGCTTATTTTTAAATGCTATTTTAATTTTTTGTTGATGAGGTCATGTTTGGGATTTCAGTATGATCATGAAAACCTAACTTGTTAGGGTTGAATGATGTTTTTTCTGAAATACTGAACCTTTGAAATTTTGGAATATTAGGGTTTACTTTGATATGTTATGAAACCCTATATCTTTAGGGTTTGGTTGGGTCTATAAGAAAAACCATTGTTATGTATTTAGAGTCCTAGGAATGAAACCCTAGGTATGTTTCCATTGGTTGAAACCCGAGCTTGGTTTAGGTTGGTATGTGTCTAACTTTTTAATATTTCCTGACATATGATATACTTATGATATGCTGATGAATTCCTAGATATATGTGTTGGCCTAAATGCTAATGGTCATGAGTCCTAGGGTTTGGAAATAATCCCCTGAGTCAAATTTTAATGGTATAGGATTATGTTTTGTAAATATAGGGTTTTGTAGCTAAACCGTAGTAGTAGTTAAATTTCTCTAGTATGTGTGATATGACAATCTGGAATCTATGAATCTATATAGTGATTGTTGAGAATTTGAAAATGAAAATATAGGGAAAATATTAAACTCTAGTATATGACAGTCATGATGTTTATTAACCTGTGATTGGTTTTGATTGTTGATGCTTTGAAATATAGGTGAGGAATCTAACATATGAATTTTGAAAGTTTTTAGATTCATTGATTTAATTTGTTTCTAGGGTTTTCTATATGAAGGAAATTGTCATTAAAATAATATTGAAACCATAGATATAATAAATGTGATATATTTATGAGCTATGAATGTGAATTAGGGTTTGTAACTAAACCTGAGAAAGAAGTTTATTTTTGATCTCTTATTGATTATGCTTGTAAAGGCTAATTCTTCTGCTATTATAAGTTTTTGATATGGCTAAATTCATGCTTCTATAATTTTGGTTTTACTTGCTATCTAAGTTGTGTAGGTACAACATATTCAAGATGGTGAAAATTACTGTAAGTAAAGTTGATTTGATAAGAATGATATATGAATGAATCTAATAAGAAGGATGGAAGCCATGAAATATTCTCTGATGTCGTAAAGAATAAGTAGAACTCCCTAAGTTAAGAGGGAGCCTGTATAAAATCTCCCTAGGATAAGAGGATGATTGAGAATATTATTTGTACAAGATTATATCCTCTATATTTAAGAGGGAGTGACAAATATATTTCTCTAATTCATGTTTCGTGCATTATCCTAGGACTAAAAACTATAAGTTTTAGTGAAGGCCATGAGTAGGAGAATGAAATTGGAGAATGAATTTTGAGGTTTTGCTGAAAGAAAATCGATTGAAGAATATGTTGTTGCATATGAAGTAGGAAATTAAAGTGTATGATTGAGGAATATTTTGTCAAATATTCAGTTCATAATCCTACTGTGAAAATTTGAGAAGCAACATCAATTTGTCTAGAAGACCCCGTAGGTTTGTATTTTATTATCTACAAGTGAAATTATATTATTGATTGAGGTTGTGTTTGCATAAGTGAATCTCTCAAAATATTTTATATCATATTAGTTGCTAATCAATTTTATTGGGAAATATTGGTTATCCTTGATCTATTGGTTCAAGGGGTGTTGAGGCTTTATGAGTGAATCATTACCCGAGAGGACATTTGGCCGACACTTTGTGGTGATGTTTAGGTCCCGAAGTTGGAAATGTGGTGTTGGTAATTGAGCTCTGACACACACCTAGATCTCTGGGTTGATGGTTAGAAAGTAAGCCTAATGGTACCTAGAGAGTCTGAAATCTTGTGTCCATATTTTCCCACTTGGATATATTTCCATGGTCAAGAATATAGTCTGTGGAATTGCAGTGCCTAAATTGTTGACAGACCAATGGATAGATTTCCCTGGTCAAGAACATATTCCAGGGAATTGTGGTGCCTAAAATTATTCTTAGATGATGTGTTGAGATCTTCCATGTACCTTTATGATTTTATGTAAATATAAATACCTCCCTAGATAAGAGGGAGTGTTAGAAAATGTAACTAAGTTTGGTCTTCATTGTACTTGAAGTAAAAAATGTAATACATGTGTCAAAAGAAAATATTTTTATTATTTTTGAATTGAATTGTTAAAGCATGGGTTTTATGCTTGGGTCAATGTATAGGTCAAGTCTGTATTGTAGGCTTTAGGTTATTTTGAAAATAAATTTGTGAGGACTCCTCCATCTATCAAAGTCTCCTTGTTGTTGAAAGGATATCCATCAAGTTGAATTCCATAAGGAGATCAGATGTTGACCTACACAAATGAACTCATGTCGTCCTGTTAACAAAGACACAATTATTCATGAAAATATTTCGAGTATTTACATGTGGAAACCACTATATATACAAGGTTGGGATCTTAGCATTATAGCATCTAAGAACTTCCAATTTTAGAGATAAATTTAGATTATCACAAATATGAAGTTTTAGTTCAATCTCAGAGGAATTTTTTCAGTGGAATCTTAGAGATAAGTTTTGGTACCATTGTAGAATGGAAGCTCGGACTCCACAGAAGTTTTCAGTGATCCAAGAAATATAGTTTTCAGTGTTTACAATGGACAGTTTCAATGCTATCTTAGTTTCAGACTATTATGGTGACCATGTTTTCAGGCTATTACAGAGATCACCGTGTCAATATTATCACAATTTCAATGTTATCTTATTTTCGGTGCAAAACAGTGATGAAGTCTCACCATAGTGCCACAATATCGGTGAAATATCAGTGAATGATTTCGGTATCAACATACTGATGTAGTTTTAGTGCAAGAAAAATGATAAGGATTTTACGCAAGTACAATGATGAGGTTGAATTGATATGGAGGTGGTATTGAGTATAGGCTGTAAGGGTCTAGGTCATATCATCTTTTGAATCTACTGAAGGAAGAATTTGTGAATGGGTTTTCCCCTAGAGAGGGGTTCTTCCTTGGCAATGTGCCTACATATTGTGTTCTTTTATTTTGTTGTTTGGCATTAATATTGAGATAAGAAAAGATAATTAAGTAATGTAATACTAATACTGAAAAAAATCACAAGTTAATGTCATTAAGAAGGAAAATCGAGTAACTTCTTTCTCAAAGGATTTTCCAACATAAATTAAGCCTAAACTAATTGCATAAATGGAAATGCTTGAAATGGAGACCTTAACCTATAAAAACAAGGAAATAAAACCTATTGTAATTGCAGAAAATGAATAACATGAACCAATTCTACATCACTACATTAAAAAGAGATTAGATCTACTAGCAGAGTTCATTATGTGCTTCATAAAGTTATCATGAAAATCATTACCATGTCATTCATTCAAGATCCTCTCTACTAACCCTTAATTGTTGGAATGTGTTGTAGTGGTAAAAAGATAAGTCCTAAGTTGTGTTTGTGTCTCCATAAATCATGATTTTAGAGCCCAGGGTACATTATTCAACTTGGCTAAGAGGAAAAAATTGATTTTTTTTGGAGCAAATATGTCCAAGATTACATAGTGCTATAAGATGCTACACGATTGCTACATGATGCTACATAATTGCCAAGTTTTGATACATGAGCATTACGAGGGTGGGAAAGGTGATATAAAGGTGGAAAATGGTATATGAAGGTATGTGAAGGATTTACGAGGCTTTTCCAAGCTTAACACCTCTAAGAGGCCCATCTTGCACAAAAACAAATGCACACGGTGTCCTTCAATGACACAAAAATTTACTTTCGGTGGCATATTTTTGATGGAATTTTATAGTGAGAAGAAAGAGGCTGATGAGGGTATGAGGAATGTAGGATGAAAATGATAAACCTGCAAATCAACAGTAGTACCTGCATACCATAAAAAATTACGATTTTTATACTTGCAAAGACTAAAATACCTAGTTTGATAGCTAGTTTGTCCTCCAATTTATCTCACTGAATGACCAATAAAATAAAATGAAAATGATATTGGGTAATTTTTTTTTATTAATTAGGTTGTCCTAAGACTCCAATAAAGGTGGAATCACTCAAAAACACCCTTTTTAACATGTGCTAAAAATAGTATAAAATTACTACTCCAAAAACAAGAAATTCAAGAATCAATGAACTAGTTCACTCGCCAAATGCCTAGCATGATCAAATGTAAATTCTATGGGGTAAATTTTTTTATTAATTTGAATTCTTTTATGAATATTTCCAAGTGGAATAAATTTGAAAGAATCACATTAACATGTTCTAAAAATTAGAATAAAATTACTACTATTTTGCTACAAGAGACTTCCAGAAATTCTAAATTTGTGAAATAGTAAACCAATCCAAGTAACTCAATGATGAATGTGACTTTTCAAATTTGTTATAAGGATGCATAATTCTTGTGAATTTGTAACTAAACTTTAAAAAAATTCACTTCAATCATTTAACCAATATAAGCTACAACAAAGGAAGCATGAACATTGAATGCAAAAATAAGAGATGCAAGTGAAAAAGACATTCAAAGAAAATAAAGAAATAGTACAAGAGGGCTTTGAGGTTCCTGGTATGGCGAAGCCCAAGGATAATCAGATTCCTGAGAAGGAAACCAAGCTTTAGAAGCTAAAAATTCCTCAAACTTCATTATTTTAATTAATCCAAGCACATCCCTGTTGGAAATGAAAGTAGAACTGCTAAATAACACGTTTTCTTGATAATAAGAATAAGAAATACACGCCACTAGAGGATAATTCGAATTTTTACTTATAAAAATTGATGGGAAGAATCATCCTTGAAAGAAAACAACTTTTCCCTCCAAAATCCCTCAAAAAGTGGATCTAGTTACCAACAGGAGGAATATTCATTTAATGACAGGGAAGACATTCCTATATTTTCTCAATCAGTGGAGCTCTAGAATTTGTTCAATAATTTCATAATATATTGTTAATTTATTATCCAATATTGGTCCATCCTGTAGTAGGGAGAAAGTCCTTATATTATTTGAATCATAATTTACTCAATATTTTTCAAAAATAAATAATATTAGGCACATAATATGAAATTACCTCTAAACCTTCCTCAAAATATATTTAAAGTGATTTTTTTTTATTAAGCATGATGAGCCCTGGTATTGCACCAAGAGTGTTGCAACTCCCAAGGGATTGTCAACTCAAATTATCAACCTGGGCTTCGCACAAACTTAGAAGTGACAATGATATATGCATAGTAGGTTAGGTTCTACTCATGTCACCTTCAATCATGAAATCAGATCAAGGTATTCAGAGACTATTCCTCCAGCTAACTATAGTGAAAAATTATTATGAAAGCATAATTGAACCCGATTCTAACTGTGAAAGTGAAAATGACATTCATTCAAATGTAAATTCTAATTGACATTGCATGAAAGAGAAAGGGATAATCTACTTGCAGAAGTAAAGCTACTCTACTTTGCACATTTAATCAAATCAGTAACCTACTTGCATGTATCATTGGTCTACTTTACATTTTCTTGAAAATAAGGAATCTAACTTTTAACGTGCTTATGAATAAAAACACTAAATTTTTTATGTATGATGCTCATAGTGAGGAAAGGAGGAGGTTGGAGTGGTCTTATAGCTTTCATTAATCATCAAATCACAAGTTGGGGACCATTATTCATCTTAAATGGGCTAAGGTAAAAGTTTCGAGTGAAACAAGTTGAGGAAAATAGTGCTACATGCCTATTACAAGAGCTGCTACAAGAGGTCTTGTATTGCTATAGGAGGCTTTGTTTTGCTACAGGAGGGGTTATGAGAGCCTTTTGAGGGTAGAAATGGTCTCTTGAGGGTAGGAGAATATGGATGAATATAGGGAGAAGTAAATGAAGGGTGTGGGAGACCCCTAGTCCATTGAAAATGACAACAAGAAATATTGAAAATGGCATCAAAAGGGATTGTAATTTAATTTTTCCTTAATGAAATTAGAAGGAAATTGTAATTCCACATTACATGAAAGCTTGTACAAGTTAACTGAGTTGGGAAGACTTAGTTAGCTCAATTAATTCAAGTTTGGGGTCAAACTGGGGGCATGAAGAATTCACTATAACTTTTAAGGGTTCCAGTTGTAGTTTTTTTTTAGTTATAATTTTTAACTTAATTATTTGAGTTAAAATTAGTTTAACTAGTTCTAACCGATGGATGAGCTAGTGAGAGGTCTAGTGAATTAAATATGATTTGATTCACATGCATTGATCAATCGGATAACTGAAAATTCAGTCTAAATAGTTGTTGCATGTCAGTTCCAAGGAAGATCCAGTTGAGATTGGAGTTAAAGGGAAGTATACTATTAGTTGTATAATTAGAAAATTGTATAGGTCATGCATGAGGTCAATAGGATGCCTTGGATGAATTTCACAATCAATTCTTGGGAATTTCCTAATTAATAGGATCTCAATTCCATCCCAAAGACAGGAAATTGGTTAAGTATTGGACCATACTTGTTGGGATTAGAGTGAGACAATCAAAGATAGTGCAGAGAGATCTCAAGCCTAAGAGAAGCATTTTATTGTTTCATATTCTTGGCTTAATGAAATATACAGTTAGCAAGGTTTTTAGCTGAGGATTTTCCTAGATACATCTTTGTGTTGTGCGATTGAAATTATTTCTCTTTCTTGTTCATGTGATTGTGCGATCATAATTGGTTTCCGCAATTTGAAGAATAGATTCAAGTATTTAGTTTTAGCATATTACACGATCACTTGAATATATGTGGATTTTATACATGGTATTAGAGAAGGAATCACTATAGAAGAGAAGAATATGAGTTTGTTTTGAATAGGTGAATTGAATTTGAAAATTTATTCTTCAGGACCAGCAACGGATCAAGGTGTCTTTCTATTGATTGAGACTCGAATATGCCCTTGAGGTTAGTTTGAATTACATAGCTTTGAAGGACAAGATGGAGGCAGTTTTGGAGGAAAAAAGGTTGAAGTAATTCATTGATAGTGATATTCCCAGGCCTGTAGCAGCAAATGCTCAAAATATTGATGCACGGAAGAAGAATGTAGCAAAGGCGAGAAGGATTATGTTAGAAGGAGTTCGAGATCATATTGTGTTGAACCTCCATGGAAAGGAAACTCCATATTCTATTTGGAATGCCTTAAAATATTTTTTCAAAACAACATCAACCATAGGAAGCTGAGACTGAAGGGACAGCTCAAAAAAATCAAGATTTAGGAGGGCAAGACAATACCAAAATACTTAATGAAGTTCACACAATATCTATATGAGATTGGAAGTGTTGGTGTTACCATTCCCGAGGATGATATGGTGAGCCTATCACTTCTAGGCCTTCCCAAGAGCTAGAATAACTACCAGGATTTGGTAAATGGGAGGGAGAAGCTACTAGAGTGGGACATATTATAGTCCGACTTGGTGCAAGAAGAGATTTGATGGAACACCAGAGATAGGACCTCTTCCAAAGACAAATAATTTTTTTTTGCATTAGTAGGAAAATGAAAGAAAACCAATAGAAATAAGTCCCAAGGTGAAGAGGGAGAGAAGAAAGACATGTCCAACATCAAGTGTTTTCACTATCATGAGTTCTGGCACTATGCCATGAAATTTCCACAGAAGGCAATCAAGAAGGAGCCTGCAGTAGTAGCAGCAGGTGAAGATATAGCTTGACAGTTCGAGCTTGATTTTAATATCATTGCATGCATGGACAACACTGTAATGGAATGCATGTGGTATATAAACAATGGTGCCTCATTCCATATGATAGGGAATAAAGATCTCTTCAGTGACTTGGATTAGAAAGAGCTCAAACAAAACATAGTGTTTGGATATGATGGGAGGTATAATGCGACTGATATTGGTACTTTAACCTTTCAGAGGGATTCTAGATCCCATATCAGACTAATAGGTGTATTTTTTGTTCCATGACTAAATAATAAACTTGTTTCCATCACAGTATTGGAAGACTGTGGCTATGATGTGATATTTAGAAAAGGAAAGGTTTTCCTTAGACACATTGTTACGGGGTAAGTGAAATATATTGGTGTGCGAGTCAAGAACATGTGTGCTATTAAGGTCGAATATGCATGCAAAGCTTTGAGGAGAAAAAAAATGTTTAGAGACTTGGTGGTTGAGAGGGAGCATGAATTACCTCTCAACATGCAACCTCAGAAGAAGCCTCAGAAATTTGTGAAGCAACCAAAATTAGAGAAGTAGAGAGGAGATCAAGTGGAGGAATCCACTCAAGTAGAGACCTCCAGTAGGGGGGAATTTCGAGCCAAGTGGGCAGAGGGAGCACATGCATCCATACGTCCAGGTGAGAGGTGGGATGATGTGTGTAGAAAATCTCTAACAAAGCTCTGATACCATGTAGAAATTGTATATAAACTCTATACCAATGGATTCAATCTGATCATGCAATGTACTAAACCAAGATATTGAATCCTTCTACTATATTTGCGGAATATAAAACACAATTTCTCAATCACATGCAAGTAAGATAAAGGAAATTATCAATCACATAACACAAGATGTATCTGGGGAAAGAACCTACTCAAAACCCCTCTATCATATATTGTACATATTCAAAGAATCATGAAATAGTACAATGCTTTCTCACATCGAGAAAATCCCGCACTTTACTGATTGTCTCACCCTGATCCTACTCAAAACTGACTAGCAATTCTTAGGGAAAATTGGCCAACACTTAGCCAATTTTCATCCCCTTCTTAGCCGAGTCTTGCTCACACAATCCCTAGGCAATTTATACCTATTAAATAGTATAATCAACCTTCCTTGGCTACACAATCCCAATGGAGCCTTCCTCTAACTATATAATTGCGCCTGGGTAATTCACTAATAATACCACTGATAGTTTACTTCCCTTTAACCTCTGTCTCAACTAGGTTGTCATCAGAATTGACATGCATGCAACTATTAATAGTGAATCATCAGTTTCTTGGTAGATCACTACTTGCAAATTAAATCTAATTTAATTCACTTTACCTTCCACTAGCTCATCACTCAGTTATAACTAGTTAAACTGATTTTAACTCAATTAATTTGAGTTAACTGATTACACTCACACCACACTAGTGCATTAACTACAATTGGACCCTGAAAATAATAGAATCACTCTACATGCATCATCTTTGACCCTCAAATCAAAATTCTTGAGATAACTAAGTCTATCTCACTTAGTTAACTGATACAAGTTGTTATGAGATGTAATTACAAATTTTAATTTAATTAAGGGATAATTAAATCAAAAGCCTCACATGGTAGCCATTTCTGGGTGCCATTATATATATATATATTTTTCTTTTATTTTCTTTTTTGGATGCCAATTTCACTGTTTCTTGTTGCAAATTTAAACACTCCCTCTCAACAAGAAAGGAATCAATCTATCCCGATCTGGTACCTTTGGAATGTTATTGCATGTAATACATCTCTAGTGTTGTTTGCACATGCCACTCTCTTGAGACTAAATAGCCTCCAAACAACTGAATCAATATAATGCATTTGTCATCAGAGTCTTATGACTGCTGGATCCTACTGCACATGTCTATTGGAGTCTCTGCACTATTGTTGACATCTACATCCATGCACTCTCCATTGCTGCCAACTCTGATCTGCTCTCCATTATCCGACTTCTGTCACTCTGATTTATGTCTACCTAACATTTGATTGCATCAATATAACTGCTCCTTCTTGCTACTACTATACTGTGGGCTCCTCCTATCCAGGTTTGATCCATGAGACACACCATCTCAATTGACCCTGCCCAGATTTCTTCTTGGTATTAATTCTGCACATCACCCCACCTCACACCCAGATGTATAGCTACATGTACTCCCTCTGCCCATCTAGCTCAAAATTTCCCCCTCATGGAGGTCTCTGCTTGAGTGGAATCTTCCACTCGGTCTCCTCTTTACTTCTCCAATTGTGGTTGCTCCACAACATTCTGAGACTGATTCTGAGGCTACATGTTGAGAGATAATTTATCCCTCTAAAAAAACAAGTCATTAACCACTGCTTTTATCCTCAAAGCATCACATGCATCCTCAACCTCAAGAGCATACAAGTTCTTGACTCTTGAACCGATCTGCTTCAATTGTCCAGTGGCTATGTGTTTAAGGAAAAAAATTCCTTTTCTAAACATCACCTCATAACCATGATCTTCCAATACCAATACAAAGACAAGATTTTTCCTTAGGCCTGGAAAAAACAAAACATCTACTAGTCTGAGAGGCGAGCCAAAATCCCTCTGAAAGGTAACTATACCTATGTTGGTCACACTATACCTCCTGTCATCTCCAAACTCTATGTTATGCTGGAGGTCCTTCTCCTCCAAGTCACTTAAGAGATCTCTATTCCCCATCACATGGAATGAGGCACCGTTGTTTTGATACCACATGTATCCCATTACAATTTTGTCCATGCATGCAATGAGAGTAAAATAAATCTCGAACTATGAAGCCAATACTTCACACGGTGCAAGTGCAGGCTCCTTCTTGCTTGCCTTCTTCTGTGGAAAATTAAAAGCATAGTGCCCATGCTTGTGATAATGAAAACATCTAATCTTGGACAAGTTTCTCTTGCCCTCTTTTCCCTGAGATTTACTTCCCTTGGCCTTCTTTCCTTTTCCGACTCACGCACATTGTAATTGTTCCGCCGTCGCAAAATTTTCTAAAAAAAGAGTTGATTTTAAATCGATGATATCTCCCTTATCCGAGCTTCGATTCGACTAATTTTTTTTCAATTTGGGTATTTTTTTTTGCAAGGAATCCAAATATGCTATTTAAAAAAAAAAATTCATCAAAAATTTCAGATGTTCTATGCAAACTTGCCACCCAAAAAATTCCTGCTCTGATACCATAGAAAACCTCTAAAAAAAATCTGATACCATGTAGAAATTATATAGAAACTCTATACCAATGGATTCAATCTAATCATGAAATGTACTAAAACATAATACTAAACTCTTATACTATATTTGCGGAATATAAAAAACGATTGCTCAATCACATGCAAGTAGGAGAAAGGAAATTATTGATTACACAACACAAGATGTATCTAGGGAAATCACCTTTTCAAAACCCCTCTATCATATATTGTACATAGCCAAATAATCATGAAACAATATAATGCTTTCTCACACCGAGAAAATCCCGCACTCTATCGATCGTCTCACCCTGATCCTACTCAAAAGTGACTAGTAATTCTTAGGCAAAATTGACCAACACTTAGCCAATTATCAGTCCCTTCTTAGCCCAACCTTGCTCATGCAATCCCTAAGAAATTAATCCCTATTAAATATGATAATCAACTTTCCTAGACTGCGCAATACCTATGGAGCCTTCCTCTGACTTTACAATTGCACCGGGGCAATTCGCTAATAATACAACTGATAGTTTACTTCCCTTTAACCTTTGTATTGACTGGGTCGTCATCAGAATTAACATGCATGAAACTATTAATAGTGAATCATAAATTACTTGGTAGATCACTACTTGTGAATTAAATCTAATTTAATTCACTTTACCTTCCAGTAGCTCATCACTCAATTAGAACTAGTTAAATTGATTTTAACTTGATTAATTTGATTTAACTGATTACATTCACACCATACTATTGAATTAACCACAACTGGACCCTGAAAATAATAGAATCACTCTACATCCCTCATCTTTGACCCTCAACTCGAAATTCTTGAGCTAACTAAGTTTATCTCACTCAGTTAATTGATACAAGTTGTTATGAGATGAAATTACAATTTGCTTTCAATTCAATTAAGGGATAATTAAATCAAAAGCCTCACATGGTAGCCATTTACTGGATTTTGTTTCTGGATGCCATTTCACTATTTCTTTTTGAAAATTTCAACAATGTGAAGTCATAGTCCCAAGAGTGCAGAAATTTGGGCAGGGTCCATTGAGATGTCTTGTCTCATGGATCATTACCTTGCTACAAGGGTCCACATTTTACTGTAGCAGGATGGATTAGTGGTAGTTGATGAATTCAGATGTTAGAGTGACAGATGTAGAGATTAGCAACAGTCAAATACTGGGGAGTGCAGATCAAATTTGGCAGCAATGCATATGGTACAATGCAGAGTCAGCAACAACACAGAGTTTTCAGTTGACAATGCAGTAGCTAGTAGTAGTCAACAACTCTAGTGATAGATGCATCATATTGATTCAGTATAGATGCTTTAAAGTTTCATAAGTTGCAGTAGAAACAATAGTAGAGAGAATTGTTGGATGAAAAATATTCCAAAGGTACCCAATCAAGATAGATTTGAATTCCTTTCTTGTTGAGAGGGGGTGTTGAAAATGGCAACACGAAATATTGAAAATAACATCAAAAGGGATTCTAATTTAATTTTCCCTTAATTACATTAAAAGGAAATTGTAATTCCACATCACATGATAGCTTGTAAGAGTTAACTAAGTTGGAAAGACTTAGTTAGCTCAGTCAATTCGATCTGGGGGTCAAACTGAACGCATGTAGAGTTCACTCTAAGTTTTAGGGGGTCCAATTGTAGTTTATTTTGAGTTGTAATTGTTTAACTTAATTGTTTGAGTTGAAATAAGTTGAAATAGTTATAACTGATAGCTGATCTAGTGAACTGTCCAATGAATTAAATATGATTTAATTCACATGCATTAATCAATCAGATAATTGATAATTTCTCTAAATAGCTGTTGCATGTTAGTTTTGAGGAAGACCTAGTTGAGATTGGAGTTAAAAGGAAGTATACTATTAGTTTTATAATTAGAAAATTGTACAGGTCATGCATTAGGTTAGCAGGATGACTTGGATGAATTTCACAAATAATTCTTGGGAATTTCCTTATTAATAGGGGCTCAATTCCCTTGAGAATGCGTAAGAAAGGAGGAGCAACCCAGAGGCATGAAATTGGTTAAGTATTGCACCATACTTGATGGGATCATAGTGAGATAGTCAAAGATAGTGTAGGGAGATCTCAAGCCTGAGAGAAGCATTGTATTGTTTCATATTCTTGACTTAATGCAATATACAGGTAGTGGGGTTTTTAGTTGAGGCTTTCCCCAAAAACGTCTTTGTGTTGTGCGATTGAAATTATTTCTCTTTCTTGTTCATGTGATTGTGCGATCGTAGCTGGTTTCTGAAATTTGTAGAATAGATTCAAGTATTTTGTTTTATCATATTGCAAGATCAATTGAATCTATGTGGAATTTCTACATAGCCAATCCTAAGGCCTCTTGGAGGTCTATCTTGCACCAACTTTGATGCCCATGGTTTCCTCCATTTTCCTTAATAGAATGATTGTGGAAACAGAGTTTGGAAGCAATGTTATGTGTCTAGGAAGAAGACGGAAAGGTCTAGGTGGAGATGGAAAGATGTTCCCACCCCTGCAGATCAACACAACGATGTAGCTAGCTAAATACATGCATAAAATGACCAATAACATAGTGAGATAAACTATCATGGAAAATATGAGTTGAATTTGACTAAAATATTTTCTGTTCCATAACGCTACTCTAATCACTAAACTAATGACACTAACTCCTAAATTGCGAGAGTAAGCATACAAATGTATTACAATTAACATATATCTGTTTCCAAGAAATCATAAACAAATATTTTTCGATTGAGATTGTAAATATTTCCAATCACTCTTCCCACAAGAGAGGTGATAGGAAAGCCTACAATAAATTTTTTTATAGCTTAACATCTACTAAAATAAGAGAAAGACATGAAATGATTTGAAGCAAGAATATGAAAGAAGTATAGAATAGGGACTAAACCTCTGGTTTGGGCCCAAACCCAAGTGTTAGCCCTCTAAAACTAACTAAGATGCAGATTAATGGAAAAATTATCATTAACATAAAATAGTAGTCTCATACATCATACAATAGTTAAGAATAACCATTTCAAGAACTAGGCTCAGTAGCTACTCTTAGCTGAATCAAAAACTTAAATCCTAATGATCCTTTTCAGTTGGTTTATTTATACAAAAAGGTAGTTGATGGTAGCTCCCTTAAAAATAAGAGTGAATCCATCCAAGTTCTCTAGAATTTTGGATATATTCCCCCTTGAGCTTCACATGCACTTGGAGTTACTCAGATGTTAGTGAATTCGAGCTTGTGAGTGAGGATTCTATGATCTCAAACTAAGTTAGAGAGTTAAGGAGGTGGACAAGCTCCCCTATATTCTCTCTTGGTTGTCTCCATCAAGCCCCTGCATAGTAAATGCCTCAAAAATGATTATTTTTCTTGCAACTTAATCAAATTAGGCTAGACAATATTAAAAACATCTTATAATATTCTTACTAAGCATATTATGACTAAAATGTGAATTAATGTGAGAAAATTATAGTTTTAAGGGCTGGAGAATAGCATGATGAACTTAAAAATATACCTATAAATGAGACCCATCATCACCACCATTCTGAAGGTGTTTCTAATCCTCTTAGCAACTTATTCATCCATATGAAGCTCATTCATGGTCGTGGTGGCCTCTCTGACATCCCAAGGCACCTTAGATGGTGTGCCTTCTTGTGGATAAAAACTTGCATTTTCCTCTATCGATGTCCATAAATTTTGTTCCTATGCCTGGTTTATTCCTTCTTGTAAGCCCAACAGTAAGGGGGGATTGAGTTTGATTCCTATCCATTTGATTGTCAACCTTTGCACGATTATTTTGTACAATGAGGTTCTTTCCAAGGCATTTTTTAACCTTTCTAGAGAGTGATACTCTCTGATTTGTAAATTGTGAGGTAAGGAATGCCACCTTCTTTGATAATCTTGTCAACTCTATGTTCCTAACATCATAAAAGTGTCCTAAAATTGTAGAATGGATTTCTCTTGGGTTGTTATGTACTTAGGTGCTAAATCAGAATCATAAGAGATGAGGTTGTGATTGTTGATGATAGTTGTAGGGCTTACCATTTCTTCTATGATGTATAAGGGCTCCTTTTCTTCCTTTGTCATCACCTTATTTACTTCTACAGCTCTTGTATCCTACGTGCCAACCAAGATTCCAATGCCATGAGTTGCATGTCACCCAATATTTAATTGGATTCCCATAAATTCAGGTATGTTAAAATGAGAATGTGCATATAAAACTCAACTATTTTTTCACTATCCTCCATACTTTTCTTTTTGCAAAACTCAATAAATTTCCTGCAATATTGGAAGGGAAAATACCCATACCGTGCTAGTGTATTTATCAGGAATTGCAGCCACTGCTCCTTGAGGAATCTAACATAGGATTTGGATGGATTCTTGCATTGTATTGCTTCCATAGATAGAATTTCCATGGTGGCAAGTTGTGTTTCCATTTCTTGCAGTTGTCCTTTTATCCTTGTGTTTTATTCCTGTAGCTTCTCCTTCATGGTTAACTCACTTAGTTTCAGGTCACTTAATTCCTATCCCATTTCATTGATCTTGTCCTCCATTGGGCCCACATCTTCTATATTTTTAAATTGGAAATTTGCATAATATATGGGGTATTGATCTTTCCTTCTCTAACTCAAAGAAGAGTGGGATAGCGAATTTCTTAGATATAATCCTACCTCCCTCAACAAATTTTTAGTAGGATTCTATATTGGGTTGTGGTTTAGGCTACTGTAGCTCTTGGAGTAATTTTTCATCTTATCTTGAGCTAGTTTCTCCTCTTTTTTCTCTTGTAGCATCCCCTATTTCTCTTGTAGCAGCCCCTTGTTTCTCCTATAGTTGCTCTATTTCCTCTTCTATCTCTTCTTTATCTACTTTCTCAATGAAATTTTGTTTCTTGAATCTCTTAAAGGTGACTGCCCTAGTGGTGCGCCTTCTCATAGGTATCACATGTGGCTTATTTTTGGCATTAGGAGAGTTAATATCCTCAATCTTCCCTTCATTAGGTCCTACTTCTTCCTTTTTATTGGTGACTCATTAATAGTGATAGGGATTTTTGAAAGGGTAGTGGTTTCCCTTGCCTAATCTTGGTGCTCTTCCTTGTTTTGAAGTATAGGGGACCTTGCCTTGGTTTCCTTCTTTTAGGCTTCACAAGTGTGCTCATTGTGGTCAATGTGGGAGCCAATTATTTCTCTGTATTCAATGGAGAGAGACTTATCCGACATCCTTTCTTATATATCTCTTAGGTATTATAAGTCTCCTCATGGTTCTCTTTTTCTTCTAATTGTTTATGTCCTTCTTCTTCCTTAATCTTTGCTTCCTCTTCCATTTTTTCTCCTACCTCTTCTTCCTTTCTTTTTCCTCCCCTACCTGAAATGATAGAGGCTGGTGTTTTTCCATGTGTGATGGATTCGGTTTCAATGAATATTTTCCTGTCCATGTATATAAAATCAGTCCATAGCATCAGGTTCCTTTAGTGACTTAAAACATCCATCGCAATTAACTTGATGAGGTGATGGTGGGAGATATGTTGATGCTTCCCTTCCCTCACCTTTTGGCTCATTTCAATGATTTTTTGTAGGAGAAAATGGGGAACACTTAGTCTCTATGGGATTGGTAAATCTTCTTTAATCAATATTAGCTCATGGAGTAGCCTAAAATGATAGGCATATAAAACGCTCATCCTCCCCTCATAGGATATGTATTTAAGAATGTGGTATGCCACTTCATCCTAGGGGTAACGAAGGCTTTCCATTCTCACCCCATTCTTAACTTCCACATGATTTTCTCTCTGAATGAAAAATTTCTTCCTAGATATAACACTTACTGCTTTCTCCTCTTTTCTCCATCGAATTCCTAAGGGTAAGGTGGTCACGCTGCTTATGGTTTCAAGACTTAAAGAGATGGTCAATCCTATAACAACAATAGTGGTGATTTCTTCTCCTTAAGAATGTAGTGCCATGGAAAATTCTTGAGTGATGTCATCATCATACCCTTTCAGCTGTTCAAAGAAACTCATCCATTGATGTCTTAGAAATTTTTTTACTACAGGAGGGTGTTGGTGAATTCTCTTTATGTATGTGGGCTCTCTTCTATTAAATCCTCCCACCACTTATTATACTTATCCTTCTCAATGTTACTTAGGTGTAAATTTTAATGCTTCCTTGAAAAAATATCGGTGGTAGAAACAATATTAAAACTTCATTTTTATCAGTGATGGATAAGGATGCTAAAATTTATTAAAAAAAAACCCTTTTTATGTCCCTATATTCTTTGCATACAACAATTTCCAAAGGGAACTAATACTCAATTGTCTATTACAGGGCACTAACTTCAGGAAAAATTTCCCATGCAATTATATGGAAATTAGAGAGGGAGAAAGCCACTTACTCCTTTTCAAAATAGCTCAGTCATGTTCCCGAGGGTTTGAGGAAAACTTTGTGTCACTTTGGCTCCCTTTCTCCCTTCAATTATTTCTTGTAGCTTCTTCCCGACCCACTTGTACCAGTTCAATCCTCTTGTAACTTCTCCTATAGCACTTGCAAACACAGTTCGAAGCAGCTTGGTGGAACCCTAGGTAGTTTGATAGCACTAAATTTTCCTTCCTCTAACTGTTTTTTGTAGAGATGAGCGATAGTGCATATGGGGTCAAGCCTTGTACTTAATATTCCCTTTTGTGGTAAAGTATTATAGCACTTTGGTGACATGGCTCTTACACGAATTTCCTTTTTTGAATGTTTGTCCCCACTCCTTCTAATCATTACCATGGTTTTCATGATCATCACCTCACTTGAGTTGAATTCTCCACGTTGCATGTGTGATTGAATGAACTTGAGTTTACTAGTCGCAGGTGTCCAAGTTCGCTGGCCACCTTCAACCTATTAAAATTCCTTTCTCTACCATTAACATATTTTAACATTATATGCATAGGGAAGAGTTGAGGGTTTTCATACCTAGGCCTACCTATGGATAGAATTGCTGAAGATTCTTGCATGTTGGAGCTAGACCTCATAACATAATGATCTTGAGGGAGTTTATTTTTTTTGCTTGTTTCTCTTCAGGTCTTCATAACTTTATGATCTTCTAACTAATAACTTTGTTGTGTGTGCAGGTTCTTTCCTAGTGTCCAAGCTATTTTTGGTGGAGTGGATGGATTGCTTCCTAAGGATGATGTGCCTCTTCTCTAATTTGGAAATAGCTCCATGATTCTCTTTGTGGGTGAAAAAAAAATTTAAGGAGTTCTATTGTGACTGTAGAGGTTGCTACAAGAGGAGTCTCCTTCCTGTAATAATCACTTAATATCATTTTTTAAGACCTAATTTTGCATATCAGATTGATAGCAAGTCATGAAAGGCATGATGACAGGATTAGGATCATGAGAAACTGTTGTGGTGATAGATGAATGGAAAACATATATTTTTTGTGTTCTTTCGAATGCATGGAAAAGTAGAAATTTGAGCAAACTTTGGCTAGATGTAGTGGATGGGTGATGGAATTGATTTGTTGGATGTCTCTCAACATTCCATAAATAAATCATGATCCATTGGTCTCTTTTCCCATCATATCTTCTTCTTGTAGAATTTCGGGCTCCTCCTGTAGCATTACAACAAGGAGGAAAAAATTGATTCTTTTGTTGGATGGACTATGGAGAGAGGTATTTATGCGAGTGGAGAGTGTGGAAATGAAATGTATAGCTAGAATAATGGATGAATACACTTGTAGATTATTTCTTGTAACCATGGGTATGTTTGTTGTTTGGAGTTTTGCAAAAAAAAGATGTTAGGAAAAGTAGTGTAAGAACTCCTTGTGTTTTCATTTTTCTCTCTATTTTTTTTTAGACAAGAAAGCTACCTCTACAAAGGTTTTAAACCTGAATTCCTACCCTAGGTTCCTCAGAGGAGGTTTTAACGTGGGGATATTTTATTTATTTATTTATTTATTCTCATGGGTTTCCTTAGAGATGTTTTAAACCCAGGTGTTAGCCTCATATTCCCCATGGATATTTTCATCCAGACCATCTTATTTATTTAATATTTTTTGAAAAGATTTGGTAGACAGGGATATGAGCCTTCCAATCAAATTTATTTCTCTGTTGACTGAAAAAAAAACTCTTCCTTAGACATAGGTTTCTTGTACAAGTTCAACCTATAAACATTGACAAGTAAGGGAATCCCTTCCTCATCAATTGTTCTGGTATGGACATACCCATTCTCATGACACTTATCTACTAGAGAGTGACCCAACCATATTTTCATTAACTTTCCCTTGAAATTCTTGAATCTGGAATCATACAACAGGGCCTAATATTCTTCTTGAAAATTATTTTCTCTGATGTGCTTATCATGCCAAATATTTCTTTGTAGCTAGATTACCTCAATGTGTAGGAGAGATTGCATTAGAAATTCATCTAGACCATTGAGTTGGAGCAGCCTCTCTTGTTGTGCTATAGTGATATCCAAGTCTAATTGAGTTTCCATCCTCAGGGTGTTATAATCAAACTTAATAGACATTAGGGACTTCTTCCCATAGACCAACTTAAATGGAGTGAATCTAGTGGTGGTATTCCAAGTGATGTTGTAGGCCCAAGTGGCTTCCATAAGTCTGTTCGCCCAGTATTTTCTACTGTTACTAACAACCTTGGTAAGAATTCTCTCCAATGCTCTATTTGTTACCTCCACCTGCCCATTTTCTTGAGGGTGATAGGAAGTATATTTCCTATGATTGATGCAGTAATACTTCATAAGATCTTCAATTATATTTTATGTAAATTGTGCTCCTTGATCAGTGATTAATTCCCTTGGAAAACCAAATTTGTAGAAGATGTTCTCCCTCATGAATTTAGCCACCTTTTGCTCAGTTTTTTCCTTTACTACTTTTGTTTCATCCCATTTGGTCAACTAATCAGTGCATACAATGATATAATTTTTCTAACTTGATGGGGGATCATTAGGTCCACTAAAATCCATGCTCCACTTTTCAAATCGCTCTAGAGTCACTTGAGGTTGTAAGATAATTTCATCCTTGGGTGTTGGCTTACCCATCCTTTAGAATTGATCACACCTGGTGGTGTACCTCCTTGCATCTAGATGTAAAGTGGGTCAATAGTGATATGATTGTAGAACTTTGAAGATTGTCCTCTTAGCAACAAAGTGGCCCCCATAGGGTCCATCATGGCATGATGAGAGGATGGAAAATACCTCTTCTTCCACCACACATCTTAGGAACTTATTTGGTCCCAATACGAAAAGATCCCCCCCAATCCAAGTGAATGGGGCACTTTTCTTGAAAATATTTCTTTTCTCCTTGGAGGATAGGTTAGGAGGGAATCTCTCAGGAACCAAGTAATTGCCTATATCAGCAAACCACTGATAAATCACTGATATGAAAAATAAATGTTCATATAGAAGTTGATCATCTATCATTTATTACTTTCCTTGAGGATGGGTTAGTTTTGACAAGAAATCTACAACCACATTATCTTTCCCTAGTTTATCAACAATAGTCAAATAAAATTGCTACAATAATAACAAACATCTAATTATCCTAACATTGACATCAATTTTATTCATTAAATACTTTATGGTTGCATGATCAGTGTGAACCAAAGTTTGATAGCCAGTGATATAATTCCTAAACTTGTTCAAAGAATGAGTCACAACCAAGAGTTCCTTTTAAATGATTGTTAACACTGGAAAATCCTATAAGCAGAAGACAACATTATTTAATGTCAAGCAGAAGGATTTACAGGAATGGAAGACATTACAAAATCTGGAAAGCATTTAAAAATATCTAAGGTCCGAGGAAAAATAAAAATTGAGCAAGTCCTAAATGCTTTTGTGCACATTATCTTTCGTGAAGAGCGTCTTTGCACACCTTATGATCTGAAATGCACGAAATCCTGGGAGTGGTGAAATGTCACTTTTCTGGGACCAAAAAAAGCATAGGACAAGTGATTCCTCACTTGAATCTGCCTAAGCACAGCCACCAATGCCTCCTTAGACATCAATTGAGCACATAATGGAATATTTGGAGCACACAAAGGAATCATACCCCTCTCTTGGGTCACCATCCACAATATACCAAGAGAGGGAAGGAGGATTTGAAAATATCCTATATAAGGCCACCATGAGATGAATAATGGGTGAACACATTGTTATGCTGGCTAGAATTTCCCAAGAAATACTAACAAAGTGTGATCTAGAGCTGAAGATAAAGGGGACTCAATTTTTGGCCATCCAACAAGTTCAGTCCACCACAGTAGAGAGAGAGGGAGACTGCATCGAGGCAAGCTTGGGATAAAAACATCCTTGCATCGGGACATAGAACCCATGTTCTAGGGGCCCTTTGGTAAGAGGGTAAAGTTTCACTTTTATTCCTACCAGCGCTCAATAAGAGGGGCCAAGAGCCATCGTTCATATTATTGTTGTCGTTTGACTCTTTTCAGAGCTCGTGTTTATTTGTTTTAGTTTTTAGTTTAGTTTTAGTTTATATATGCATGTTATTTCTTTATCTAGTATGCTTATGATTCTAGCGTGTTCCACTAACTTGCTTGACTCCAATTCATTTTCTGCTTGTTACCAATAACTTAACTGGGTAGACCACACCCCTTAAGTTGGTTTGATTTCATACATATGTGCACCAAACACACTCTAATAGGATTAGCGACTCCACTAACATTTATTACCAAGTTTATGTGGTTGTGGATTTTTTGCAGAGACCTCTGTCTGTGCTGTGGAGTGGAGTTGAATTTCCCCTGATTTCTCTTGCAGTCCCTAGTTCATCCCAAGTGACAGAATGAAGCAAAAAAACTCCAAAAATTTCTTTTGCAGGACTTTGCGCACTTTTATTCCCACAAATGCACCCAGGGCGCACATTTAGAGCTGAACCATGCGCAGACATCACGCCTATTTTATCCTTTTTGTGCACAAAAGACAGAAAGAGAAAAATCTCCCTTATTTCTATCTTTTCCTACTTCTAAATTGCTTGGAAAACCCTAATACACCTGCCAGCATTGGTTGTGGTACCCAACAGCTTGCTAAAGCTCACTCTTAGCTGCTTTTTGTAGGCTTAGTGTTAGTTTTATTTCAAGTTGATTTCTACCAAATTCACACATAGTTTAAGTGGGGGGGAAATAACTTGCATACCGAAAAAATTTTATGTTTTGAAAATTTTGGTACCAACACACCTAGATAACTAGCCAAATTAAGTGGCCCAAGACCACGCATGTGTAGCTAGTTTCTTTTTTCTAGTGTAAAAGCTATTAGTTTAGTTCAATTTTTGCACTAGAATTTTCGAGACTAGGATTGAATTGCTTATAGAAGAGCAAGTAATCTATGCTACCTTTGCACCCTTCGGTGATCCTTGGTAAGCATATGAATGCTCCCTATTCACAACTTGCCATCCCCCTATAGTTGATCACATAGATTAACTAGGAAAAATAGAAAGCGACCCATAATCTGCACATGTTTTTCTTTTGAGGTAGGAACAATACAACATAGTTTAAATAGGGGATTTTGAAAAGGATTATCGAATATCCACACTGTCAAACTATGTTCTTGTCCACTTTATGCTCACACACATTCACTCACTAAGTGAAGCAAAGACACCTAAAAATAACTTAACCAAACTCACTAAATTCTCCCCACAGGGGCCACAAAAGAATTTATAGCCTAAGTTAGGCTCAAGGGGGTAGGCATCCAATAAGCCACCTTGATCACTCTTCATATTGAAACATAGAAGTTGAAAATTTAGGGAGCTTCAAATCCACCTATCAGCCCATGGAAAAGAAAACACAAGCACGACAGAGCCTCATTTCTAAGGGGGCTAGGCTTAGGCGTAGTGCGGGCAAGTATCAGTCAGGGCTACCTGAATTGGTTGATACTCAGTACTGTTAGATGACTTACCAAGAAGCCCAAGACTCGAATGCTCACATGGGACAATGGTACTTAGTGACAAAAACTAGGGAATCATTTCCCTATAGGTGACAGTGCAGGCAAGCACCAGACCCTCTACCCTTACCTTGGTGGATTTTCTTCGGCTGACTGAGGGCGTCTCCAGCTCTTACGCGACGTTGTGCCAGCACTCGCAAGATATATTCTCAATACCCAGTTACATTTGAGTGTGTGAGGATGAATAGGTCTTCTAGGATTTTGAGTATCATATGCAAAAAACAAAAACCATTTTTTTGATTGCTTGATCACATAGATTAATTTAAAGGGAAAATTTATTTTATTTTCGCTTTGTTTTATGTATGTGAATTTTTTTTTGCTTCGACCATAGACTCTATCCTCTCAAATTTTTCGAAAACAAAACCTGGTCGACACTAGAATGGACCCAACGAGACCTCTTCGATCCAAGCGTCTTTTGGACCTCCCCCCATTATGGGGAGGGGTTCCAGGGCTTTCGCCATTTAGGCACCAAAGACGGAACACTGCCACCATTATTGGTTCATCCTTTATTGGCGCATCCTTAGTTGGGAAACCTAGTCAGTCTCCCAACACCACTCCTCCCACAACCCTTAGGGGGCAAAGGAGTGCATCCCATTTGGGAAGCCAACCGAATACACAATAGGGTACGTCGCAGACCAACCCTCTTCCTAACCAGAAATTTGTGTTTTCGCACATTGAAATGGCATCAAGATCCCACTCACGTTTCTTAGCTTCATTGAATCTACCTGATTTAACCAAGCTAACGAATGAACCCATCACATACAACCATAAATGGTCTCCCATGACCACAAAGCTCCCTTTGGATATTCCAAATTTCGAAGGAAAGCAAGCGGAAGACCCAGGTAATCATGTCATGACCTTCCACATGTTGTGCTCATCGAATAGTATCATTGACGACACTATTCGATTGAGACTATTTCAATGCACTCTGACTGGAGTAGCCAAGAAGTGGTACGTGGAGAAAGGCTCAGCTTCACATGGAACCTTTGGCACCCTCACCACCGTGTTCCTAACATATTTTCAGTTACCCATTCACCATGATTTTGGAAAGGAATTACTGACACATTTTAGACAAACCCGCACTGTCCATATCTCGGACCATCTCCACGAATGGAGGTGGCATCGTAGTTTATGTAAATCTAAACTCGACGACCAGTTTCTTTTATATTTGTTCCTAAAAACTCTCATGCCAGATATTTAAAAGGATGTGGCGCAACAAAGGCCCACATCCGAAGATGACGCCATCATCAAAACCTAGTAGCTTGAGTTGATTTATATGCAGTCAGGATACATCTACAACATCCTGCCTAACGCCCCGCGCATGCAAACTTATCAAGAATTTCCAAGCACATCGAACTCTGCAGACGGACTAATTGGGTCATTGACACAAGGATACCTAGGCAGCAGCAGTCAAAACCCTGGTTACATGTATAGTTCTACCCAGAACATACCTCAACCCGGTTTTCAAATTCATCATATGACTCAACAAAATTTGACCAATACGATGCAAGCATATCACCAGGGAGGACCCTATCCTCCGGCTCAGGGGACCCAGTACACAGAAAGAAACATTGACATAAGAGCTCCCCTCTAACATGCAGGTGCAAACTAGGGATCGCGTTATGATTAGTCCCCATCACAAGACCTGCCTAGGCAGACCAATGCACAGGTGAACATTATGCAAATTTCCCAAAACTAATCCAGGTGGCTATTGGTGGCCAGCCGCCTATTCCACTTGCGGACCCACCATTGTCTCTTTCAGTTTTTTTTTCACAACTTACTATTTTTAGCAGTTTTTCGGGTCCTGAACTTCCCAAGCCATTTTGAAGCCCCAAACAGAGATAGTATGCCAAAGTTACATCCTCGGAAAGTTGAAACACCAATTTACCCAAACGGGGCCCATAGTTTTGGCGTTTCATCTCCTAGGGTTAAGTTTTTGGATGTCTAGAGTTCTCCATTGTTTCTCCTTAATAAATAGGCCCTCAAGCTTCATTGTAACATAGTTCAGAGGTCTGTAGCTGCCACATCTCTTCTTAGAGATTCGCTACCAGCACCCTAGCTATTTTATTTCCATCATGTTTGTAAGCATATTTCTGTGATTTGATATTAATGAAATGAAGCCTTATTTATGCTGTATTTCTATGTTTATGATTATTTATGTATTATGTTGCGTTCCTGCATAAATATGGATCAGTGGTATCAGAGCGGTCTGCTTTTTCTCGATCCTTCTTTGCATGTCCCCAGCGAGGTCAGGGTATAAGGAGTTAAGGCTCAATCTGGTGGAACCTTTGCAAGATCAGACTCACAAACCCCAATGGACGACCATGGGGGACGAAAAGAAAGATGAGGGAGTAGGAGATCCTATCAAAATATTGCTCGAGGAGGCCCTCAAAAAAAAAAGGAGTGCAATGATGGATAACTTTGCCCAGATCCTTCAACGACTGCCCACTGGCGGCGCATCTACATCCAGTAGCCACTCTAGAGGCATGACTCCTTTTAAGGTACAAGTAAACTTTGACATTCCCATATTTGAGGGTCAAATAGATGCAGATGTTGTAGATAGATGGTTGAATATATTAGAAGGATATTTCTCGGTTCATGACTTTTCCGACCAGGAGAAGATTATTTTTGCACTCCTCAAAGCTACCCCCCATGTCAAGGATTGGTGGGAGACCTACTGTGAGAAAACGGAAAAGACAGAACCCTCTCTGTTCTCAGCCATACCCACTTGGAATTATTTCCAAGTTGCCATCAAGGAACAATACTATCCCATGGGGAGCTATGAGGACAAGTACATACAATGGACCACGTTGCGGCAACAAAGGAATAAAGATGTGCATGAGCTAACGAATTTGTTCCATACCCTATGCACAAAGTTGGGTATCAAAGATTCAGAGAAACATTTGGTGATAAAGTATCTCAGTTGTTTGCACAGATACATTTAGGAGGAAATGGAGTTCCTCAAAATATCCTTCCTTGGTACAACATATCGGTATGCTGCCAAGATTGAGCAGAAACTAAAACATAAGAAGCGAGACTTTGGATCTACAAATCAAAAGAAAGGGAAAGGTGCCCCCAAACTGCAGAAAAAAGGACAAAGCCAAGGCATGGTGGCCCAAGATAACCTGCCAAAGACACAAGCAAAGAAAAACACCGCGAAGCCAAAGAAGGACACGGGAAAGTGGTGTGAGTTCCAAAAGAGCTCCACTCACAACACAAGTGAGTGTCAAGCCAAGCAGTCGTTGGTGGCAGAGATGAGGGCTTCTGAATCAGATGCATGCTCCGAATCTGAATCAGAACCCGATAAGGTGAATGACAATGGGAAGAAGATTATTAATGCAGAGCCCAATGCCACTGTTGCCACTATGAAGATCCAAAAGTAGGAACTAGAAGATCTAGAGGAGGCAAAGCGTCTCTTCCACTCCCAGATGTGGGTAAAGGGTTCCCTGCTGCGGTTCACTATCGACAATGGGAGCCAAAAGAACCTCATTTCAGTAGATGTTGTGAAGCGGTTGGGCTTACCGACCACAACACACCCACAACCATACACCATCGGGTGGCTTCACCAAGGACGGGATCTCTGCGTCAGCCAGTAGTGTCGCCTTCCCTCTAGCATCGAGCCCTTCACTGATGAGGTATTGTGTGACATTGCTCCTATTGATGTTTTTGATGTATTATTAGGCCAACCATACTTGTGGAAGCGAAATGCTGTGTATGAGTCCTGGCCCTACACTGTTATTTTTACTTTGGGAAATAAATTGTATAAGTTACCAGAGGTACCACCGCCTCCCGCTATCTCTTTGGTTACTGCAAAATAGTGCAGTAAGCTCATTTCCCAAACTAGGAAATTTATTTTCCTGATGATCCGCCCCCGGGGCAAGAAGAAGACTGTGGCCATGACCTACAGACATGGCTCCTTTTCACAACAACAACAAATCGACAAGGTTGTGGAGGAGTACGGGGACATATTCACCTCACCCACAGGGGTGCCTCTACACTGTTAGGTCAAGCACCACATTGACCTGACCCCAGGTGCGTTGCTACCCAATGGACCGATATATAGGCGCTCTTTTCTGGAGAATGATGAAATCAAGAGGCAGATTCAGGAGCTGTTGTAGAAAGGTCACATCCGGCCAAGTTCATCGCTTTGTGGGAGCTTGATTGTGTTGGTACAAAAGAAGGATGGGACTTGGAGACTATGTATTGATTATCGGGCGCTGAAAAAGATCACTATCCAGAATAGGTACTTGATCCCACGGATTGATGACCTTCTGGACCAACTCAAAGGGGAAAAATATTTAGCAAGATCGACTTGAATTCTGGGTATTACCAGTTACCAATCAAACCCTCTGATGTGTGGAAGACTACCTTCAAAGCCAAGAAGGGCCTTTTCGAATGGCTTGTCATGCCTTTTAGATTGACAAATGCTCTCGCCACCTTCATGAGGTTGATGGATGACATCTTGCGTCCATTCACCAACTCATTTGTAGAGGTATACTTGGATGAAATTCTAATCTTTATCCGGACTTGGGAAGAGCACCTCCACCACATCGGAGAAGTCCTCCAAACACTACGACAACACAAATTGTGTGCCAATTTGGAGAAGTGCACTTTTGGCATGACCCAGGTTCAATATCTGGGATACATTATTGATGAAAGGGGGGTGCATGTGGATCCAGCCAAGATCCAAGTCATTCGGGATTGGCCAGCCCCAAATACCCTAACAGAGCTTCGCAGCTTTCTGGGTCTTGCTAATTTCTACCACAGGTTCATGTTGAGATTCTCTCATATCACTTGGCCTTTGTGTCAAGTCACCAGGGGAGGAGCGAAAGAAAAATTCTGTTGGTTGGAATCTCAACAGAAGGCATTCATAGAATTGAAACATCACCTCTGTTCTGCTCTAGTTCTCACATTACTATACTTGCAACAACCATTTGAGATTGAGACAGATGCCTTTGACTATGCTATTGGGGAAGTTCTTACTCAACAGGGACATCTAGTGGAATATCACAGTGAGACATTGTCCGACAAAGTTCGAAAGTATCCCACTTATGAAAAAGAAATGTATTCCATTATGCAGGCTTGTCGACAATGGAAGCATTAAATTTTGGGGAAGGAGACAATCATCCACACAGACCACCAACCCCTGCAGCTCATACAAACACAAGGGAAGTTGCAAAATGATCACCATCAGAAGTGGTCCACATATATGCAACAATTTCATTTGAACATCGAGTACAAGAAGGGTAGCACCAATAATGTTGCAGATTGTTTCAACCGACCACCGATCGTGGCCATAACCACTGTTCTCAACTACCGTGGGCATGAGACTTCTGATTGGCCGCTTCTCTACAAGAGCAATCTAGAATTCAACTACACATACAAGGAACTCTTGGAGGGTATGCAAGTTCCAAATTTTCACCTCCAAGATGCACTATTATGTCACCTGGAACACCTTTGTGTTCCTTCAAGCGAGCGTGCCAAGATGATATGGGAAGCACACTACAGTCGAGTCGCTAGGAATCTTGGGGTTGAGAAAACAATGGTAGTACTAAAGAAGTATTTATATTGGCTGAACCTTCGACAGGATGTCGAGAAGTACATCAGATCTTGCACTGCTTGCGCCATTTCCAAACCGACCATCAAGAAGCAAGGGTTCTATACTCCGATACCTACCCCTATTTGAACTTAGGAATCCATATCCATGGATTAAATGTCAGGCCTTCCTTCTACTAAGCATGGAAACGACTATGTTTTCATGGTTGTCGACATATTCTCAAAGATGGCCATTATGTCTACCTGCAATAAGAATATCACAGCATAAGACATTGCTAAACTCTTCTTTGAATGAGTGTGGGTGCACTTTGGGATCCCGCAATATATCATATCAGATCACGACAACAGGTTCCTGGGCACATTTTGGTCCAGCCTTTGGTCAATTTTGGACACCAAGCTCACCAAATCCACAACTTTCCATCCCAAAGCTAATGGCCAGACAGAGGCCATCAACAGGATGATTGTACACATTCTTCACATGTACAATTCAAAGCATCCACACACATGGGATGAGGGCCTTCCCTATGTACAACACAGTTATAACTGGGCTCTCCACAGCTCAACCAGCCACAGCCCCTTTCAGGTGGGCTTGGGATTCCAGCCACTATGTCCCATTAATGTAGACATGCCATTTGCAGCTAATCAGGCCGATTAAGCTCATGTCAAGTCTTAAGATGACAAAGCAAACAAATTCATCGAGTGCATTAAGCACATCTGTCAATAGTTCATGACATATTGGACAGAGCCAATGCTAAGTAAAAGCAATGAAATGATCAACATCAGGTGCCACACAACTTCCAGGTGGGAAAAAAAGTGTGGCTACATTTGCAGAAGGAGCACCTCACTGGACCCCACTGCAAGATTCGCCCGCTCCGGTATGGGTCGTACACCATCACCAAGGTTGTAGGGAACAATGCCTTCGAGCTCAATATTCCACCATTACTTGGTCTGCACCCAGTATTCAAAGTAGACCACCTTCGTCCCTACTTCCCACCTATATTGGACACCTCTGACATTGCAGAAGAACTCACACCAAAAGAGTTAAACATAGATTGCATGGAAGAGGCCAACATAGACTATATCATGGACATGCAAATCAAGAACACTCACCGACAAAAGATCCAATCGTATCGGGTTTTCAAAGCTAGCCAATTCTTGCACTAAGGCAAGTGGTTCAGTAGGGACCAAGTTCAACAAAATTTTCCTCATCTCAGGGAGGAACTCAACACAATGGGGACCATTGCTTCCTAAGGGGGGAGGAATCATCCAGGTGGATATTGGTGGCCACCCGCCTATTCCACTTGGGGCCCCACCATTGTCTCTTTCATTTTTTTTTCACAACTTAATATTTTTAGCATTTTTTCGGGTCCTGAACTTCCGAAGCCATTTTGAAGCCCCAAACGGAGATAGTATGCCGAAGTTACGTCCCCAGGAAGTTGAAACACCAATTTACCCAAACGGGGCCCATAGTTTTGGCGCTTCATCTCCTAGGGTTAAGTTTTTGGACATTTAGAGTTCTCCATAATAAATAGGCCCTTGAGCCTCATTGTAACATAGTTTAGAGGTCTGTAGCCACCACATCTCTTCTCAGAGATTTGCTACCAGCACCCTAGCTATTTTATTTCCATCATCTTTGTAAGCATATTTATGTGAATTGATATTAATGAAATGATGCCTTATTTCTGCTGTATTTCAATGTTTATGGTTATTTTTGTATTCTGTTGCGTTCCTGCATAAATACAGATCAAAAACCAACCACACAAATACAACCAGGAGAACTACCCTCCTAACATGGTGAATAAAAAATAAAAAAACATGCCAAAAGGGAACCCTGGACAAGTGGGCAACAACCAACAATGCCCACCGCGATCCTAGGCTAGAGGCAACTCCAAATAGAATCAGAGCCAGGAGCCAAGAAATGCCCAATGACAGAGCACAAGGCCACCTCTTCGAGAAAACCATTCTTATTCAATATGTGGTGAGTACGACCACTATACTCACCACTGTCTCGATCTCCCTAAGCTGAAGAAGCTACAGAGTATAGAGGACAAGGAGGATCTTCCCAGCAACCAACTGTGATGCAAGAACCTTTCTCCCATCAAGGGACGGTCAACACTCAACAGTAAAATACAAACGAATCCAGGAAAAGCAACCATGAAATCTACATGACAGGCGAAGATATGTTTTTTCAAACACGGAATCGCAATTATGACACCCCTCCAGACACTAATACATCAGGGGCAAGTACCAGTGCACCGACTGTGTAATATTCCCAAATGGGGAAAGAAGCAATATATCACATAAACATGGAAAGTAGCAGTGAATACATCAATACACCATTACATGAGACAAATGTACAACCATATTATTAAATATATCAGCAAATAATAGACACAATATCTTGAGGATCAAGTCACTCAAGCAATGGGAAACATGCCTCCAATAGGAAAATATGCTAATACATGAGAAATATTGCTATACAAGTGCAATGAGCCATGACATTGTAGTTTTAGGGCATAAAGTTCTATAGAAATAATATAAAAATGTATATCTGCTATTATATATCTCAAAAGGTGTTGGGGCTAGAGATCAATGCTCCCAAACACATTTCAAAGACAACCCAGGAAGGGTTTCCGGAAATACCCAAAATACCAAAATGCCAGAATGCAGCCCTAGGGCCGAATTGCAGCTGCAAAATGAATACTAGAAGGAGGTGGCAAAAATTGATAAATAAATGAATATAAATCCTCCAACAAAGTCTCCAAGTGCAAGGCTGATCCTAACACTAAAGATCTCACCCTCCAAGACAAGCACTAAAATCTCCATCGCAAATGCTCACTGAAATAACATAGTAAAAGAGGGAATGTGCACTGTAGATGATGGGAATAGGTTGGTCGGGTGCCAAGATGTGAAATAAAGAATAAAAAACTCCTTTTCTAACTTCCCAATGGGAAGAATGCTTCCTCCCCTGAAAGACTAGCTCAGAAAGTGGGTTTCTCAACCCTCCACTGCAACACCCTGCAACACAACACAAATCTGAACAGACACTGCGCTGTAGTTGAAGACTGAAGCTTGGCCAGAATGCAAAAATGTGGAAATTATAGTAAAATAATATTCCTGGAGGATACCTCAAGGGAAGAGGTGGGATTCTTGCTGAGAAACACCCTGTGCTAAACATCACTGCAAGTTCAACTAAACAGCTGAAGGACGCAAGAAGTCATACAGACCACAAAATCAATAATCAATAACATAACACACTATGGCTGCCTTTCCCTCCTTATAAAAAATTTTATCCTTCTCACCTTGGGTCGCACTCATTAGGGTTTCCACTATCATGGAGTCTTCCTTCCATTCACACTGCGTTGTCTCTATTGATGATCCACTCCCTCCATACTAGCGCTGTTGACTTGGTCAAAATTGACCTTGTCCACATGCATTAGCCCCTGTTCACACATGAGGGTGCTTAATCTAGCTATGAATATGATCCCTTTTCAAATTAAGAGGGATTTTATGCCTACTAAAGAGATTTATGGGTCTCCCTACCCATTTATTCATCTAGCTAAATGACAAGAGCAAAATTAATATTCCAATTAGCTGCATGATAATTTAGGAATATTACAGTCCTCCCCTCCCAAATGTTGCTTGTCCTTAAAAAAATGCAAGAATAGACTGAAGAGCCTCCTCTCCTCCTCCTGTAGCATCCTCATATGATAAAATACTCCAAGGAACAAGATTTTGTCTCATCAATAAATCCCCAAGTTGTTCCTCCCAAGTATGCAAGTTAGCTTTTGGTGACTATCCCAAATAGCTATCATCATGAAGAAGTAAAATACCCATGGAGGTAGCAATGTGCTATCTAGAGGCTTTATTGAGGCATGGAATCTGAAATATATTGGGAAATATCATTCCCATGTGAAGGCTCCATCCCCAAGCTATCATCCATACAAAATGAGTTTCCCTCCAACATGGCAACTCATGAAAGATATCCTCCACCTTAGGATCCTGCAAGGAAGGTGGGCTGAATTGCTGAGCTTGATAGACCAAATGGCCTACCCTAGACTATCTCTCTCTCTACTTATGATAAGTGTAGAGCTGTTGCTGAATTTGGGTTATAATAATGCTGCCTTCATGAAGCAAAAAGGCAATTGGATTCTCAAAGACCCACTCTTTGGTTCTTGCCTAGACTATCCCATATAAAGTGAATATGACATTGTCATCATATGAAATCCAAATGAGAGAGGTACTGAAGGTTTTACATAGTGCAGGAAGGTATCAACAATCACCCAAGTAGTCACAGTGTAGTTTTACCAACTGCATTTTCAAAAAATGATGTGGCAAGTTGTTTCCCAACAAATTGCTAGTTGTGCATGTCATCTCATCCACTAGTAAATAGTAGATGGCATTGTTTATCAACTGATCATACAAAGAATAGTGCAACACTTGCCACAAGCCATACAAGAAATGGCCATCTTCTCAATAGATGTTGGTCCTAAAATGATCATGAAGCCCAAATAGGAGCTTGCCCTCTTGTGGAGCAATGCACTGTATAGATATGGTAATAGAATGAAAATACTATGTCGGATAATCAATAAATGAAAAAAAATATTTCTTACCATGTACCGAGGGTAAGCTGCTAATAAGGTCCTTGAATGAGCCCTCCATAGTGGTATGGCATACTCCCATGAAGAGGAATGAACCAGGTGCTGCATGAAAATTTTTCTTCTTATGATTGGAAATCCAAGTCAAGAAGATCATATCATGTTAATAGATGTCTCCATCCACTACTCCATCACTATAATCTCCTAATTTTTCACCAAGTGCATCATATGTGAAGTGATCCTAGGAACATTCCATCAACAAACCCAAGCTCCCAAGTGACAACATTTTTGGCCTTTGCAATAAGGATCCTGTCATCTCGTAACTCCATTCTTTGACATGCCAAATGTCAAATTCATCTACAATAATGTTGCTATATAAGGGAGATTCCTTCCAATGTGGAAGTACATCCTGATCCTCCAAAGCTAAGGAGTAGCCCCTTGGCACCATGATTATGCCACCACCATCTACTTCTGCAACAACATGCAAAGTATCGGAGAAAATCAGTCCATACTCTCCCAAGAGTATCCAAAGCAACAAAAACTCTTGTTGCCTTCTCACACCATCACCATATAGATTATGGAGAAACAACATGATGGTTAACATGAAATATATCACATCACCCCAATACACCCAAACTCCTTGCTGCCATATGATGCAAGTGCCATGCCAAGTTCCTCCCACCAACATACTATTCGAAATAGAATGTGGTAAATGATGACCAAACTCTTTCAAGAGTAGCCAATGCAGCCATGCCTCCTGCTTCCCTGTGTCATAGATATGCAAGTGGCTCACCAAACTCATGTTCAACACCCAAACCCATTCATCCAAATGCAGGTGTCTCTTGCCATACTCCACTTTGGTACTCCTCCAATGGAGAATACCATCCTCCCAAACTAGATTTATATTTTTTCATTTCATGGGACGTTGAAATGAAATATCCCAGAGATCTCCAAATGAATACCACTGATCAATGACCAAGTTGATCCCATAAGGATCCAAATAAGATGTAGGCAAAAACTCCTTATTGAGAAATGAAGTGCTCATCAAGAAAGATCCATCATGACAATGAAAGATGTCATTCATCATAAGATATCCTCCATCAATCATCTGACCATCCAATGTCACACAATTATAATGGTCATCAAAATGCCCCAATGATAGTTGGATGCCCAAATCATCATTGCTGCTCAATGATAGCGTTGCTGATCTCCATGATGGTGCATCTGCTATCTCAGAATCATGCTTAATGCTGAACACATAGTTCTGCATTGCTCTACTCGGAACAATTTTCATCCCATCCTCCAAAATTCTACACTCCAACCCCAAGAGTGGTGTGCATCTCAACAATGATATACTAGGATGACTGTATATATCCTCCTTGAACACATCAAGGGTCCTCAACGCAGTGATAGTCTGCTGCTCCAAATCAATAATGTGCTTTGACTCTAGGTTATGTATTTGCCCTGACAACATGTTTCCATAATCCTCCATATGATGTGCTGAAATAATAGGAAATGGAAATATGTGCATACCATGGTAAAGCTTGGGAACATCTTGTACTGCTACAAGGGTTCCTTCCTCTAGTGTGATGGCTTCCCCAATTACTGATGATGATGGCTACTCTTCTATGGCTGCATCAACACTGGTACCAGACTCCTCCTCCTCATGCATCTCCAGAATAGTGCATGGGACTCTAAATGTCAAGAGATCAAGACCACTTTGGAAATATGCAAGGGTTATTTCTCCTGATGCAAGTGCTCCTGCAGCAAGTGGTGGTGGAAGTTCCTTCTCCTCTAATTTCTCCTTGTCAAACTTCTTGATCAACCTTTGAGTAAAATCTGCATATGCAGTCACTCTTGCATGACTCAAATGACCGAACCACCAAATTTTTTCTTCACCCTCAAGGTGCAGTGTTGCAATCTCAGCAACTTCTCTCTTTACTACTGGATGTAGCAGGAAAAATTCATCTAACTTCATTCCCCAAGCTCTTGTTGTACATGTGGATGACCCATCAAATGTAGGTAATAGAAATATATTGCTTCAAGGTCTTCTTTATTCTTTGAGATGAATGAGCCGTGGGAGAGTTAGATTCTCCTTGAAAGATCTAGGTTGAGACTTATATTCTGCAAGATACTCACTTAGAATCTCATGATCTAAGTGTCCTCCATCTCCATGCCTTTTGTCTTTTTCCTCAAAAGAAAAGAGCACAGTGTAATGATTTGGAGCTCTATGCAACATTGGTTCTTTCTTCTATTGATAGGAAGTACATGGGCCTTCCTCTTCTTGAAACCCTTTATAGGTCTCATTTCATCTCTCCTCTTTCATCTTCTTGACCTCCTTGGAGAGGTTTTTCATAGATCTGAAAAGTGATGAGACAAAGCTCACTCCTTCCATAATTTTAGATCTTGTTTTCTTCTCTTCTTCTTATTATAGCATATTGGCTGAAACTCAGAGGCTGAGCCAAGATTATGCTCTGATACCACTGTAATATTCCCAAATGGGGAAAGCAGAAATATATCACATAAACATGGAAATTAGTAGTGAATACATCAATACACCATTACATGAGACAATTGTACAGCCATCTTATTAGATATATCAACAAATAATAGGCACAAGATCTTGAGAATCAAGTCACTCAAGCAATGGGAAACATGCCTCCAATAGGAAAGTATGCTAATACATGAGAAATACTGCTATACAAGTTGTTGGAAATATGATGCAGGATGTTGTCCTTGATGGCAACCCACTGAATGAAGATGAAGACATGCGACTGTTGACATGTGTTGTCCTTGATGGCAATCCACTTGATGAAGTTGTGCTTGAGAGAATATGTTTCTGATGAAGAAAATATGATGTATCTACAGTATGTACAAAAAGGCAATGAAGAAAGGAATTCAGAATGTGCTCAAAATATGATGAAAAGAGTATGTCTCTTTGTATACGTGGATTGGCCTAGGGGAAGTCGCGTATGCACGCGGAAAAGAACGTGCCAAGTCGCGTATGGGCTAAAGCGCTCAAAAAGTGCAAAACCAAGGGTAACCACCATGGTATTGACCCATTGTATTGGGTAATGATCCGCCTAATTGACCCCGTCTAGGTAGTTTTGGGCTCATGGTATTGCTTTGGCCCATGGTATTGAAAAAGGGGCTCATGGTATTGAAAAAGGATAAACCTATATAAGGAGAAGAAATTCATTGTGCAAATGATGAGAGTGAGGGCAAGATGTCTGAGCTTGAATGAATACTTCTCTCAGAAGTATATCTGAATGGAAAGGGTTACACTTGAATGATAAATCTGAATGTATGATGCACCAATGATGAAGAAGGGGATCTAGATCTGAATTGCTCTTGTATTTCCTAGATCTGTTTATGGAGTGATTAGATCTGTGATGAGGCGAACATCTAGGCGAACATCTGTCTGAAGGAAAAGGGTAGATCTGAACTGATCTGATGAAGTATGCTGGTCTGTAATAATTGAAGATCTATACGCTACTTCGCCGCGGAGGAAGCGCGTATATACGCAGCTTCGATGAAGTGAAAGTGCATATGCGCAATGAAATATACACTGAGGTATACGCTAGTGTGTGTGGACGGAAGCGCGTATATACGCGACATCAGTGAAGGGAAAGCGCGTATGCAAACTAGGGTTTGCTGAAGCAAGGGGTATGAAATATCTGATCTATTCTGCTATGTTTCTGCTATCTGATCTGTGTTGATATGTATCTGTTGGTGACGTATGTTTGTGCTTAAAAGTATGGAAAGGGTCCAGTATGAAAATATGATGAAATGTGGCCTGCAAGTGATGTTCTATTGAAGTTGTTGGATCCAGTGTGAAAATTGATGAAACGTGGTCCAAAGGGGTGCTGAGGGTTGTAGCCTTCAGTCAGGGGGTTGTAGCTCCCTTCCAAGTGAGGTTGGTAAACGAGATCGGGGGGTCGTAGCTCCCTTCCAGGAGAGGCTGGTAAACGAGTCAGGGGGTTGGAGCTCCCTTCCAGGAGAGGCTGGTAAACGAGCGCAGGTGGGTGCCTGCGTGCTGGTCAAGTCTGCGCCAGCACATATGTTGTAATAGGTTTTCTCTATAATAAAATATTGAAGGCTGAGCAACTGCAGCGGTGGTTTTCTCCCGATTTGGGTTTCCACCTAAAAATCCTGGTGTTCATGTGTGATGCTTTGTGTTGAGGAGGTAAATCCCCTCTGCGGACAGAGGCGATCCCTACTAGCCCAGCAGGGGTCTAGCAACAAACAAACAATGCTATGACGCAAGCTCCTAGTTACGAAATAAAAGACTTGGGATAAGAGCCTACCTGGATTCCAACGCTAGATCTGAAGAAGAAGATGCCCCCGTCCTTCAGCCCTGGCAGATCACAATTCTTCCACGATCTCCGTGGACGAACACCTGCACACAGAAGAGACGAACAGATACATGCATAGGAACCAGCATACGTAACTAAATATCGGTCGGAAAAGATATTACTCGCATTAACATGATTGCAAAAGGAGTGGAACCATAATCATAGTCATCTATTAAAGTGATAAACGAATAGAAGTTACAACCGAGTTCTGACGTCGCAGCCTCCTTCGTACGGGTCTCCGGTTGTCCACGTCTCACAAAGCTCGCCAAGGAAAGGGAAACCTCTCCAAAGTCTCGTAACAATGATCTCCTTGCTTAATGGGCCTTAAGGGAAAGAAGGGATTCTTTACAGCACAAAGGCACTTGGGAAATAGGGAGATGCAAAGCTTCAACACTTCAAGACTAGCTTGCCATGGATCTGAGCAAGCTTATATAGATGGGGAAGGAGGGAGTTGGGATCCCTATTATTATGGGATTGGCCCTATCAACAAGGAAGGTTCCATAGAAGGTGGCAAAACTACTTCCCTTCCATAGAACTCCCGTAGCCAACCCTCCCAACTCAAGATAGGCAGTGGTTGTGAGTTTGTTTGAACTCAACTTCCGCCATCCATATATAAAAAACAGTCCCTAAAATGGGTGGCGCGATTGCTGCTCTATGACAGAGCGCCAAGTGGCGCGACCTCTTTACAGGATTTCCCTGAGTGGCGCGAGTACTGAACTATCTACCCGCGCCAATGCAAAAAGAGCTGTTTTTCATGGATTTTGCAAGGAGATGTCTCAAGGGGAAATGAAGCTCATACTCAGAGGGATGCAATGATGATGTTTTCAGTGCATGACAGTGTTCACAGGTCACGTTATGGGTCCTCCATTGTGCGGGACGGGGAATGGTAGGGACGGTGACAAATTATTGTGTAACAGATGCCCCCTAAAGCATGAGGCCCGAGAGAGAGAGGGGTGAAATGCTTTACGAGAACATGTCCAACTGAAGGCCCGCCGTCGGAAAACCTGCACAGAAAGATACAACTGATATCTCAAGTACATGATGTATATATTTGGTATGGACGCAGCCATCCGAACAGAGTATGCTATAATCCGGATCTAGGGTATGGGCGCAGCCATCCAACTAAGATCAAACAAATAGACTCAGGTATGGTCACAGCCATCCAATCATGAGTCATGTACATAATGACAATAATCCACAATCGCAGCCTGGATTACAACAGACACAATCCAGGGTCTTGCGCTCCATCTCGACCCAAACAAGTACAAGTTCTAGCATGCGAATGTGTGAGCTGATGTCGAACATGCAAGAACATCGTCTGATTACCAGCCAATGATGAAAGTCGTTAACAGACGCGAGAGAAACCACCAATAATGACGGTGGTCCTCAAGGTACTACAGGTACAATCTACGGCGTGTGAATAAATGAGCTGACGTCGAACACCCGCAGAATCATCCGATCGGAGGCCAATAATGAAAACCTCTCGTCGAATGCGACGAACCTGCCATTAAGGCATGCAGGCTCCAAGGTACCATCAAGAGTCTCTAGACCAACTTCCTGGATAATGAGTTGAAGTCGACAGGAAGTGATCTTGATCGAAGGTGGGCCATAATGATTCCCACATCATCGACACGAGACAGAGGAACATAATGTTTTGTTGTGAATCAGGATCATACGAGAAACAGAGGAAGGTTGATATTAGCAGAGGTCAACTTCTCTTGAACATATTGACGGCACGACAGTGGATTTGGCAGTATTTGACATCAAAAGATCAGAGGTCATGGTGACGAGGCAATGAGCAGAGGAGAGGTCAAAAAGGATCACCCAAACCCACGGAAGCAAGTGAAAACCGAGATGAGATTGTCCCCAACCCGACACGAATGCAGACAAGTGCCATGTTCAAGAGCGACATACTGCCGACACGAAAACGATTACAGTTCCATTTTCCCCCACCATTTCGGTGAGTACCTCTTTATTTTTACACAAGCTTGAAGAGGATAGCATATGCTTGTCAAATAAATTCATCCTTCGGACGAATCCATCCTAGTACATTTAACGAGCCCTAGGAAGGAGAAACTCGACACGCCATCAGCTAACTGGAATCCATATTGTTCTGTGTTTTAACGAGAAATCGACAAAGGAAGAACTCTACGTCTTTTTCATGTTTAGAGAGTTTGTGTATGTCTAAAAGTAACAAGTGTCCCTTTTCAAATAGTTCCCGCATCCGAAAAGGTAGAAAATAATACCCGAGAAAACCTCCTAGTCGCGATAGGCTAGGGTATTCCTTTTTCGTAAATAATCCATCCCAGCCCGAAAAAGGGGTAAACGTATACTGGGTAGATGTCGATTCGTGTCCACTTTAACGAGATCGAAAACGACAAGGGCCTCGACAATATTTTCATGTTTAGAGAGTCAGAAAAGAGCTGAAAGGTGACTCCTCCTGGAGGAACGAGTGGTATAAAGGGTAGCAACTGGTTCCGGTAATGGTGGAACTGCTCAAAACATGATAAAAGTCAAGAGGCTGGCTAACAAGACCACTCATCGCAGCAGTTCCTCAGGAAAAGGTAAAACAACCAAGTGAAGGCATATGATCGGCCAAGCAGATAGTGACAATGGAGTGAGAAAACCAAGGTTCATCTGGCAAAAACAGGCTGATAAAATGGCAATCACAAGAGGTAAAGGGAAAGGTTTCATTTTTACACAAGCTTGAAATCAGGAAACTCTGCTTGAAGTTGGTTTCATTTTTACACAAGCTTGAAACAAAGATAAACTATGCTTGAAACCGGTTTCATTTTTACACAAGCTTGAAACGAAAACAAACTATGCTTGAAAAATTTTGCATGCCCCCAGCATGGTGACTCAATTCGAGGTACATGCCCCCCAAGCTTCAATCCATATGAAAGGAAGATGGAGTGAAGGTTCAAGTTATGAGATCAAGAGAAAGACTCGACTGGGATTTTACGAGATCTTATCAAAGACTCGAATTGAACAGGAAAGTGTTTCATTGTTTTAACGAGGTTGACACATTAAAAGAACTATCCTCAACAACCTTGTTTCAGTTTTTAGGGAGCTTGACACTGGAAAGGAACCATGCTCCGACGACCTGGTTTCATTTTTTAAGGAGCTTGACACAGAAAAGAACCATGCTCCGATGACCTCATCATAATGAAAAAGAAGTCATGGCTTCCAAGAGTTCCACACCCGATGGAAGGAAAACATCCTGGAAGTCTGGACCCAATGCCCCCAGCACCTGATGCACAACAGCATCATCACTGAGCACAGGCACGGGGTAGGTAGCCACATAGTTGACCTGCGGTGGGGCAAATACAACGGGTGGATAAAAACCCGGAGGGGGTGATGGTGGACCAGTTGCCACATTAGGACCAAAGAACGAAAGCTGATCAATGGTCACGATCCGTCCTTCATGTGGAAAGCACATCACGCGAAAGAGGGAGGAGACAAGCGCTCCCATGGCATAGGTGTAATCGCGCCCCAACAGCAGATTGAAATCCAAGGGGCCTGGAACGACCATCACGTCCATATGGACGGTTTTGCCTCCCAAAGTAACAGGTAACCTTGGAAGGATCCCCAATGGTTGACTCGTTCTTCTATTGAAAGTGAGCAGATTCTGCGTAACAGGCGCAAGCGGCGGCGAACCGAAAGCTTGCCAAGTAGTTGAAGACAGAATACTAACAGAGGCACCTTCGTCTATAATGGTGCTGGGTACAACCAGACCAAGAGCCTGTACTGTGATCTCGAAAGGCACATAAGATGGAAGGCGAAATCCTGCAAATCGATTCCAGTCAAAGGAAGCGACCAAACTACTCGGAGGGGCTACCATCGAAATGCGAAGGTCTTCCCCTGATGTTACGGAAGCAGAAGCCTCCCCCATGACCTCCATCTCGAAGGCAGGAGGAAAATCCTCCGTAGCCTCCATCTTGGGAGGCGGAGGAGAAACTTCTTGAAGTACAGGGACAGGAGAATCTCTCTCCAAGTCTGAAGAATCTGAAGAAACCAGAAGAACATGAGGGTTATGGGGTCCACTCTCAACAGAAAAGACCTGGTGCACCGCAGATGGGGCCAGTTCAACCGATCCCACGACCAATGGTTGGTCGGGAACGGATTCCTGAATCTGAATTTCTCGAGGAGTGGGATCGACCAAGGATGACCCTTGACCAACCACGGCATCAGCCGGTAGAAGACTCAAAGAAAGCTGTTTATAACCAGCCGGGAGGCGTGGTGTAGAAACAGTCGGGTTGTCCAAGACTCGCTTGGCTTCATCCATATAAGGACAAAGGTGAATAGCATGGTGCCCTTCACACAAATTGCAGGGATTGGTGATCTTACCCTGCTTCTTAGGAGTCTTATCAGTACCAGTTGAAGACGTGCCCCCAACTTGACTCCCGGAAGCCAAAGGCAACGGTGGGCGGCCGTTGGACCATACTTCGAGCACCTTGGGAATGCCAGGGCAGTCTCGAAGCAAATGGTCTCCCGCGCACAACATGCATGGGAACTTGACTTTCCGCGGAGGGTCGGAGGGCCTATCAAGATGAGATTTCTCATGGACAGTAGCTGTACATTTAGCCTCTCGCTTATCAGAATTCTTCTTCTTTGTCTTCTTCTTCTTCTTCTTAGCCACCTGGTTACTTGAATCCAGACTTTCACCAGGCGAAGTAGAAGAGGAGGACGCAGAAACAGGCGAAGAAGGGGAGAGGTCCACCTTGGAATCAACATGATGTTGTTCTGGTGGAGGAACCGATTGAACAGTAGTGGAGACATCCGGGACAACAGAGGTCGAGAACAACCAAACAGGCAACCCAACAGTTAACCCAGGAAGGGACAACGTCGCCATGTAAGGAGCACCAACATTTCCAAAAGGAGGAAAATGGCCAGGACTCCCTTCTGAGGGGATTCCTTGGTTGGTAAACTCTGAAAAAGTTGCCATCAAACTCAAAACCACACACGGGCTGAAAAAGAGTTAAGGGCACACGATCAAACGGTCAACAAGCAATATCTAAGCAGGCGTGCAATCGCGGGTGATTAATTTTACCACATTGGAAAGTAAGAGATTCTACCGTTTCATGTTTTAAGAGTCGAGAAACGATAAAAATATGACTCTATCTCTTTCAGAGTTGACACAAGCGTGAAAGGACAAGCGCTTGACGGTCTTTTCAAGTTTAGGGAGTCAGAAAAGACCAAATGACTGCTCAGGAAAAACTAGGCACAAAGGGTGTACCAAATATCCGTGAACCGCAATATACACCTTGGTTTCAATAATGAAACAAAAATCGACCAAGGACTTTCCGTACGTGCAGGTAGTCTCCCCGAATGCTGTGTTCGGTGTATCACGGGTATAAGGCGGCAGACTCGGCTTCCTGTGGATAAAGGATTGAAAACCTAGAGGGGTCTCCCTTTATATACGCGACGGTACGGGGAGCGTAAGTCCGTACTAGCGCTGTCTAAAGCCAACAGGCGAACGACAGCTGCTAGGTTTAACGACGCCGGAACACGTCTCTAGCCTAGACCTTCTAAATATGTTTCGTTAAGTTCCAATGTTGCCTTAGGTTAATTGAATAAATTTTACATTTGATCTTCAATTAAGTTTCAATTTCCAGGCCCTATCGTATGTAGTGTCTCCTAAATGCAAGCTATATGCCACGATGCAACATTTCGTTCGATGAAAACTAGTTAAATGAGAGTTGAGAGCTTTAATACAAACGAAATGAACGGAATACAAACAAGAATGTCTCTAATGCAACTAATGCAATTGCACACTTTTCATTCAAACACTAATCACTAGTAATACGGAAAAGATGACAATTTGCACTAATTAAAAAAAAACAAAAGAGACTATATATTTTTTTGATTTTCAATGTTTAATGGCTAATGTGCACTGAAAACAAAAGGAACAATTGGAGAAATGATAACTAAGAGAGCGAAGCAAACAACATTCACTCAATCAAAGCAAGCAACCAAATCTCTAAATCGACCCAAAGTCTCTCAAATCGAAGAAAGACTCGAAAACACCCAATGGACCGTGTGATCTGGGTCCAAAGCAAGGGCAAACGAATTCTGAATGAAAGAATGAACAATCACCCAAAAGACGCAACAAAACAATCAAAGACTGCTAAGAGGGCGTGGAGAATCAATCAACAAGTTGACAGGACAATCAAGACACCAAAACTCCCAAGGAGGGCTCGATTCACTATGCCACTAGATGCCCTAGGGCTCAAATCGTGAAACCGATAGACAGAGGCAAACGACCAAAGGATAGCGGTGAATTCCAGTCAAACAAGACTCCAATACACTCAAACAATCAGGAAATCAAGAAGAAAAGTACTGGTCAAGCTCAGAAATCCAAAAATTGAAGAAACTCAAAAAAGTCACAGGGGTGGCGCGACTGTGGCCTTGAAACTAGCGCCAGAGGCCGAGTGGCGCGAGACAGACAAATGCAACACGCGCCAAGTGGCGCGACTGTCAGGTAAAAACCCGCGCCAGTCGAGTTCTTCAATGAAAATTAAAAAACAAGCTAATCCGAAAAGAGACCAACACAAGCTAAGCAAACCAAGAGGCTAAAATAATGAAAGAATCCAACCCAGAAGGTTCATCAAGCAAGGAGAAACAATCAAAGCGAACCAATCATAAACGGGACAAGGAAAACCGGACGATCCCCAATGGAGTCGCCAATTTGTTGAGGAGGTAAATCCCCTCTGCGGACAGAGGCGATCCCTACTAGCCCAGCAGGGGTCTAGCAACAAACAAACAATGCTATGACGCAAGCTCCTAGTTACGAAATAAAAGACTTGGGATAAGAGCCTACCTGGATTCCAACGCTAGATATGAAGAAGAAGATGCCCCCGTCCTTCGGCCCTGGCAGATCACAATTCTTCCACGATCTCCGTGGACGAACACCTGCACACAGAAGAGACGAACAGATACATGCATAGGAACCAGCATACGTAACTAAATATCGGTCAGAAAAGATATTACTCGCATTAACATGATCGCAAAAGGAGTGGAACCATAATCATAGTCATCTATTAAAGTGATAAACGAATAGAAGTTACAACCGAGTTCTGACGTCGCAGCCTCCTTCGTACGGGTCTCTGGTTGTCCACGTCTCGCAAAGCTCGCCAAGGAAAGGGAAACCTCTCCAGAGTCTCGTAACAATGATCTCCTTGCTTAATGGGCCTTAAGGGAAAGAAGGGATTCTTTACAGCACAAAGGCACTTGGGAAATAGGGAGATGCAAAGCTTCAACACTTCAAGACTAGCTTGCCATGGATCTGAGCAAGCTTATATAGATGGGGAAGGAGGGAGTTGGGATCCCTATTATTATGGGATTGGCCCTATCAACAAGGAAGGTTCCATAGAAGGTGGCAAAACTACTTCCCTTCCATAGAACTCCCGTAGCCAAACCTCCCAACTCAAGATAGGCAGTGGTTGTGAGTTTGTTTGGACTCAACTTCCGCCATCCATATATAAAAAACAGTCCCTAAAATGGGTGGCGCGATTGCTGCTCTATGACAGAGCGCCAAGTGGCGCGACCTCTTTACAGGATTTCCCTGAGTGGCGCGAGTACTGAACTGTCTACCCGCGCCAATGCAAAAAGAGCCGTTTTTCATGGATTTTGCAAGGGGAGATGTCTCAAGGGGAAATGAAGCTCATACTCAGAGGGATGCAATGATGATGTTTTCAGTGCATGACAGTGTTCACAGGTCACATTATGGGTCCTCCATTGTATGACTAGAATGGTAGGGACTATGGACAAATTGCCGTGTAACACTTTGTGTGATGGTTTATTCTGTTCTTACTGCACATGTTTACTATTTGTAGAACATCTAATGAATGAATGATGGAATGATATAAGTGAAGAACTAATGGCATAATTAGATCTCTGTGTATACGCGAGTTTTATGAAGGATATCCGCGTATATACGCTAGTTGGCTTCAGACAAGTAGCGTATGGGTTTTAAAGGAATGAAAAAGTAAAAAGTTTGAATATGCAGTAAATACTGATTCACCCCCCCCCTCTCAGTATTTTTCCCAACACAAGTGCCATGAGAAATGACAGTGCAGTTTTAGGGCATAAAATGCTACAGAAATAATATAAAAATGTATATCTACTGTTATATAGCTCAAAAGGTGTTGGGGCTAGAGATCTATGCTCCCAAACACATTTCCAAGACAACTTGGGAAGGGTTTCCAGAAATACCCAAAATGTCAGAATGTAGCCCTAGGGCTGAATTGCAGCTGAAAACTGAATACTAGAAGGAGGTGGCTGAACTTGATAAATAAATGAATAGAACTCCTCCAACAAAGTATCCAAGTTCAAGGCTGATCCTAACACTTAAGATCTCACCCTCCAAGACAAGCACTGAAATCTCCACTACAAATGCTCACTGAAATAACACAGTCAAAGAGGGAATCTACACTGTAGATGATGGGAATAGGTTGGATGGGTGCCAAGATGTGAAATAAAGCATAAGAACCTCCTTTTATGACCTCCCAATAGGAAGAATTATTCCTCCCCTGAAATTCTAGCTCAGAAAGTGGGTATCTCAACCCTCCACTGCAACACCCTGCAACACAACACAAATATGAACATACACTGCACTGTAGCTGAAGACTGAAGCTTGGCAAGAATTTTGGAATGTGGAAATGATAGTAAAATACTCTTCCTAGAGGCTACCTCAAGGGAAGAGGTGGGATTCCTGCTTGAAAACACCCTGTGCTAAACAACACTGCAAGCTCAACTAAATAGCTAAAGGATGCAAGAAGTCATACAGACCACAAAATCAATAATCAATAACACAACCCACTATGGCTGCCTTTCCCTCCTTATAAAAAATGTGAGCCTTCTCACCTTGGGTCCCACTCATTAGGGTTTTCATTATCATGGAGTCTTCCTTCCATTCACACTGTACTGCCTCTATTGATGATCCACTCCATCCATACCAGCACTGTTGACTTGGTCAAACTTGACCTTGTCCACATGCATTAGCCCCTATTCACACATGAGCGTGCTTAATCCAGCTATGAATATGATCCATTTTCACATTAAGAGGGATTTTATGCCTACTAAAGAGATTTATTGACCTCCCTACCCATTTATTCATCTAACTAAATGACAAGAGAAAAATTAATATTCTAATTAGTTGCATGCTAATTTAGGAATATTACAGACTGCACTTTTACCATTTCAAAGATGCCTATCGAACCATTGCCAAAAATGGTGAAGGGATCTAATAGGAAAGTAGGAAAATAATCCAAATTAGCCCATAATTATAGTATCATGGATGATTTAGCACAATATCCCGCTGCTATGTAAGCTTTGAAAGTATTGCAGTCATGCCCAAAACAACAGAAAGCCCTACTTTCTGCGTTAGGCGCTATTGACCCTGCCGATACATGCCTAATAGCTTTTGAATTAGACAAAGCCACCCCCATGCTTCCTTCGATGGTTGGCTTTCGGATACTAGTTGTTTAGTCAATTTAGTGTCCTAAATTTCTAACATAAATTATCGACCAGGGCTAGTAAATTGATGAAGTGTGATGCACTATATGTGCCTAAGTATCCCTTTTTCTTACTTCGTTGTTTTTAGTGTTTTATTGATGTTTTGGGTTTTTTATGTTTGATTCTTAGCATGCTACTCTATGCTAAAAAGATGAAGTTAGATCTATGTCAAAAGGGAGAAAATGAAATGAATTAAAACATAGTTTATTTGCAAGTTCTGTTCCTAACTAGAAAATGATGAAAATAGAGAGTCCTAATCCATGGATATTACAACTTCTCAAAACACTACAACTTAATCTGATTCATTTAGTTAGAGATTTGTTAGAATATCTTGTGAAAAAGATTAATTCTAATGCAATGAGGATCTCCTAAAACATAAAAGGAAATGTTGAAACAAACAGTAACTTAGAACATTACAGTGAAATCTCATTCATTTGATAGAAGTTTATTGGAAGAGATTGAGAAAAAGATTACTATAATGTGGTAAGGATCTCCTATGAAATGCTGAAACAACTTATAACATTAAAACTAAATCTCATTCATGAGTTAGAGGTTTATTGGAAGAGCTTTTGAAAGAGATTAATCATAATGTGATAAGGATCATCTATGAAACAAAACAACCAATAACTCACAATATTACAACTTAGTCTCATTCGTGAATTAGAGGTTTATTGGAAAAGATTTTGAAAGAAACTAACTGCAGTATAATGAGGATCTTATTTTTAACTAAATAACAGAAAATGAAATGCTAATAACTCAGAATATCACAATTGAATCCCATTCATTTAATAGAGATGTATTGGAAGAGCTTGAGAAAGAGACTAAATTTAATATCATGAGGATCCTTTATCTAAGCAAATGACATGAAACATAATGCTAAAAGCTATGATTTCAGAAAGAAATTTAAGTAAGGAAATATGACAAAATAGAATTGAAAATGACTTATCTAGAAAACATGCAAAACCTCCTTGAATAGTAGGGGCCCTCTGCTACCAATTTGGTGAAATTCTTCAGCTCCCTAAAGTTGTATTCAAAACAACATCAAATAACTTATTTATTGATAAACTAACAAATCTACATCCCATTCCATCTTAAGCTTTGTTACAAGACACTCTATAATCCTTTCACTTGTTCTCCTATTTTTCACTACCCTTGATAGGAAAAATATTCCCCTATTTATACAAAAATATGAGAAGTTATCTCATTAATGAGAGTCCATGAATCTCTCCCTCTATCTCTAGAGTTACAATCAAAATAGGAAATGATAAGACACATGTATTTTTAGAGTTTCAATACAAATAAGAAATGAGACACATATATTCTTAGAGTTTCAATACAAAAAGGAAATGAGACACATGTCCTCATGATCCCATGATCTTCTCCACTCAAATTCGAATTTGGTTTTGGGAGGCCACATAAAGGTCTTTTAGAAGCTTCCTTTTTACCTACACATGTCACAAAACTCATAACACATGTATAGATATATGAAACTATGTTAATTTTATAGTTTCTAATCATAAATTCACTTTAAACACATAAAATAAATAACTTTGGAAGACAAGGATCCTAACCCATATATTTATGAAAATGGTTACTTGATGTAGGGTTTTAGGTCAGATAGTTATGAAATGAGAGCTAAATGGTAATGACATAATGGAAATATGTATGAATATGGAAAACACTTTTAAGACTCAACACTAGTGTTGGTCCAGAATATCACAATTCACCGATGTGACATAGACGAGGGTGCATCCATGTGCATCATGTCCAAAAATGTTTGGCAAAATTTAGGGTCTCCCAAACTAAAACCCTCAGTCATTACTCTTAGAGCATACGACGCTCGTCCATCAACCTCCGTTGGCCTCTACCAAAACATCCCAGTCTGCTTAGCCAGAAAGATGGTTCACATAGACATTGAATTCTTGGACGCTCACCTGGACTACAATATACTCCTTGGGTAGAGTTATATGTACACCATGTATGCCATAGCCTCCTCCGTCTTCTACATCATGATGTTCCCCCATGAGGACCACATCATTACTATAGACTAATTGATGCATAGTGAGAAGCGACCCCTAACAAACACTGATGTAATTCTACCCTATGTAGATACATCCTTAGATGCTCTCTCATGGTACCAAGAATATGGCCCTGGCCAGTTCAAACCATCGTCCGTTCTAGGGTCATTCCTAGGAGATCCTCCCATAATCCCTGAGTCATCGCCCGATGTCATAGGAGCTTCGATGTGCATGATGTCCGCATCAAGCACCGAATCTAGTCAGGACATGGACACAAGCAGTAATGGCACCGAGAAATCGACCACGATAGCCTCTCTAGCCTATGCTGCCTCCCAAACCCCTTTTCTCTACCCCCTAGCTAGTTTCGTCTCCCAACAGGTTCTGGAAACACTAGTATTACCAGACATATCATTGGCAATACCAGTTTGGTACCTCATTCCCCCTTCAAGAACGGGAGCCACCCATGTCACTACCACAAGAATGAAGTCCCTTAGTCCTGAGGAGGCCCCACCCATCCAAGAAATGGTCTAAACCACCCCAGCAAAGGAAATTCCCATTGCCAAACCGGTGATCACATCTAAGAAAACCGATAAGAGAGGAAAGAATATGGTGACCCCCGCCATACAATGGGAATCTCTGTCTATGCCATATGTGACGTAATAGGTCACCCCACCCATATTTTTCCGAAGCTGGATGAATTAAAACCACTCCTTGGCACTAAGACAAACATCGCGATGCCGTGTTCCCATAAAAAGGAACCTACCACCAAAGGTAAAGGCAAAACATTGCATACCAATCACGCATGCGCTCTCTATAGCAACTATGGGAAATATACCCATCACTTCCCAGAGATCCTATGATATAGGGATGCTTTACACGCCATCGAGCGATCCTATTAAGAGGATCCCTCCACCCAGGCATCTGGAAATGAACCTCGTACCATCCTATACCTACAGGAAGAACGAAGTGCGCAAGAAAGACCCCTAGTCATGCCCCCTCCTATTATACGTTGCACATTGTGCGATGAATGTGGTCACTTCTTCGAAGAGTGTGCAGCCCTGGAACTCATCCACAAATGGTACCTTATAGAATGGGTTTACTATTTTGGATTGCGGGCAATGCAATTCACATGTCCATTATGCGCCGTTGCTGGAGAATTGTCACTATATCCCCCGATTTCGGCTAGCCCTCACTAGTTTACGCCCAGCCATAGTCTACCTCTCCCAAGAAGATGACACGGATGCAGATTCCACGGACAGCTACACAACCCAAGAATATGTGATGAGCAGATCCATCCTATTCTTGTCAGCTGAAAAGAGACCAATCAGGGAACCCCTAGTTACCCCTAACCTCTCTTTATAGAGAATACCAACATGAAAATTATGAAAAATGCCCAATCATGCGGTCACCACTTGTCCTGATTTAGCAGCATTACGATGCTGGTTCCCCTCTAGACCTCAAACTGAGCACGATGGAACCCCCATATCAAAGATTTTTGCCTTATATGTCAAGGCAATCATTATGAGCGGCACCGTACTTATGCCTCGCAACTTTGTCCCACCATTGATATGATTCATACCATAGAGAAGAAACAAGCCGACCTTTGTGAATGGTATAAAAATTACACCTCTGGGTCAAAAACCCCACCCCCACATGGGCTTTGTGGAAGAACTAAGACGACACACCAACCAAACATAATTTGGGCTAAGCCCAGGATAACATGCGGACTATGCGACCTAAATGACCACTGATTCAGCGAGTGCAGAGAACTGAAGCCCATTGCAAGCAATTTTCACATAGTCTCTTTTCTCCCTTAGAAACTTCTCTCTAATCAAGAGAAGGTCACACGCTCCTATTGCCAGATTTGTTCACACTTTCACCATATGATTAAATGTGTACACCTCCCCAAGCTGAGAGTGGCACTACACTCCCCCAAAGAGGCAAACGCACTGTTTGGTCAATTTAGTGTGTCCTAAATTGCTGCATTTAATTGTCAATCCGGGAATCGTAAGCTGATGAAGTGCGGCGCACCATATGTGCAAGATAACCTCTTTCTTAACTTTTTGTCGTTTATGGTCTTTCTAAGGTGAAATGGAAATTCTAAAGTGAAAAAAAAGCTTGGTTATAATTGTTCAAGGAAGTGATATCCCCTATAATGATTTACCAATCTCGAAACTTTAAAAGCAAATTGAAATTACAAATGACAAAAGAAAGTAAACTGCTGAAATGGAAAGTGCTGTTAATCTAATGAATCAAAACAAGAAACTAGTGAATATGAAAACTAAACTATTCTTGCTGCCAACTGAACACAAAAGAAACTACGCTTATGGAAATTCAAAATTGCAATGAAAGAAATCTAAATCAGATTACATCAATTCATTTTCCGACCCTTCATCATTAGACTAGCTATGACTTGCGGAAGTAATCATAAACAAATGGAATGTGTAACTCGATTATTTAATTTGCGCAAAGAAACTCATGATAAACTACACATTTCATCATGCACACCATCGATTCAAATTTCGTGGCTTTCGAGGTAACCGAAGACGTTAAGAGTGCTCTTTTAATATATCTAATTTTGCGTAAAGGAAACTAATACTAAACTACACATTTCATCATGCGGTACCACCATCACCAAATTCGTGGCTCTTGAGGTAAACTAAGACGTTAAGAGTGCCTAATATATCTAATTTTGCAGAAGGAAACTAATACTAAACTACACATTTCATCATGCAAACCCCTCACCATCGCCTCCAAATTATTTTGTTATAGTCAAGACACTATGAGTAGCTTAATATGTCTAATTTTAACTACCGAATCAGATAAACAAAACTGAAGTGCACAAAACAAAACTGAAGTTAAACAAAGACTGTGGAAAGAAAACTAGCAGCAGAATAATGTCAGTTTCATATCATTAGAAAAAATACTATGAAAATGCCCCGGGCTGTCTACCTAAAACCTGCACAAGAAAACTGATCAGTGTTTTAAGAATCATAAAAACATAAAAGACAGGAATGCAATGGAAATTACAGAAATGTATGAACAGAAATGAAACAACTATGAAATATGAACATGTAATGGGTTATGATACAATGATTGCTTAAAGAAATGAAATGAAAAATATATACATTAATACACAGAACCTCGGCTGAGCAGGGGCCCTCTACGCAGCTTTGGTAACGATCCTCAACACAAATTAAGTTATGGAAACAGAGTTTTTCACATTAAAAAGCAAGTCATTATAGACTGGTGGTATTACGGCTCAAGGCAGCGTAATCACCACATAACAGAGTACGCACATCAACTCAACAGCTATATCAACTAACAACTATCAACTCACATTCACTAACTCTACGTGCGTATGCAAACGCTCTTTATAAAGCAACAAAATGTAACTGTCTCCTGAAGTTTATGATAATAGTGAATGTAGACCACTAAGGCCACGGATATAGGAGTATGGCCATGTTGGAAAATGGATCTATGGAAGGTGGGCGCTTAAATTCAACTCCAGAACTTTGCACAGATGTCAATTAACCTCCGCAAGCTTGGAAACGGCCGTATGGATGTTTCTATGCCACGAAATAGAGTCCAGCCGACATAGAACTCCACAGTTGACTTCCACGTGGATGGCTTTGACCGCGGCTTTCCTTGACGAATTTACTTGAACCAATAGGACACGAACCATGTCCTTGTCATTCCTAGCCCGCCCATGTGGCTCGTTTCCTTCGTTGACACCTGTAACATTGATTTCCACAAAATAGCTGCGGAAAGTTGCAGCGGCTGCGGAAAGTGACAAGTTTCCGCAGCTGTATGAACAAAATCTAAATCAAATAGAAAACACACAAACATACTTAAAAACCATGTTAGATACCCTTTTGCACATGATATTGACAATTTTGGAGGTTTAGGTGAGTGAAAAAGATATGGAAAAGTGTATGGAAAAGAGGCAAATTCGGGACTCAACATACCCCCACCGTGAAGGTGTTGCATGTCCTCATGCAACCAAAATTTTGATACTCTTTGTTCAATTCATGTGCCTTGATACTTCAGCCAGCACATCTAACCCCCTTCTCTTCTTCTTTGGTACTGCCATCATTCTGGGTTTCTTCATGAGGCACCTGAATTTGATATTCACAAGTGCTCTGCTCAATTTTTGGCATTTCCTTTTAGCTTCTTATTTTTCTTTTGCCAAATACCCAAATGTAACATAGTATTGTCATGGATAATCTTGTCCAGTTTGCCTTGCTCTTTGAGTGTTTCATTTTCATTTTTGATATGCCGATTCAAAAGATCAAGCTCAAAAATCTCCTGTTTTAATGACTGAACCAAGTCATCCTGCAATGTATGAGGCTGAATAGAAGAGGTACTTGGGCCTGTGGCTGCCTTCTCCAAGGATTCTATATAATCATAGACCTCCCGCTGTTTGGGGTCTACTTCCGGTGTCTTTTTCATTGGACTGTCCTCAAAATGCTGCAAGGGAGAATTATGTTCAAAATTTGGCTGAGGAGAACTTTCATCAATATTTTGCTGAAAATAAGATGGAGTACGCTCATTGTCTGATTGGGAGAGAAAGGAGTCAGGTTCACTAACTGACTGAAATGGACTATGGTCAGTTGGAGACTGTTCAGATGTCTCTTCACCCAAATCAATGAAATGAGGACCTCTAATTTGTGTTTTTCTCAGTTTTCCCTTAAGCCTGCTGCTTCTCCTCGCATGATGTGGTACTCTACCCTTTTGTTCTTGTTTTCCTGTTTTTGCCTTTTTGGATAGAGATGACTGTTTTTGAAGAAAAATTAATCTCTCAGATAGAATTTGGTGATCTTCTTCTTCAGAAGAAGAAGTTTTATGGACAGCCTCAACAATTTCTTTCCCTTTTGATATTTTTGGCTTCTTAGTTTTGATTTCCTTCTTCTTCCTTTTTACCAATCTCACTTCTCTATCATTTTTCTTCATAGTAGTAGTAGAAGTATCTTGGATTTAATCTACTGTTCTTTTCCTTCTACTTCTTTTTGTTGTGCTAGCTGCTGAAACTTCCTGTGTAGGAGCATCTTGGGTTTCAACATCCATTTTCTTTCTTCTACTCCTTCTAATTGGATTACCTTCAGGAATTTCCTGAGGTTCTTCAAAGAAGTTTCTAACTAGGAATTGTTCCCATGTATCTTTTCTTTCTTTTAGCTCCTTTTCAATCAAAATTTTTATAAGCCCATGATGATATAAATGAGGCTCTACATCTCCTAGGTGTTTTTGCACAGTCACAGCCATTTTCTTCAAGCTATTGAATAGGAAATAAGGAAGATTGAGAGTTTGGTTTTCAAGGAAATTCATCAATATCCTAGTATGATACATGTACATAGCGCCAAAACGGCCTTCACATGTGATAAATTTCTGAACAATGAGTAATAAAGTGGCCCATTCATCTTTTATTGCATGCACAGGGATTCCTCTTTTGAAAACAGTGATATCCATACCTTGATTTCGGAGGATTATTCTCCATGCCTCATCACTGATACTTTTGTTTTTGAACCAACGTTCTCCTTCCTGAAGAAGCTCTGTGGCTGCTGCTATTGATGCTTCATTAACCAAAAACTTGAGGTCTCCCACTTCTGCTTCCGAGCCATCAAATGATCTTGCAAACTCTTTGGTAACTTCTCTGTGGTAACCCCGGAATTTCTGAATAAAACACAGCCATTTAGCTTTTCTCAACATTTCTTTTGCTTGTGGAAATCCCTCTATGAACTTCGGTCCTTCCGGCTCTGCCCTTAATAATTTTCCCATTTTACTTCTCTGTGCTTCACGGCTTGCCTCTGTGAGGGTTTTAAGCGGAAATGGAACGATGGAATACACGGAGTCGAGCACAATGTTGTGGGGACGTTATCACAAAACGGAAATGAGCACCATACACAGAATGGAATAAGACTGTGGGTGAATATACGGGAATGAGAGTGAACAAAAGGAACGGAAATGGAGTGAAACAGGGAATGAGAATGAGTAGAGTGAGGTTTTGTAAACACGACAGAGACACGACAAAGAGGTTAACAAAGCATAATGCATTCGGCCGCATTTCGAATTTTTGGTGGCTGTGTCATAAATATGAACACGTTTCAATCAATGATTATGAAGTTATGCGGCTTGTAAGAGTCCTTTGTCAACTCAAATACGTATCATTATCTACGGTGGGCTATTTGAACATGAGTAAGAGTCGGAATTTCAATAATGAAACCGTTTGTGAATAAATGCAAGAGGATAACATAAAGATCGTGGAAGGTTACGGACTGCCAATATAATCATTGCGCATTATGGGTAGAGCTCATAGTTTAAAATTACATAAAAATGTGTTTTTTTATACTATTTGAAATAAACTTTATTCATACCTTTGGAATCCTTGCTTTTGCCCTTGGTCTTCAACTGATTGATCTTCATTAGTGTCTTGAATATTCCATTGATCCTCTCCTGCATTTTATTTCATGATTTTATGAAAAACAACAACTAACTGTACATTCTTTTTGAAAACAGAGTAGTAGTAGCTGCGGAATCTGCTCCTGGCTGCGGAAACTGGAGTCAGCTGCGGAAACAGATGTCAGCTGCGGAAACTGACACAGCTATTACTTGGCTGAAATAGAAATGAACAAATGACAAATGACCATGTGGAAATGGTCATAAAAAGATTTTTATTGATGGAATGGATGAGATGAAGTGGAATGAAGTGAAATGAAATGAAATGAAATGAAATGAAGTGAAATGAAATGGAGTGGGTGGTGAGATGAAATGAAATAAAAGACAGAATTTTTTTTGGAAAATATAGAGTGTCAGGTATCCCTGATTTTCACTCCATATTTTCTGTATAAGACTGCCAATCAATGATTGGTTTTCAGGCTTATACCATTTTTTTTTCTTTTTTCTTTTTTTCTTTTTTTTTTCTTTTTTTTTTTTTTAACTTGAAAACAAAAACTAGCTTGGTAGAGAAGAAGGATTCTTCTGTACCAGCCTGATTGCAGAACTTTCTTGAAACAACTTGACAAAATCCTCTTTAGAGAGTGGCTTATGATAAAATTTCAATCTATGGCCATTCACTAAAAGAGGAGTTTGAAACTCATCAATGGTCTTGATTCTTACAACTCCATTGTTAAAGATCTTGTCAATCTCATATGGCCCAAGCCAATGAGTCTGAAATTTCCCTTGAAAGTCTTTAAACTTGGAGTCAAATAACAATGCCCAATCTCCTTCTTGAAACTTCTTCTCTTTGATATATTTGTCATGCCACTTAGTTCTTTGATATTGAACTAGATCAGTTCTTAGAATTGCTTCTTGTCCGATCTCATCTAGCTCATTCAATTGCTCCATTCTATGCTTTTGAGCTTCTGATAAGTCCATTCCCAACTGAACTGCTATCTTGAAGGTCTTGACTTGGAACTCAATGGGGAACAAGACTTCTTTCCCATAAACAAGTTCATAGGGAGAATGTCCCGTTGTATTCCTCCATGTAGTTCTGTAGGCCCACAAGGCTTCTGGAAGCCTTTCTGCCCAATCTCTTCTATGTAGATGAACAGTTTTGGTGATGATACTTTCAAGAAATTTGTTTGTGGACTCCACTTGACCATTTTCTTGTGGATGAAAGGAGTAGATCTTCTGTGCTTGATTTTGTATTCTTCCATCAACTTCTCCACCAAATTGGATGTGAATTGGCTCCCCTGATCTGTCACAATTTCTCTTGGAACACCAAAGCGAGTAAAAATATCCTCATAAAGAAAATGAAAAACTGAATTTTCAGTAGCAGATACTAATGCTTTAGCTTCTACCCATTTAGTAACATAATCAGTGCAAACCAATATATACTTCTTTTGCTTCGATGGTGGATTAATCGGTCTAATGAAATCTAAAGCCCATTTTTCAAAGGGTTCAATGAGTACCTGTGTTTGCAGTGGCATTTCATTTGAAAGGGTAGGTTTCCCTACTCTTTGGCAGCTATCACACCTTTTGACATATTGTTTTTCATCTTTGAAGAGAGAAGGCCAATAATATCCCAAGGAAAGGATTTTATAGGCCGTCCTTTTGTCTGCAAAGTGTCCGCCGCATGGTTCATCATGACATGCCTTAAGAATATCAGGCATTTCATCTTCCCTGACACATCTTCCGATCACAAGATCTGGCCCTGTTTTAAACAATTCGTTAGAAATCCATGAATATTTTGAACTCTCCTGAATAATTTTTCGTTTTTCACTTGGAAATAAATGTGAAGGTAGTTTCCCTGTAACCAAATAGTTAGCAATATCTGCATACCAAGGGGTCTTAATAGTTACCGCAAACAAATATTCATCAGGAAACTTATCTTCTACAGGAGAATCTTCTTTAGTATTTTGAATTCTAGACAAGAAATCAGCTACTGTATTCTGTTTTCCTGGTCTATCCAACACAGTAATATTGAATTCTTGCAAAAGTAAAAGCCATCTTGTCACTCTGCCATTAGTAACAAGTTTGTTCATTAAATATCTAATTGCAGAATGGTCAGTATGAATAAAAGTTTCATAGCCTGTTATGTAATGTCTAAATTTATTAATTGCATGAACAACAACTAAGAACTCTTTTTCAGTCACAGTATAATTCAACTCTGTAGGAGTCAAATTTTTACTGGTATAATAAATGGCATAAGGAATTAAATCTTTTTGACCCAACACAGCTCCAAGAGCTGTATCTGAAGCATCTGTAGAAATATGGAAAGGAAGTTTCCAATTTTGTCCTCTCAAGATAGGTGCTTCAGATATTCTTGTTTTCAAAGTTTCAAAAGCAGATTGACAATCAGGATCCCATTTAAATTTACAGTCTTTTGTAAGCAACTTGAAGAGTGGAGATGCTATTTTAGTGAAGTTTTCTATAAATCTTCTATAGTAACCAGTAAATCCTAGAAAACTTCTAACATCTCTTTGACAATTTGGAATAGGCAACTTGGAGATGACTTCAACTTTTGATCTATCAACTTTAATTCCATCTCCTGAAATATGATGTCCCAAAACAATCCCTTCAGAAAACATCATAAAGCATTTTTCATGGCTTAATGAAAGGTTTGTTTCTTTACATCTTATGAGAACTTTTTCCAAATTTTCTAATGCCTCTTCAAATGAATTACCATAAACTGTAAAATCATCCATATAAACCTCTACACAATCATGGATTAGATCAGAAAAAATTCCTAGTACCGCTCTTTGGAATGTTGCGGGTGCATTACATAACCCAAAAGGAAGTACTCGATAGGCAAAAGTTCCCCATGGACAGGTGAATGTGGTCTTATCTTGATCTTCAGGTGCTACCTGAATTTGATTATAGCCACTAAAACCATCCAAAAATGAAAAGTACTTTTTACCTGCTAATGTATCTAATACCTGATCAATAAAAGGCAAAGGAAAGTGATCCTTCAAAGTTGCTTTGTTCAACTCCCCGTAATCAATGCATACTCTCCATTTACCATTCTTTTTAGGTACTATAACCAAAGGAGAAACCCATCGGCTATCTGAAATTGGATAAATGAAGTTTACATTGAGAAGTTTTTGGAGCTCTTCTTTCACTATCTCCCTAAGATTTGGATTCATCCTTCTTTGAGGTTGTCTCATTGGTCTACTGTTTTCCTCAATATAGATATGATGGATGCAAGTCTTAGGATCAATACCCTTCATGTCAGTATACTCCCATGCAAATGCAGTAGAATGTTTTTGCAAGATTCTGGTTAGTTATTCTTGTTGTGACTTCTCCAGATGTTTGTTGATATTTAATGTCTTTTCTGGAAAAATCTCAAAAACAGAATTACCAAATTCTTCCATAGAGTAAAGAGACATTTGTCTTGATGATAAATATTCTATGTCAGATTCCAACTGAAATTGTGTGGGGTCATATTCCGAAGTTACTTCAAAATTTTCTAATGTGTTCAGAATTTGACTATCCTCACTAATCTCAGAAATGGTAAAGACAGGTTGTATAGTGTTCTCATCATCGACCCATTCATTGTCTCCTATTTCTGTAATTGCTCTTGCGAGAGGATACAAATTGAATTTCTTTGTCGAATTACCATTAGAAATGTACATGTCTCCAGATCTACAACTAATAAAAGCATCAGCTGTGGCCAGCCAAGGTCTTCCCAAGATAATTGGATGTCCTCCTAGATTACTTTTGGGAGTCAAAATCATAAAGTCTACTGGATATTCCCAAGAATCTAAGGAGACTGAAATATCTTCTAATACACCATCTGGTTTGATAACCGATCGATCTGCAAGTTGCAATAAGGTAGGTGTAAAAAGAAGGTTAGGAAGTTTTAACTGTTCCATAGTTTGTCTACTCATAATGTTGATAGCAGCCCCTAAGTCAATCAATGTGTTTGGAATTTCTATCCCATTTATATGTGTCTTCACAATTGGACTTCCTGGATCTACATATTTCTGCATGGCAATTTTTCCCATCATAATGTCTGCAATCTTTCCTACCAGGTGGATTCTTCTTGTGTCCTTTAGCTTTCTTCCTGGTCTTTTGAAACTCAACTCCTTTATGGTTTTTGCTAGAATAGGAATTTCTCGAATGGCTTGTAGCAATGGAATCTTGATACAAAAATTCTTCAATTCATCTAGAAATTCATAGTTAGGCAACAAAATTTGTTTTTCCACCCCCTTATCAATTTGTAGTCTTTCCGGAAAAGGAGGTGTAGATGAAGATACAGGTTGCTCAACTATAGGAGTTGTGGATGCTAGCTTTTCTTTTTCTTTTTGAATTGAATTTTGAAGAGATTCTTCCTCAGAACCCTTATTGACTTGAAGAGAGTCCTCCTCAGAGGTATCTTGCTCTTGAATGTCTATAGAAGGTTTTTCTAAAACTCTACCAGATCTGAGTTGTACATCGTTGAGAGGAACAATCATATAGGTAGGAAACTGTTGTCCTTCTACCATATAAGTATTTTGAGGATTCTTATTGTTAGGATTTGGCAATGGCTGAGCTGGAAGTTGATTTGTCTTCTGTTGGTATGGGAGCATGAGTTGAGGATTTGCATTTTGTTGAGAAGGTTGATGTTGTGGAAATGGCAATGAAAGTTGTTGTGGATTTTGGCTTGGAAATTGTGGAGCTTGTTGGTTTTGAAAAGATGGAGGATATTGATAAAATTGAGCAAATCTCCCATAAGGATTTTGCATCCCTTGTACCCATGGATGATATGAATTTTGATGTTGGGGCCAAGGTTGTTGCCAAGGAGTCCAATTTGGTGGGGTTTGAAGATTCATAGGGTTATTAAACCCTTGAGATTGTTGTCCCTGCCAAGGTCTCCTTGCGACAAAACAGAGAGATTCTATTGAATTTGGATCTTCTTGAAAAACAACTTTGAGTCCAGGGATTGAAGGACAATCCTTGATTTCATGATTTTCTGAGCAAATCATACATGTTTCTACAACTTTTGCATCCAAGGGACATTCCCTTAAAGCATGTTTCTTTCTACATTTCGGACAAAAGATGGCTAAAGCATCTGTTTCTCCTTTCTGCTTGTTTTGGATTTTAAGGGTGTCTAGTTGTTCACTAAGACCCCCTAAGATATCAGTTTTAAACTCATCAAGCATATTACCAATCTCTGCCCTACTTACTGATCCAGTTGCAGATTTGTTAGCCCTACTAAGAGAAGAATCCCTAGGCCCTTTTCCAGTTTTAGATCTTCCCCTTGAGAATTGGATACATAGTTCTGTTATATCATGAAATGGGAGTTGAGAAATGTCTCCTTTACCCATCATGTTTAAAATGTCTATCCATTCATCTCTAATGGCCTTTAATAGGAGGGCTTTCAAGGTTTCATTATCTAAGTTGCTCATCTTTGCTCTTTTCAAGTTGTATTGAAATCTTTCAATTAAGTCTTCCAAATTTTCATCTTCTTTTTGCATCATTTTGAATACCTCATCCTTGTGATTGGTGGGCATACAATAGTTCAAGTATCTATCCAAAAATGTTTGTTTCATATCATTCCAAGTCCTGATAGATTGAGTGGCTAATCCCATGAACCATTTCAAAGCAGATCCCTTCAAGGTTGAAGGAAATAGTTTGAGTTTTTGAGAATCTTCCATATAGTCATAAGTTCGCACACTACTTCAAACTCAAACAGAAATGTTTCAGGATCTTCACTTCGTAATCCATAAAATTTAGGGAGAACAGATGGTGAAATATTTTTCATTGTTGCATGAGTTTCCTCATCAACTATAGGGAATCCAAGAAAATCGTCCCTATTTCTACCGTTATTTCCTTCACCATTGTTATCTTCATTATCTCCTCCTCCTCTACCTCCACCTCTATTTATTATTTCCTCTGCCATGATAGCTTCTTTAGAGTCCTTATAGTCCTCTAGTTCTTCTACCAAGGAAGGATGAGAGAAAGTCTCTTTGTTGACTAAGTGGGTTTTAGTAGGTGGTGTAGGAGAATCCTCTAATTCAGCTGTTCCTTGACTTCCAAAAATCTTAAGGTTAGGGGTAGATGATGGTGAATCTGGTCTATGCCTTGAAGAAGATGGAGTTATGAAAATCGAACTCTTGGCTTTAGCTATAAACCTTCCCCTAGAATCTCTTGCTCTATGCATGTCATTTTTTTTATATATTTTTTTAACAAAAGTTGGGCTAATAATTCTCTTTCTGATATTCTAGATCACACTAGGTGCAAGAAGAGAGCATACTTAAGAAATTACTAAACCAATAACTCTCTTTTCTGATCCTCCAGATCACACTAGGTGCAAGAGGAGAGCATACTTCAAGAAGTTATCAAGTTTTCCCTTCTTTTTATGATTTTATGTGTTTTTTTTTAAGAAATTGGCTACCTAGTTACACTTCCCCGGCAACGGCGCCAAAATGTTTGGTCAATTTAGTGTGTCCTAAATTGCTGCATTTAATTGTCAATCCGGGAATCGTAAGCTGATGAAGTGCGGCGCACCATATGTGCAAGATAACCTCTTTCTTAACTTTTTTTCGTTTATGGTCTTTCTAAGGTGAAATGGAAATTCTAAAGTGAAAAACAAGCTTGGTTATAATTGTTCAAGGAAGTGATATCCCCTATAATGATTTACCAATCTCGAAACTTTAAAAGCAAATTGAAATTACAATGACAAAACTTTAAAGGAAAGTAAAAGTGTACTGCTGAAATGAAAAGTGCTGCTAATCTAATGAATCAAAACAAGAAACTAGTGAACATGAAAACTAAACTATTCTTGCTGCCAACCGAACACAAAAGAAACTACGCTTATGGAAATTCAAAATTGCAATGAAATAAATCTAAATCAGATTACATCAATTCATTTTCTGACCCTTCATCATTAGACTAGCTATGACTTTCGGAAGTAATCATAAACAACTTGTGTAACTGATATTTAATTCGCAAAAAGTAAACTAATACTAAACCATACACACATGATTCAATCCCTCGCCATCAGTCCAGCTGTGGCTTTCGGAGGCAACTGAAGATGTCATACATGATTTAATATATCTAAATTTGCAGAAAAGGAACTAATACTAAACTACACATTTCATCATGCAACCCCTCACCATCAGTCCAGCTGTGGCTTTCGGAGGTAACTGAAGACGCTATGAGCAGCTTAATATATCTAATTTTGCAGAAAGGAAACTAATACTAAACTACACATTTCATCATGCAGCCCCTCACCATCAGTCCAGCTGTGGCTTTCGGAGGTAGCCGAAGACACTATGAGTAGCTTAATATGTCTAATTTTAACTACTGAATCAGATAAACAAAACTGAAATGCACAAAACAAAACTGAAGTTAAACAAAGACTGTGAAAGAAAACTAGCAGCAGAATAATATCAGTTTCATATCATTAGCAAAAATACTATGAAAATGCCCCGGGCTGTCTACCTAAAACCTGCACAAGAAAACTGATCAGTGTTTTAACAATCATAAAAACATAAAAGACAGGAATGCAATGGAAATTATAGAAATGTATGAACAGAAATGAAACAACTATGAAATATGAACATGTAATGGGTTATGATACAATGACTGCTTAAAGAAATGAAATGAAAAATATATACATTAATACACAGAACCTCGGCTGAGCAGGGGCCCTCTACGCAACTTTGGTAACGATCCTCAACACAAATTAAGTTATGAAAACAGAGTTTTTCACATTAAAAAGCAAGTCATTACAGACTGGTGGTATTACGGCTCAAGGCAGCGTAATCACCACATAACAGAGCACGCACATCAACTCAACAGCTATATCAACTAACAACTATCAACTCACATTCACTAACTCTACGTGCGTATGCAAACGCTCTTTATAAAGCAACAAAATGTAACTGTCTCCTGAAGTTTATGATAGCAGCCAGGACGTAGACCACTAAGGCCACGGATATAGGAGTATGGCCATGTTGGAAAACGGATCTATGGAAGGTGGGCGCTTAAATTCAACTCCAGAACTTTGCACAGATGTCAATTAACCTCCACAAGCTTGGGAAACGGCCGTATGGATGTTTCTATGCCACGAAACAGAGTCCAGTCGACATAGAACTCCACAGTTGACTTCCACGTGGATGGCTTTGACCGCGGCTTTCCTTGACGAATTTACTTGAACCAATAGGACACGAACCATGTCCTTGTCATTCCTAGCCTGCCCATGTGGCTCGTTTCCTTCGTTGACACCCGTAACATTGATTTCCACAAAATAGCTGCGGAAAGTTGCAGCGGCTGCGGAAAGTGACAAGTTTCCGCAGCTGTATGAACAAAATCTAAATCAAATAGAAAACACACAAACATAATTAAAAACCATGTTAGATACCCTTTTGCACATGATATTGACAATTTTGGAGGTTTAGGTGAGTGAAAGAGATATGGAAAAGAGGCAAATTCGGGACTCAACACGCACCTAAGCCAACAACATGGAAATGCAAGTAGAAGACAACCTCTTCTACGACAGATCCTTTCCAAGCATCCACATCTGGGACGTCGAGTAGCGTTGATTCCCATACAATCTACTCCATTGGAACAATGATACCATGCACTATCTGTACTGGCCAAAATCACACACCAGAGGTATGCCCGATAATGAAAACATTCAGGCACCTTTGCGGCAGGCACAATTTCCTCCTACAGGAAATTGACCATCCTAGCGGGGAACCCAACCTTGTGCTCACATAGAATCCCATCACAGAGATTATTCCCCCACTGAACGTCGCTAACACGATCCACCACATACGATTTGTATCATCACATATTGGAAATAGGATTGCAGCCGCCCCTAAATCCCAGGATTTCCACCCTATTCCTGTCGCAAAATATCAAGGTACCTTGTGCTTTTGCATTGATTTTCGTAAAGTCAAAAATTTTCATGCCGCCATCGAACTCCTTGATGATACCCAGCCTCTAGAGCAGTGTCTAGTACAACTAGAGCTCATCGACGAAAGTTGAAGACAGTCATTACAACACAACGAGGCCCACCAGAAAAGGGTAAAATCATTGTTCGACCTCCACATCAACCCTCACTCATTCATCGAGAGAGAGCTAGTCCTCTGCTATGATATCACAAAAGAATCCCTAGGGCTAAGAAAGCTCGAAACCTTGTGGAAAGGACCCTACATCATCAAACATTGCTTCTGAAAGGGGGCATACATCTTGACGGAACCAGATGGGACCTGCCTCAGCAACCCCGTCAACGACCTTTACCTCAAAAATTTTTACCCATAAGGGACAAGACAACCCTCCCTTAGAGTGAGTATACACAAAACCCAACCACTGATTTTTTTTTACCAAAAGAATTATTTAAAAGCGCTCAAAGTGCCACCATGGATCACCAACATGAACCCTATTTCAGATTTGTTGATGGAGCATCAAGATGGTCTCAAAGTTTAGCCGCAACTTCCTGGGTCATCTACCACCCTAACCGATCACCACTCTACTCAAACGTTGTGTGCATTGACTCAACAACAAAAAATCAGGCAGAATATGACGTTGTCATCAGAATTATGTGTGATTCCCTCCATCAAGGCATACGCCATATGCATGTCTACCTCGATTCCCAGTTACTTGTGTCGCAGTTAAACCAAACATTTGAGATAAGAGATACACATCTGTTTAGAAAATATTTGCGTGCAAAAAGATTAAGCAGACAATTTGACTATATCAAATTTACACATGTACCAAGGAGTCAAAACCAAACAACTGATTGCATAGCTAACAATATCCTAAAATTGAATGCATCTCAAATAAACCATCATACATAAAAAGCAAAAATATGGGTATCCATCAGCATAACATCATCCATAAACCGAAACAGGTGACACATCATGTAGAGCTACAAAAAATATCTTATATATATATATATATATCACAATGTATATGTCTGAGTACAAAAATGCTGACCCAACGGCCAACCCAAAGATACAAAAAGTCGTCAAAAATAGGGGAAGCATCTACATGGTGCTTTCCTCATGTACAAGTATACTCTAGGGCGGTGCCCCCTCAGGAGAGGCACCTGGACCCACAACCGCTCCCAGTGCCACCACTGGACCTGCCATCACCACCGAGATTGCCACTTGATGTAAAATAGGCTGATGTAAAAATGAAAAAATTAAAGTGCAAGACGTCATGGAGGTTACCTAGGCATGATATCACTAATACCTGGTGCTCAGGGTGATCGCAACAGTAAGAATTGCTATGCAGAAGCCTATGAACTCTGAAAAACTCAGCAAGTACAAATGAATTAAATTAGGGCCATATTCACCTATATATCACCCTTTTTCAAAAACTTGGGAGGACCATAATGAGAGATCAGAAGGTCCATTTTCTGAACTGTAATTTTCACCATAACCAACACTCCATGATGAACAGAGATGATGCCACATAATCGTACTCCCAAAAAAATAAATTTTCAGCACCGACATGTATGCCCTCTCTCATTTTTTTATTATTATTATTATTTTAAGCTCATGAATTTCAATAATATTTGATAAAGAAGATGCTTTCACTTAAGGTACTTTTTTTTGTAGGAAATGCTCGCAAACCATCCACAACGCCATCTACTAAAAGTTCTAAAGCAGGTATCATTCTACCCCTAGAATGATAGAGTCCCAGTAAACTCTGCATATCATGACATCATATCTCCATCAGAAATCAACCATAGGGTCCTCATATCTGACCGTGTTTATCATCACCTCACCCTGAACATGATAAACATCCTTGTTGGTCGATAGAGCCTCCCCTCCATGGCGATCGTCACCCACAATAGACCATATATCACAGCAAAATTGAAAGCATGGACATACCACTTTATTCTAGGAAGAAACTCATGCCCATCCATTCACCATCCATAAGGTCAAGTTTATAATACAGGCTAAAAACCCCTTCTCGGATGATCAGGTTGTACAAGCAGATCAAAAGCGCACTATCACACCTCGCATTTGGCCCACCATACCTCTACCAACATAATCCCATCTACAATACTTTTTCATCCACTTCATCAACCCTACACATGAGACCAACCAATGGGCCCCCACCCTCAACAAAACACCTTCGTCACAACATCAGTGAGTGAACACATTCATGTTTTGGGGTACCCGTCTCTGTGTTTTGTACAAATCAACCCCCATTATTTTATTCTTTTGGTAATTGTACAAAGACCAAAAATGGTGCACTACATCCCCCCACCCTATCATCCATCTTTTTCTCCCCTGGTAGCAGTCCCTGAACACCCTTGGTCAGAGTATTACACCCCCATGCACAAGCCACCATGAAATTCATAGCCAGTTTATACCCACCCTGGAATTCCTACCGACTCTACAGATTTCCCCATCAGAAATGACTATAACTGCCGCCAAGTTTCTTAGTATACTCCAAACTTGGGCCACTGAATTCCCATAATCCATTTTCAGTCACCGCTCGCCAACATGCCTATGTTAAACACATCACATCTAGGTCCCCGACTCCTCATGTCGGCGACCCCTTGTTCGGTTGAGGCTTCCTTTTTGTCGACTTCGACACCCATTTTCCCAAAAGGGAGCAGTACCTTGGATTACCCCTCTCCATAAAAGGGGCATCCTCGGGTGGCACTATGGGAGACATCATTACCCATAGATGTCATCGATCCTCCTGACATTCGTCTACAACAAAATCTTTCATGTCATGATGGTATCGTACCTTACAACCATTGCACTTTGATCAAATTCGTCGAAGACTCGTGCCCCCATAAGCATCTCTTTCAACAATGCTTACACAGGAAGGTCCCAACCAGCGCCTATGCATACAATGCATAGCTATATTCCATACAAATTTTACGCATATGGGTATCATATTCCACCTATTCTAAAAATAAAATAAAAACGCCCTAGAGGGCGTCAACAGTTGTCGTCAACAACCACCAGATAACTACCATATCAGTGATACAAACATAACATATATCTATCAAATATATTTGTTTAACTAGGCACAACATCACAAGCATGGGACATGCCCACCTCGTAGAAAATTTTTATATGTATTGTATTATATTTGCTTACAGGGGTCCCTTAGGACACAGTCATTCTTGGAACCAGTGTAGGGTGTTTTCAATTCCAAGCTTCATGAAGGTCTCTCCCTTTCTCTGCGCACGATATACAAAAAAGAAACTATAATGTATTTCGGCTATATAGTTCTTCCTAGACCTCACACATTAGGGGAAAATTGTTAACACTGGAAAATCGTACAAGAAAAAGATGACATTATTTAATGTCAAGCAACAGGATTTACAAGATTGGAAGACATTACAAAATCTCGAAAGTATTTAAAAATCTCTAAGGTCTAGGAAAAATCAAATTTGAGCAAGTCCTAAATGTTTTTGCTTGCAATATCATTCATGAAGAGCGTCTTTGTGTGCCTTATGACCCGAAATGCACGCAATCCTGGGAGTGGAAAAATGTCACTTTCCGGGACCACACAAAGCATAGGACAAGTGATTCCTCACTTGAAGCCGCCTAAGGACAACCACCAACACCACCTTAGACATCAAGTGAGCACACAATGGAATATTTGGAGCACACAAAGGAATCATACCCCTCTCTTGGGTCACCATCCACAATGTACCAAGAGAGGGAAGGAGGATTTGAAAATATCCTATATAAGGCCACCATGAGATGAGGAATGGGTGAAGACATTTTTATACTGGCCAGAATTTCCCAAGCAATACCAACAGTATGTGATCCTGAGCTGAAGATAGAGGGGACTCAATTGTTGGCCTTCCAACAAGTTCAGTCCACCACAGTAGAGAGAGAGGGAGACTGCACCGAGGCAAGCTTGGGATAAAAACATCCTTGCATTGGGACTTAGAGCCCATGTTCTACGGGCCCTTTGGCAAGAGGGTAAATTTTCACTCTTATTCCTACCAGTGCTCAATAAGAGGGGCTAAGAGCCACCGTTCGTATTATTTTTGTCGTTTGAATCTTTTAAGAGCTCGTGTTTATTTTTTTTAGTTTTTATTTTATTTTTAGTTTATATATGCATGTTATTTCTCTATCTAGTATGCTTATGATTCTAGCTTGTTCCACTAACTTGCTTGACCCCACTTATTTTTCTTCCTGTTACCAGTAACTTAAGTGGGTAGACCACACCCCTTAAGTTGGTGTGATTTCTTACATACGTGCACCAAACACACTCCAATAGTGACAATATAATTTAACTTATCTTTAGAAAGGCGCTTATTGATGAAATAGATATCATAAGTAAATTTTCCTTCTACTTATCCTAAGAAATCCCCTACAACTTTGTTTGAGGCATCTATATGTGTATGGAAAGGTAATGCCAAGTTGGGACCCATAAGGATGGGTGTAGTGATTAGATTTTCTTTTGATATTTCAAAGGCCTCATGACAGTTGTTTCTCCAACAAAAATCCAATCTTTAACGAGTAGTCCAAAAAAGGGCGAACCCAGTTTACTAAAACACTTAATAAACCTTCTATAATACCAATCTAATCTAAGGAAACTCCTTACATCTCTTTTCTTATAAGGGACATGGAATCCTTTTATGATGTAAATCTTGTTTGGTTCAACATGTATCCCTTCCTTGATATAGAATGGCCAAGGACATTCCCCATATTCATAAAAAAATCACATTTCTTAGGGCTTAATGAAAGATTAATTTCAATACATTTCTTCAAGACTTTCCACATATTAAAAATAGCCTCATGGAAGTCACATCCATAAGAAATGAAATCATAAATGTATATCTCAATAGAATCATGAAAAATTTGATCAAAGATACTTATAACCATCCTCTGAAAAGTAGTAGGGGCATTGCATAGATTGAATGAAAGAACTCTATAGGAAAAGGTAACCAAAGTACATGTAAATGTGGTATTGTCTTGGTCTTCAGGGCTGATATGAATTTGGTTGTATCCAATAAATACACCTAGGAATGAGAAGAATTTATTTCTTGCAAGGCCATATAAGACTTGGACAATGAAGGGAAAAGGAAAATGTTCATTCTTTATAGCGTTGTTAAGTTCCTAGTGATCAAAACTAGTTCTCCACTCTCCATTCTTATTGGGGACTAAAATAAGAGGTGACACCCACTCACTATCTGAAATGGGGTATTTGAACCCTACATCTAGTACATTTTGTAACTTTTCTTTTACAATTTCCTTCAAATTTAGGTTCATCCTTCTTTGGGCTTGCACACAAGCTTGCATCCCTCTTTGATGTAAATATTATGATGGTCCAAAATATACAATATTGGCATGTTCTAGGCTAGAATCAACAAAGCACAAGTCATTCCAATGACTCCTCCCATATTCTTTCCTAAGTTAATCAACTGGTATGGCAATGGGAGGTTGATTATGTAAGATATGGTCAATGAGGTCATCTTCATCAAGTTTACCCCCTCCTATAACAACATCTAGAGTGTAGAATGGGTAGCGGGGTTTGTGATACAATTCATCCTATTCCTCATCCTCTAAACATAAAGGTAAATCATTTTCAATAGAAGGTTGAGAAGGAGGATACAACACAAGTTTCTTTGATAAATGCCAATTCTTGATAGTCATGTTCCCAACCCTGCAACTAATGTATGCATCATAAGTGGCCAACCAAGGTGTTCATAAGATGAGAGGATAACCATTAAACTTAGTTTTGGGCTGGAGGAACAGGAAATCAGTAGGGTAATCTCAATAAATGGAGGCCATGAAATCCTCAATAATTCACTTTGGATATACTATGGATCTATTTGTAAGATGCAACATTGTGGTGGTATTTCTCAAATCCCCTTGGAGATTGAGCTTCAACATGGTTTCCCTATTCATCACATTGATTGTAGCCCCAAGATCAATCAATGTACTAAGGACCATAATTCCATCGATGTGAACATCCACTATTGGATTACCAGGGTCTAGGTAATTTGGGGAGATCACCCTCCCAAGCATTAGATCAAAGAGTTGTCCAAAAACGTTGATGGTGGGGTTATCTCTTCTTCTTCTCCAAGGCCTTTTGAAACATTTTTCTGTAATAAGATTTTTGCAAATGGGGACATATTTAATGGCTTGGAAAATGGTTATCTTGACACACGAATTCTTCAGTTCCCCTAGAATTTCAACCTCTTTTGGGGTGTGCTGGTTAGGGTTGACCAACCTTTTAAGATAAGGTGGTGCATTAACTTGAGGGACACTTTCTTCCCTCTCTTTCATCATCTCTTTAGGAGGACAAGGAGGGTGATTATATGGGAGTGTTGAGCCTCCATTTTATCAAGAGTTCCATACATTTTGTTAAATAACTCTCATGCCTTCACCTGGTGTCTGCATTCATTATGATGATCCTTAGAGGGGACCACTGGAACGAAGCTTTGCAATATCTTACATTAATGTAACAGAACATCAAAATTAATACAAACTAGCATCTAATTTATATTCTTTTTTTTTTGGAATCTTTTGAGATTATGATTTAGAATTTACAAGGGCATCGAGTTGGGTGGTTTGGTCCCACCATCCAGTTAGTTTCCCCAAACCTATTAGGATTTTCTGCATTTTCTTTTGATAAATGCATAAGTGTGAGAGTGTGATTAAAGTAGAAAATTAGTAACATTATTTCAGACTTATCCTTGATGATTTGATGAGTTTTATGGTATGATTAATTTCTTGGAATTCATTTCTGTTCAACACATTGAGATTCTACATTTAAATTGAAAGCAAATTTCATCTAGTGAGTGTCTTTTCATTACATCGTCCATTTCTTAAAGTCTTAGTGCACAGTTTACTTTGATTCAATTTATCACATAACGAATATAATTTTAGTTTGAAGGGATTCAATGATAGAGATAACATCTGTTTGTCACAAAGTAAGGGTATGATCATTAAGGGTTCTGAATTTATTCATTATCCATATTATTTAGGCATTAATGAGCACTTTTAATTATTATATGAAACTGATCGTGGAGCTTTAAGAAAGAAATATTAATTCTTCTAACTTAAATACCAGGACTAGCATGAGGAGATTAAATCTCGGTTTCATTGGCATAAGTAAAATGTCCAACATAACTCTTTGAGAATACCCCTGATCAAAGGATTAATGACTTAAAGTTCTTAATTGAATACTGCATTATTCTTTCAAGCACAACGATGCACATGTGATTCCTTCTCAGTATCAATACCTTCACATAAGAAAGAAATCATTTAATAATTTTCTTTGATTCAGTTGGGAATGAGTTGGTCTTTTAATTCTTAGTTTCACTTCATGATTTTCTTCGTTGAAAAATAACAGGTAATCCTTTGAGAGGTTTTGAAAGCTGAATTGCATTCTTTATTTCCTGAATGGTTTGTCAATTTCAGTTGGATATACATTCCCTTATCCCCTGGACACTTGAGGTAGGATTTTTGTAGGAGTCACTCAACCTAGAGGAGGTGCTAGAAGTAGGTCCACAGTGTGTTTTCCTTACTTTGAAAATTCTTGTTTTCTGAATGATTCCTTTTTAATTATTCACAAGAGCTTGATTTCTATTTCAAGGATCCCCAAGGTATTTTTCTGGAATTTTTTATGATACGCCTCTAAGATTATGCAACCCAGATTGACTATTTAAATGTTGGTATATAATGTTGTATTTGCATCGCTCGAAATTTTGACGCCATTGATGGGGAGGCTGTTTGGTCTCAATCTAGTCTCCTAAACTGAGCTCATTTAATTGTCAACCAGGATTTGTAAACTGTTGAAGTGAAGTGTACTGTATGTACCTAGGTGTTTGTTTCCTAACGCGTTGTGTGTAGTGTTTTGTGATGTTTTTGGTCTTTTATGGTGATTTATGATGTTTTTGGTCTTTTGGTGGTTTTATGTTCACAAGGAAAATGCCTAGAAAGTTGATGGAAATGAGCTGATGATTAAAAACAGAGTTAAACCTAATTGATGGATAAAAAATGGCAAATGCAATTGGAAACACTGAAGCTGAATCTAAACTATGACTAAATAAAAGCAAAGCTTGATAATGACTTTCAAACAAATAATTCAAAACACAAACTAAACTCGAGAAATGATCACTAAATATGTAAATCCTCTAACTAAACAGTTAAACAACTAATCTTACAATGATGCAACATTTTTTTCCTTAATTAGAGATTTGAAACAGATTTGGAGGAAAAACATTGATATCATCCTAAGATCTTCTATTCTAGGACAGGTTCCTAGTTCTATTCTGCAATTTAATTGAATGTCACAAAACCTTTACTCAAGAGTTATTGATTTCTTTTTCAAAGTAGTCTTTTGAGGAAGAGCTCTGTTTATGAAATGATGAGGAAATTGCAGAGGTACTTCAGGCCTTAAAATAATGTTGTCTTCTGTTCATATGGTTATAGGTCAATTATGGATTTTAGAACAAGAAGAGGTTTGTGAATAATGAAGGTTGTTTTGTTAATCCTAACAACTAAAGTTAATCTAATGTGCAGTGGATGACAATCTGGATGTGGAGTGCAAGTGCAATGAGTTAATCTAAGAATGAACTTAAGATGCCACTAATCTAAAACAATGCCAAACTACAAGTCATTATCAAACCCAAAATAAAATAACTGAATCATGAATTAAGTGCAATGAAACTCCGAAGCATCCTAACTATGCTATCATGCATTATTCTATGAAATTACACAATCTGTTTGTCCATCATTATTGATATTTTGGAATAATTCCTTCTTTTGGAAGAGCTAGAACAATTCTAACTGTGTAATTGAGTGCAAATGCAAACATAAAGGACTGAAAGCAAATGAAAAACTAAGATATCATATCCATATCCTACTCTTCATTATGATGTCTTGGGCAAGCGTTTAAGAGCAAGAACAGAGATGATACTTAGTACAAACACACAACTAAATCATTCATTATCACGGTCATGTCTTGAACTTCTTAATAATTTCTTGGAAGAGTTTCTTCTTGTGGAAGAGTGATTGGAACAAGTGTAATTGTGATGATGAACAAAAAAAACTACAACTAAGTCCTACATTACTATAGCCATTTCCCATTCATAATTATAATTTGTTGGAAGAGCTTCTTCTTGTGGAAGAATTAGAATGAGTACAACTACAGTAGCTAATTAAAAACAACTATGAATTCAACTTCTAATCCTACAATACTATAGTCATTTCCCATTCATCATTATAGTCTTTTGGAAGAGCTTCTTATTGTGGAAGAGTTAGAATGAGTACAACTACAGTAGCTAATTAAAACAACTATTAATTCAAATTCAAAATGTAAAGGCAGCTAGAAGACTTATCTAATTTACGCAAAATAAATCCATGCAAGAGGCAGGGGCCCTCTACCACCTGACGGAATTCAACTCCAAATTAAATCACGCTTTCAAAACAACACGGTCTGCTCCATTAAAGATGAAATAGTTTGAACATAACACTCTGCGTCTTCAGAAATGTAGCACAGAGTCTAAACAAAATCTAGCATAAAATCTAACATCCAATCTAACATAGCTCTCGGTTTCCCAAGTGTTTATAAAGCAAATGCACATAACAAAACTTGCAACAATTCAGGAACACTGTCTTTCCTTATCGGAATCACATTAGGACTCTTGAAGTGGCTGCGTGAAGAGGAAAAAGACATCTGGACTGAGACAGTCCTAATAGAAGTCTGCTTTCCTAAATGTGTTCCCACGTTCCAAAACCGTACCCAAAATTCGTTTCTTCCTCCATGATGAGCAACGAACCATGTAGACATGACGTGGATTATGCCCATATGCGGTTTTCCTTGAGAGGCCACCTGGAACATACTCAAACGTGAAGGCAGCTACAAAATCATCGGTTAGCTACGGAATGTCTGCATTCTGTAGCTAGTTCCGGTCAAAATGCTTTACAATGGAAAAAATCACAAAACTTAGCAAGTCAGTCATGTAAATCATTCTAGAAGTAATTTTAACTATATTCATTGATCAATTGGGTCTAGGAAAGAAATGGACAAGGGAAAATGAGGTAAAATGAGGTGAAAGAAAGCACAACTTTGAGGCTCAACATACCCCCACTGATGTCTCTTTGCATGTCCTCATGCAAATTATCCTATGAACTCAGAGGCTTCTGCAAGGACATCTAATCCTCTTCTTCTCCTTTGTCTGGAAGCTAGAGATCTTTTGGGTTTTCTGATAACAAGTTTGAACCTTAGGTTGGTGAGTGCCCTGATTAAATTTTTGTTCCTTGTCTTCAACTTCTCATTGGTCTTCTCCACTTTGTCTATATGCAGGGATAAGGTTGAGTTCATATCAGTTTTGAGCTTGACTTGATCCTTGAGAATTTCATTCTCATTTTTGATGTGTCTATTCAGCAATTCCAACTCATACCTATCCCTTCTTAATATATCTATTTCAGACAGTGGAGGACTGGGGGTTCTCTCTTTGCTTGCTGAAGCTCTCCTCTCCAAAGTTTCCACATAGTCATAAATTTCCTGTTGAGCAGGGTCAATTTCAGGGGTTCCTTCATAAAAATCCTCTTCAACATCCTCTTCAATGGATGTTTCTTCATCTTCTATATTGATTACCCCTGTTTGTTTGATTAGTGTTTTCTTCAGTTTCCCCTTTAGTCTGTGGCTTCTTCTAGGCTGAGAAGATCCCTCTCCTTTCTCCATGGAAGATTTCTTGATTACCTTTTCTTCCTTAAGCTGTCTCTTGATTTGAGTCAACTTTTCTAAAATGATTTCCTCACTACTCTCTTGGACTGTTTTGTCAATTTCAACTTCTGAAGCCCTCCATTTTCTACTTCTTCTTGTAGGCTGTGGTTCAGGTGATGGTTCTTTTGCTTCTTCAAAATGATTTCTTATTAAGAAATCGTCCCATGTATCATTTTTTTTAGCTAGATGATGTTCAATCAAAATTTTGACCAAACCATGATGATATAGGGTTGTCTCTAAAAATTGAACCCTTCTTTGAACACAGGAAGCCATCTTCTTCAGACTTTGAAGCAAGAAATATGGTAGGTTTAAGTCTTCCCCCAAAAAATGCATCATTAGTCTAATGTGGTAGACATAAAATGTTCCATATCTACCCTCACATGTAATAAATTTTTTCAGAAGAAGTAGTATGTTTATCCATTTGTTTTTCAATGCAGAACTGGGAATTCCTTTCTTAAATACACTGACATCCATACCTGGTGATTTTAAAATTTGTTTCCAGGAGTCATTGTGGAATTCTCTATTTTTAAACCATCTCTCTCCAGTTCTGAGCAACCCTGTAGCCTCTGCAATGAAAACTTCAGTGATAGTAAATTTGACATCTCCCACTTCAACTTCGGTTCCTTGAAATGATCTTGCAAATGTTTTAGTGACTTCCTTGTGGAAGCCATTAAATTTCTCCAAAAATTGAAGCCATCCTATTTGTTGTAACATTTCTTTGCATTGAGGGCAGCCTTCTAAATATTTTTAACCCACTGGTTCAGTCCTTACAATGAAACCCATGATTGCTTCTTCAATGTTCAAATTAACACTCTTCTACCCAAAAAAAAAAAAAACAATGACTCTCACTTTTGGATTGAAATGGCTTTAAGTTCTGAATGGAAATAGCTTCAAACTTCAAAATGACATACCTCTAATTGACAGTGACAAATGTCTTCAAATTTCGGAATGATATACCTCTATTGACAATTGAAAGCAGTTTCAAATTTCGAGCTGATATGTCTCTGATAGACAGTGGCTAATGGCTTCAAATTCTTCACACTACTATGCCTCTGTTTCTCGGTGGAAAATAATTTTGAATTCACATACTGCTATATCTCTGTCTCTTGGTAGCAAATGGTTTCAAATTTAACACTGCAATACCTCTGTCTTCTAATGACAAAAGACTTCAAACTCCACACTGCTACACTTCTGTGTTTAAATTGAAAATGCTCAATCTCTGCTCACAGTGATACTTTGTCTGCCCACGGAATCAAGTGGCTTCAAGTCCTCACGCTGTTATGCCTCCAAATTTACCCTTTTGCTCTGCTCTGCGTTTACAATGCTCAATGATATTCAAACTGATATCCTTTGGCTCTGCTCTCGGTGTTAAAAATATCTCTGTCTACGGAATGAAATGCCGGCTACAGAATGGAGTGATGGCAGTGGTCACGGAATGAAGTAGTGGAATGAGGTGGAGGGAATGAATTAATGATTGAAGAGACAGCGGAGATTTTTAAGACGGCAGAGGGAATCATCATTGAATGATTTGGTTAAGAAACGTGAAGAATTCAAATACCTCGACCATTTTAACCGCTTAAATGATATCGGGCATGAAATTTGAAATGGAAGATTTTAATCCAAAGTCTGTGGAGGGTTTATTGGTCTTGATCAATAAAAATAATTAAAACAAAATTTTCGAAGAATCCATAACTAAAACTATGCTAAACTTTAATGAAATTCCATTATAATTTAAACTTGTTACCTCTGCTTTCATTTTGATTTTTGTAATCTTTGTCTTCTTGTTCCCCTTTGGAAGAATCTTCATTATCCTTCTTTGATGCTTTTGATTCATGGATACACTGGGTCATTTTGTTGCAATTCTAATGTCTGTTGATTGATGCCTTCAGGGTTTGTAGCTGCAGAAAGACTGTCTAGCTGCAGAAAGGCTGATCAGCTGCAGAATGTCTACTGAGCTGCAGAATGTTCCTGTAGAGCACTTTGATCATGAAAATGGAGTGTTTTTGGAATATGGGTGAAATGTTATATGTTATGAATGAAAATGGATGATGGATTATGATATGTATGAAGTGGATGATGAAATGGAATGGATTTGGTTTATGAAATGGAGTGAAAGAACATAAGGACTGTGCTGCAATTCATGACATGTTTTATTCGCTTACAGCAAGACATCAAATTTTGTATTTTGACATGAAAATGAGATGGATGGAGGATGGAATGAGATGAATGAAATGTAGAATGGAGTGAAATATGAATGGTGGAATGAAATGGAGTATGGATGGATAAATGAATGGAGTGAAATGAAATGAAATAGATCATAAGCACAATGGATCTGAACTTATGATTTTTGTAACAGCTGCTTGTAAAAACAAAAATGGGAAAAGTTAGAGTGTCAGAGAGACTCTGATTTTCACCCTATCTTTTCTGTATAAACATGCCAATCAATGATTGGTTTTCATGTTTATACCTTTATATATATTTTTTTAATTTTTTAATTTAATTTTTAATTTTTATTTTTATTTTTTTTCAAAAAGAAATGTTTCAGAAAATTTAATCAAGTTGATGAAGAAGAGAGACTCTTCTTCATTAACTTCACATCATTGCTTTCTTGGAACTTCTTGACAAACTCTTATCTTGAGAGTGGCTTGTGGTATAGCTTCAGTCTATGACCATTCACAAGAAAAGTGACCTCTTCTTCATCTATAGTTCTGATTTTTACTGCCCCATTATCAAAAATTCGAACAATTTCATATGGCCCAAGCCAATGTGTCCGAAATTTCCCTTGAAAATCCTTGAATTTTGAATCAAACAAGAGAGCCCAGTCACCCTCTTTAAATTTCTTCTCCTTGATGTACTTGTCATGCCATCTAGCCCTTTGCTGTTGGACTAGACTTGTTTTCCGAACTGCATCTTGTCTGATCTCATCCAATTCATTAATTTGCTCCAGTCTATGCTTTTGTGCCTCCGTTAGATCAAGTCCTAGTTGAACTGCCATCTTGAAGGTTTGAATTTGGAACTCTATGGGAAACAAAACTTGCTTTCCATAAACAAGCTCATAAGGAGTATGGCCTGTTGTGTTTCTCCATGTAGTTCTATAGGCCCACAAGGCTTCAGAAAGCCTATCTACCCAATCTCTTCTATGTAAATGAACAGTCTTTGTTAGGATTCCTTCAATGACCTTATTAGTAGATTCCACTTGACCATTTGCTTGTGGATGATAAGGAGTTGTTTTTCTATGTCTGATTTTGTACTTCTCCATCAATTGCTCCACTAGCCTTGATGTAAATTGAGCTCCTTGATCTGTAACAATTTCCCTTGTGACACCAAAACGAGTAAAAATATCCTCAAAAGAAAATTAACTACAGATGATTCATTAGCAACAAGTAATGGTTTAGCTTCTACCCATTTAGTAACATAATCAGTGCAAACTAATATGTATTTCTTTTGTCTTGATGGAGGACTAATAGGTCCTACAAAATCCAAAGCCCATTTTTCAAAAGGTTCAATGTGTACCCGAGGTTGTAATGGCATCTCACCTGAAGGAGAAGGTTTCCCTACCCTTTGGCAACTGTCACACCTTTTGACATACTCCTTAGCATCTTTAAACAAGGATGGCCAATAATATCCTAAGTTAAGGATCTTATAGGCTGTCCTCTTATCTGCAAAGTGTCTGCCACAAGGTTCATCATGACATGCCTTGAGAATCTCAGGCATCTCATCTTCATGAACACACCTTCTAATGATCAAATCTGGACCTGTCTTGTACAACTCATTAGCGACCCATGAATAATTTGCACTATCATTAATGATTTTTCTTTTATCCCTTGCATTCATAATCGAAGGAAATTTTCCTGAAACTAAATAATTAGCAATATCAGCAAACCATGGAGTTTGAGTAGAGATTGCAAAAAGATATTCATCAGGAAATTGATCTTCAACCAGAGTGTCATCTTTGATATTTTGGATTCTAGATAGGAAATCAGCGACTGTGTTTTGTTTTCCAGGCCTATCTAAAATAGTAATGTTGAATTCTTGCAATAGTAACAACCATCTTATAACTCTGCCATTAGTGATTGATTTGTTCATTAAGTATCTAATTGCAGAATGATCAGTGTGAACAAAAGTTTCATACCCTGTTATATAGTGTCTAAATTTGTTTATGGCATGAACAACAGCTAAAAACTCTTTTTCAGTTACAGTATAGTTTAACTCTGCAGGAGTCAAATTTTTACTGGTATAATAGATGGCATAGGGAATCAAATATTTCTGTCCCAATACTGCTCCTAGAGCTGTATCGGAAGCATCTGTCGAGATATGAAAAGGTAACTTCCAGTTAGGTCCCCTTAATATAGGTGCTTCAGAAATTTTGGTTTTCAGGGTTTCAAAAGCTAACTCGCAATCAGAAGTCCACTTAAATTCACAATCTTTGGTGAGTAATTTGAAGAGAGGAGATGCTATTTTGGTGAAGTTTTCTATAAATCTCCGATAATACCCTGTAAATCCTAGAAAACTTCTAACATCTCTTTGACAACTTGGAATGGATAGGTTAGAAATGACTTCAACTTTCGCCTCATCAACTCTAATCCCATCCCCCGAAATGTGGTGCCCTAAAACAATACCTTCAGTGAACATCATAAAACATTTTTCATGACTAAGTGAAAGGTTTGCTTCTTGACATCTTTTTAAGACTTTTTCCAAGTTTTCTAAAGCCTCTTCAAATGTGTCCCCATAAACCGTGAAATCATCCATGTACACCTCTACACAGTCATGTATTAGATCCGAAAAAATTCCTAATACTGCCCTTTGGAATGTTGCAGGTGCATTGCATAATCCAAATGGCAATACTTGGTAAGCATAGGTACCCCAAGGATAGGTAAATGTGGTTTTATCTTGGTCTTCAAGTGCTACTTGGATTTGATTGTAACCACTAAACCCATCTAGGAATGAAAAGTACTTTTTGCCAGCTAATGTATCTAATACTTGATCTATGAAAGGTAAGGAAAAATGGTCTTTAAGAGTAGCTTTATTCAGTTCTCGGTAGTCAACACACACCCTCCATTTTCCATTTTTCTTAGGCACAATCACCAAAGGAGAAACCCACTGACTATCTGAAATAGGATAGATGAAATTAACATTTAACAATTTTTGCAATTCTTCCTTAACAATTTCCCTAAGATTTGGATTCATCCGTCTTTGAGGCTGTCTGATTGGTTTGAAATTTGCCTCTATATAGATGTGATGAGTACAAGTCTTGGGACTTATCCCTTTCATGTCAGTGTATTCCCATGCATATGCGGAAGAATGTCTCTGTAATACTTTGACTAACTCTTCTTGTTGAGATTTTTCTAGGTTCCTATTTATATTCAAAGTTTTGCCTGGAAAAATTTCACTTGTAGAGCTGCCAAATTTGTCCATAGAATGAAGAGACATCTGCCTAGATGACAAAAATTCAATATTGGATCCCTCCTAAAATGATTCATGTTTGTGTTCTGGAGAGGATTCAAAGTTTTCTAGAGTATTCAGAATTTGATTATCTTCACTAATTTCTGAAATTGTGAAGAGTGGTTGTAAATCTTCTTCATCCTCTATCCATTGAGTGTCATCTAGATCCGTAATTGTCCTAGCTGGAGGATATAAAGTGAATCTCTTAGTTGAACTACCATCAGAAATATACATATCACCGGACCTACAACTAATAAAAGCATCAGCTGTAGCCAACCAAGGTCTTCCTAGTATAACAGGATGGCCTCCTAGATTATTCTTAGGAGTTAGGATCATGAAATCCACAAGGTACTCCCAAGAGTCTAGGGACACTAGAATGTCTTCTATTACCCCATCTGGTCTAATCACAGATCTATCTGCTAATTGTAATAGTGTGGGTGTAAAGAGAAGATTAGGAAGTTTCAGTTTGTCCATGATTTGTCTACTCATGATATTTATTGCTGCTCCTAAATCAATGAGTGTGTTTTGAATTTCAATTCCATTGATGTGAATTTTGAAAACTGGATTTCCTGGGTCAAGATACTTTGGAATAGCAATCTTGCCCATCATAATGTCTGCTATTTGTCCTACCAGTTGAATTTTCTTGGTTTCTCTTATTCTTTTTATTTTTGTCTTCATACTCAACTCCTTTATTGTTTTGGCTAAAATTAGGATTTCCTTGATGGCTTGCAATAATGGAATTTTAATGCAAACATTTCTCAATTCATCTAAGAAATCATAATTAGGCACCATGATCTGTTTTTCTACACCTCTATCAATTTGTAATCTTTCCGGAAAGGGAGGTATAGAAGTAGATGTGGATGGTTGCTCTAACACAGGAGTTGGATTTATTGGATCTTTTTGTTTTAGTTTTTTAATGTGTGGGTCTTGAAAGGATGTGTCTTCCTCAAGAATTTTATTCACCCATAGAGAGTCTTCCTCAGAATTATCTTGTTCTTGTATGATCACAGAAGGTTTCCTCTTCTCAAGTATCCTTCCAGACCTAAGTTGAACATCACTAAGGTCTAGAGGAGTAATTAAATAAGTTGGAAACTGTTGACCTTCTATCATGTATGTATTCTGGGGGTTTTTATTATTGGGGTTTGATATGGGTTGAGCTGGAAATTGATTGGATTTTTGAGGGAATGGTAATGGAAGTGGTTGATTTTGATGTGGTTGGTTCTGATGATGTTGTTGAAAGTTTTGTTGAAGATTTTGAGGAAAATTTTGTTAAGGATTTTGAGGATAAAAATGTGGATATGGTGGATAGGATGGTGGATACTGATAGTATGGAGAGTATCTTCCATAGGGATTTTGTGTTCCTTGTGCCCAAGATTGAGATTGATTTTGAAATTGGGGCCAAGGTTGCTGCCAAGAATTCCAAGGTGGAGGTTGATTATACATTTGATCATGGAATCCTTGTGTCTTAGGTCCCTGCCAAGGTCTTCTAGATACAAAATTAAGAGACTCTGTGGAATCTGTAGGAGTTTCTTCCTGAAAAATAGCCTTGAGACCAGGAAGAGAAGGACAATTCTTGGTCTCATGTTTCTCAGAACAAATGACACGGGTTTCTATAACTTTTACATTCAAAGGACATTCTCTCAAGGCATGTTTCTTTCTACATTTGGGACAAAAGATTGCCAAGGCATCAGATTCAGCCTTTTGCTTGTTTTGTATCTTGAGGGTGTCTATTTGTTCACTAAAACTCCCTAAGATGTCAGACTTAAAATCATCAAGCATGTGTCCTATTTCTGATCTACTTACTGTCCCGGAAGCAGATTTACTTGCCCTTGCAAGAGCAGGATCTCTTGGACCTTTGACAGTTTTGGATTTCCCTCTTGAAAGGTTGATACATAACTCAGATATTTCAGGTAATGTGAGTTGCGATATATCCCCTTTTCCCATCATGTTAAGGATATCCAACCATTCATCCCTAATTGTTTTCAATAAAAGAGCTTTTAAGGTGTCTTGATCTAGGTTTTCCATTTTCGCCCTTTTGATGTTATAATTAAATCTTTCCAACAAATCTTCTAAGTTTTCATCTTCTTTTTGTAACATCTTGAACACTTCTTCCTTATGATTAACCGGCATACAATAATCCAAGTATCTCTCTAGAAATGCTTGTTTCATATCTTCCCATGTTCTAATAGAACTATTGATTAGACTCATAAACCACTTCAATGTTGCTCCCTTCAAAGTTGAAGGAAATAATTTCAGTTTTTGAGCATCTTGTAGGTAGTCATAAGTCCTACACAGTACTTGAAATTCGAATAAGAAAGTTTCAGGATCTTCAGTTTTAAGTCCATATAAGTTTGGAAGGACAGAGGGTGAAATGTTTTTCATGGTTGTATTGGTTTCTTCATCAAGTATAGGGAACCCAAAAGAGCTTCCTATTCTACCTCTTCCTCCATTTTAACCTCTACCTCCTTCTCCTCTACCTCTACCTCTTCCTCCAAATAGTGTGTTTTCTCCATTAAAAACTCCTCCTCCTCCTTCTTCTGCCATGGTTGACTCTCCTGTGAAAGTGGAAAGTTTTGTATCCCTACTAGGAGTCTTTAGATCTTCTTCTATGGCAGGTTCAGTGGATGAAGTGGAAGGTTTCTCTAATGGAATAGTTGACCTTAGATCTTCTAGAAGTCCAGGATCAAGGGAGGATGGAAGATGGGTTTGAGTTAAAGGTGTACTAGCTCTGGATCTAGATGAAACAAGTGGTGTTCTAGAAATCAAACTTCTGCCTCTGCTGCTTATAAATCTTCCCCTTGAATCTCTCTCCCTACGCATAAAATTGTTTTTGGATGCTAAGAAACAAAGGTTACCTAGTTTTCACTTCCCCGGCAACGACGCCAAAATGTTTTGTCTCAATCTAGTCTCGTAAACTGAGCTCATTTAATTGTCAACCAGGATTTGTAAACTGCTAAAGTGAAGTGTACTGTATGTACCTAGGTGTTTGTTTCCTAACGCGTTGTGTGTATTGTTTTGTGATGTTTTTGGTCTTTTATGGTGATTTATGATGTTTTTGGTCTTTTGGTGGTTTTATGTTCACAAGGAAAATGCCTAGAAAGTTGATGGAAATGAGCTGATGATTAAAAACAGAGTTAAACCTAATTGATGGATAAAAAATGGCAAATGCAATTGGAAACACTGAAGCTGAATCTAAACTATGACTAAATAAAAGCAAAGCTTGATAATGACTTTCAAACAAATAATTCAAAACACAAACTAAACTCGAGAAATGATCACTAAATATGTAAATCCTCTAACTAAACAGTTAAACAACTAATCTTACAATGATGCAACATTTTTGTCCTTAATTAGAGATTTGAAACAGATTTGGAGGAAAAACATTAATACCATCCTAAGATCTTCTATTCTAGGACTAGTTCCTAGTTCTATTCTGCAATTTAATTGAATGTCACAAAACCTTTACTCAAGAGTTATTGATTTCTTTTTCAAAGTAGTCTTTTGAGGGAGAGCTCTGTTTATGAAATGATGAGGAAATTGCAGAGGTACTCCAGGCCTTAAAATGATGTTATCTTCTGTTCATATGGTTATAGGTCAATTATGGATTTTAGAACAAGAAGAGGTTTGTGAATAATGAAGGTTGTTTTGTTAATCCTAACAACTGAAATAATCTAATGTGCAGTGAATAAAAATTGAATGTGGAGTGCAAATGCAATGAGTTGAACTACAACCAAACCTAAGGTGTCACTATCCTAAAACAATGTTAAACTACAAGTCATTATCAAACCCAAAATAAAATAACTGAATCATGAATTAAGTGCAATGAAACTCCGGAGCATCCTAACTATGCTATCATGCATTATTCTATGAAATTACACAATCTGTTTGTCCATCATTATTGATATTTTGGAATAATTCCTTCTTTTGGAAGAGCTAGAACAATTATGACTGTGTAATTGAGTGCAAATGCAAACATAAAGGACTAAAAGAAAATGAAAAACTAAGATATCATATCCATATCCTACTCGTCATTATGATGTCTTGGGCAAGCGTTTAAGAGCAAGAACAGAGATGATACTTAGTACAAACACACAACTAAATCATTCATTATCACGGTCATGTCTTGAACTTCTTAAGAATTTCTTGGAAGAGTTTCTTCTTGTGGAAGAGTGATTGGAACAAGAGTAACTGTGATGATGAACAACAAAAACTACAACTAAGTCCTACAGTACTATAGCCATTCTCCATTCATCATTATAATCTGTTGGAAGAACTTCTTCTTGTGGAAGAATTAGAATGAGTACAACTACAGTAGCTAATTAAAAACACTATGAATTCAACTTCTAATCCTACAATACTATAGTCATTTCCCATTCATCATTATAGTCTTTTGGAAGAGCTTATTCTTGTGGAAGAGTTAGAATGAGTACAACTACAGTAGCTAATTAAAACAACTATTAATTCAAATTCAAAATGTAAAGGCAGCTAGAAGACTTATCTAATTTATGCAAAATAAATCCGTGCAAGAGGCAGGGGCCCTCTACCACCTGACGGAATTCAACTCCAAATTAAATCACGCTTTCAAAACGACACGGTCTGCTCCATTAAAGATGAAATAGTTTGAACATAACACTCTGCGTCTTCAGAAATGTAGCACAGAGTCTAAACAGAATCTAGCATAAAATCTAACATCAAATCTAACATAGCTCTCGGTTTCCCAAGTGTTTATAAAGAAAATGCACATAACAAAACTTGCAACAATTCAAGAACACTGTCTTTCCTTATCGGAATCACATTAGGACTCTTGAAGTGGCTGCGTGAAGAGGAAAAAGACATCTGGACTGAGACAGTCCTAATAGAAGTCTTCCTTCCTAAATGTGTTCCCACATTCCAAAACCGTACCCAGAATTCGTTTCTTCCTCCATGATGAGCAACGAACCATGTAGACATGACGTGGATTATGCCCATATGCGGTTTTCCTTGAGAGGCCACCTGGAACATACTCAAACATGAAGGCAGCTGCAGAATCGCTGGTTAGCTACGGAATGTTTGCATTCTGCAGCTAGTTCCGGTCAAAATGCTTTACAATGGCAAAAATCACAAAACTTAGCAAGTCAGTCATGTAAATCATTCTAGAAGTAATTTTAACTATATTCATTGATCAATTGGGTCTAGGATAGCAATGGACAAGGGAAAATGAGGTAAAATGAGGTGAAAGAAAGCACAACTTTGAGGCTCAACAGAGGCATTGTAGGATAAGGCCTAAAATATTTTTCATGCTTTTTCCCTTTTCTTTGAAAATGGATCTTTTTAGATTAATGTGATTCCCCTTTATTACTAAAGCATATTGGATGGTATTTCTAGAGAGCTCATGAGCTTGTTTTTTTTTTTTTTTTTTTTTCTGCAAATGAGTTTTAAGTGTGATTTTATTTACTGCAAAGTGTGATGCTTGGATTGTTTTCCTTTACTGCAGATGAGTTTTTAAGTGTGATTTTATTTACTACAAAGTGTGATGCCTTGTTTGTTTTCCTTTACTGCAAATTATTTTTTGTGTAATGCTTGGGTTGCTTCTTTTATTGAAAATTAGCATTTAACTATGATTTTCTTGTTGAACTTACAATCCTAGTTTGTTTATTTGGTTTTCTTAGTGTCCTGGTGCTATACGAAGCCCCCGCTCTAATCCATGTGTTAACAAGACCTTCCAGCTAGCAGGAAAATTCTAGGTAGTTTTATGCTATTCCAAGGACTATCTCAAATCTTAGCAGCAAATAGGGTCTCTGCTTCTCAGGAAGAACACATTTTGGCAACAATTAGAAACAGATCTACCTATCCGAAAGTAAAGACTCATGAAGATTCAAAAGGTTTTTCTGGGGAAACTGAAAAACTATGGGTCATTTTTGATGAGGAGAAACCATTAGAAGCATAGATTAAATAACATCCATCTGATCAAGCCTGCACTTTACAAGATAAACAGAGAAATTTTGAAGATTTGCATGATGTAATAAAGGAATATATATTGAATGTTATCCATAAATAAAATGACCAAGAGTATGTGGATCCCATTGAATCTTGGTTTCATATGATTGTTAGCACCCACTCCTCCTTTATTATTCTATAATTCCTAGCATCACATGAGTTAATATAGTTGGTTCCTCATGTTTTGGTATTTTCTTGAATTTACTTTTCAAGTTTGAACATTAGTAGGATTATCTTTTTGTTATGCACATGGTTGCAGTGGAAGTACTCCTATACTTAAAAGGAAAGTATTCCATTTCTTAGGATAGGGCAGGGTACAAGAATAAATCAATGCCATGAACAAATATGCTATTATTGTTTCGAATTCCAAAGCACAACCATTGAAATTGCTTTTGATTCCCATTGGTTGTTAGCATACACATCTGTGGTAAGTCTTGTTGAGTATGATTCACTCTAATACCTCATGATTTTGAAAAAGTGGCCATGATTAATCACTCTAATGAATTTTCATCTGAGATATATATTTTCAATTTCTCTTAGAAGGTATCATTGAAAAACCTCCCATGGAGGACCACTCTTGCAAATATCATAATGATCCATTCATGAGAACACTAGCATTATTAACTCAAAGAACCTTTCATTCATTATTATGAGACATCATATTTAAATGAGTCTTTAGGGTAGAGAAACTATCCAGTAATGATTAGTCATTAAAAACTTGTCATGCCATCCCATACTCTTAAGGAGTAGATCTTCCTCCCCACTTTTAAGTAACCTTTTGAGTTAATTATAATCAGAGTTCAAAAATATTGATAGGAGGATAGAAGGTCTCATTATGAGCCAACTTACCATGATCATGATACCTAACATGCATGTTACTATTCACAAAGCTAGAGCAGTGGATTTCAACTAAAAAGATGGAGGATAGGAGGTCTCATCATGGGCCAAAATGTTCATCCATTTTACTTCTTGTGAGAGCCACTAACATTAGCTGGTTTCCAAGCCAGGGAAGTGGCCTTCATATAATTAAAAAAATAAAATAAGATAACTTTGAATCTATATTCAGTAAGTGGAACACAGACATTTCGTTGGGTTAAAAGACACCCCTGTCAGGGCTACAGACGCCTGCGAGCAACAGGGCTATGGCTGTGGTATTAAAGTTAATTGAACCCCTATGATTTACTTGGTTATATTTACCTTTCCCTAAAACTAATTATCTTATCTCTTGGAGAATGGTTTTAAGATGCTTTTAGCATGATGATTTGGAGTTCTATTTTTCAAAACTTTTAATGGATGTGGTACCCTTAGTGCAGGAACTCTATGTGCCAAATTAAGGAGAAATTTAGTCTTGCACCCAGGTGACAATGAGATTTAGAATGGCAAATAAATAAATTGTTGATCTATCCAAGAAGGTGTCATCTTGTTCTATTTTATGTTTTCCTTTTCTAGCATCATAACTCACTTTTATCCATAACAAGGTATTTAGAGTGATGGATTACTTGCTAATGATTACTCACAAGATGTTGATAGAAAACCATGTGTTTTGATTTTAGTTGCCTCTAAAAATAATTACATGGTATAGGTATAAGGTTAATATAATAGGTGCAAGAACATTGTGGCATTCTTCTCAAAATTGAATTTTTTCAGCATAGATTCTTTTTTCATTGATCCTAATAAGACTTTGATTTTAGGGAACAAATAATGGAATTATGAAAAAAAATATTTGAAAAATTAGGAGTACAGGTATGCATTATGGTGCAAGGGGAGTTGGTATGTATTTTTTTATACAATTAATGCTTTCCTGCACCTGATTTTGGATGACTTGAACTAATCATGTTGTATGATGATCCTCCTTTTTCCCACCCTTGGTACTCTTATCATTCGTACACTCGATGCTTTCAAAAGGACCATGGCACGGTTTCGATGATACTAAGACTATGATACTACAAACTTGATGAATAATTTAAAATGATGATTGATACATTTAGTACCTTGATATTTCCTTGCTGATGATTTTTGTCACTTTTTTATTGGGGATAAAGTATGATCATTAATATTTAAGTGTCCCCTAACCCTTGCACTCCTCCATGATTTTATATTGACACTCCTGTTAAACATACTTTATGCCTTAGATCCTCAATGATAAGACAATGGTCGATGTATGAGCAGAAATCTTGATGTGTTTAATATTTTTATGCCAAGTGTTTATGTGAGGAGTTCCCTGACCTCATAATCATGTTTTTAATCCTGGGAATGTATATCAAATACTTATAAATATTTATCATGTACATTGATCCAAAAATCATTAATTAATGTAACTATGCTATGAGTCTTGGTTATAGTTATATATTGAGGAAGAAAGATAGGACGATAAAGAGAATGAAGAAGAAGATACAAGAGCTTATTTTTCGTGAGGAAAATGTAAGAGGGGAGAAAAAATATTTGGGGAGAATTTGCATTAACATGCACAATAAAAGCGACAATTTGCATGTTAAGAATGAGAAGTTGCGAAATATGGCCAGGGCTCTAGGCCATAACCTTATATTTTTGGAAAATTTGAACTCTATCTTATGGTTTGGCTTGCACGAGGACTGTTAGGTAAACATGACTCGGGGTAGAGTCAATGTTGACTAGGGTAAATAGTAGTGGTTTTGGGGCACATGGTATTGTGCACCCATGGTTTTAGCCCATGGTATGGCATGTAATGGAGCCTATAAGAGGCTGGGAATACTTCATTGTAATGTAGGCCTGGAGGTGAGCAGTGAAGGCTCACTTGGCTGGATTGGCCAGGGTTTTGGCCAATGGTTAATGAAATTTCATTGGTTGGGTTTTTCCCCGGAGTTTGGGGTTTTCCCAGTTAAACATTTGTGTTTCTGTTTATGATTTTTTGCTAGCTATTTTCATGGTTATTATTCCTCTTGGTAAATATTTTATTTCTACGGTAAATTCTAACAAATGGTATCAGAGCCAAGTTACAGGATTGCGGATTTTTTTATTAACCAAGATCATTTAGTCAATGTGGAATGAGAGTGATTTGATTGGATATGTCAGATCTAATCTGGATCTGCATGTGCAGAAGGCAGATCTGGTGTGGATCTACCATTGATAAAGAGTCAAACATAGTGCATCCATGAAAATGCGTAGAAGATGAAGAAGAGTGGGGATGTGATTGCGATCGATAAAGCTTCTGGGAAGATTACAAAGTTGGGGCGGTCTTTTGCAAGGTCCAGGGATTATGATGCAATGGGGCTGCAGACCAAGTTCGTGTAGTGTTCATATGGAGAGTTGCAGAAATGAAAAGAGGTGGTGCATTGCGTTACGCTGCGAGAGATCAATGAATAATTTGCTTGTAGGTAAGATCTGGGCTAGTAAGGTTGATGAAAAATAAAAATAAAAAAAAATACGTGCACTATGGAGAAAGTGGTGGTTGGACCTGATGACATCAGAGGAATTGTTCTTGGAAGAGGACATTTGTTGTGGTAGTGAAGAAACTGCGAAATTGGGAATGGTGATTGGTATCTCCTTATTTCTGGTGATTTGATCGATAGAACTCACTCTGAAAGCCATGATCAACAACCTACTTATGATATTTCGTTGTCTTTGCTATTTTTTATCACTGCAAGATGCCTTCTTACATCTTCGATTGCAAAGGAAGAAGTAAGGTTGTTTAGTGTTAGGGGCACATTCAATAGACGCGACGTCAGAGTGGAGAAATTTTCTCCATTAGGTTCTATGCAACGGTGGGTTCTATGTAGCTCATGGCAGTTCCCAAGAGAAAGGTCACGCCGCATAGACAAGGGATTCATATCTGCTAGAAACATAAATTGTTGCTATTATTTTATGCAGATTTGTTGTGATTGAAAGAGCTAGATCTGGTTGCATCTTGGAAGGCACACGCAATGCCTTGTTGCAGCGGAGGCCATGGATGGAAATGGTGGATTGGAGCACCTTGACGAAGCCAGAGTCGCTGGCAGAGGTGAGCAGCAAGATCCCCAAGAAATGAACACATTTCTGCATCAAAAACATGTTGCTACTGTACGGGGTGTTGGCCTTTAAGCTCGTTTCGCACCCTGTATCTTTGTTCCTCCTAGTCGCTCTGTTGGGGGGCTAGATCTTCATTTATCTTCTCAGGACGGAGCCCCTGGTGCTACAAAACAATTAAAATGAATATGGGTATCGTTATTATACTTGTTTTATGTTGTGTCGGTGGGGAATTTTCAACACGCACCTTGGTTAATGATATTATAAGCCTGCATATGAGCTGCTGGATGCTACCTATGTGCAGTTTTTGTTTTGTATATATTATTTATTTGATGGGTTGGTGAGTCAATTTTGACTACTTTTATGATCTAGGTATCCATTGAAGAGGTTGATATACAAAACTCTTTTTTGCATGAAATAAAAGTAAAATAACGGAGAAAAGACTCCCACAAGTTCGCATTGAAAAGACAGTTCAACAAAAAAGCAAGTGAAATGGTTATGAATGATAGTGGTGTTGTGAATGGAGCACAAAAATTAAATGTGCAGTAATAGTGAGTTTTTGAAGAAAAATCAGAGCAGGGTTTTGGTAGATTGAAGAGAGCATCAGAATGAAAATGATCAAAGTATGGAGAGGATATATGCATGTGGATTAATTAATTGATGAACCATGTATCTGAAGAGAACTCCTAGAGGACTGGCGGTTACAAAGGCTGGTGACCCATGTAATTCGGTAGATGGGTTCTTTTTATATGGATATTGATTTCATATGTACAAAGACAACAACAATGAAATAAATATATATATATATATATATATTATTATAATGGAGTTAATTTTATTACATGTAAATGGGCATACTTCTGTAAGACTTGGTATGGCATGCGTACCCCTAGGTAATCACTGGTAAAGTTTGGGTTAGACCTAGGTGATAGGGGGGATGTCAAGTTAACAATTACCCTGGGTAAAAAAAAATTTGAGGGGGGAAGAGCTAGAGTGAGCGGGGTTGTCTCACTTAATAGGTTTGGCTGGATTTAGTCAATAATCCCCAAGTCAAGTTTAAGGGGGGAATTGTTAGGTAAACATGACTCGAGGTAGAGTCAATGTTGACTAGGGTAAATAGTAGTGGTTTTGGGGCACATGGTATTGTGTACCCATGGTTTTAGCCCATGGTATTGCATGTAATGGAGCCTATAAGAGGCTGGGAATACTTCATTGTAATGTAGGCCTGGAGGTGAGCGGTGAAGGCTCACTTGGATGGATTGGCCAGGGTTTTGGCCAATGGTTAATGAAATTTCATTGGTTGGGTTTTTCCCTGGAGTTTGGGGTTTTCCCAGTTAAACATTTGTGTTTCTGTTTATGATTTGTTGTTGGCTCTTTTCATGGTTATTATTCCTCTCGGTAAATATTTTATTTCTGCGGTAAATTCTAATAAGGACATGCAAGAAGATCAGCTTGGGGGACTGTTGAGCCTCAATTTTGTCTAGATTTTCATAATTTTTTCTAAATAACTCTCATGCCTTCACTTGGTGTTTGTAGTCATTATTATCCTTTTTATGCAATATTGGGTTATTATAGAGGCATTCAGAGGTAACATGTTATTGTTATGATAATTCTTTTTATTTTAATGATTTGAAAGGATTTGGTGTGAAAATATCAATAATAATAAATTATCCTTGTGGCAGGTGTATAGATCGTGTTCTAGCTATTTAGTTCTTGTTCCAGTAGTTTAGTTCCTGTTCACACAATACAGATTCTACTCTTGTCTCCATGTTTATCATACATCTAGTTGTCATGATGGAAATGAGTATATGGGTTTTGAAGAGAAAATATCCATGATGGTGATGTGTTCTCTTAATCACACCCACGTCTTCAAAGCAATGCATAGATATAAGGTCAAATTACGCGGTCAAACCATTTCTAGAAGTCATAGAGGTTGTTAACAACGTGTTATTCCCATGGACGTTATGGAAAATATTTCGTGACTCGACATTGGTCATTGTGTTTTTATGGAACTCAAGATCAATACGAATCCATCCAATAATCACATTTCTTATTATTGTACAAGAATCGGTTTTAAACTCTAAAATTGTATGTGTTTCCGAACCTTTGATCTAGATAATTAGGAGGCACTGTTGTTATAAATAAGAAGGCTTTGTATTGAAGAGGGGAATTTTTTTTGATAGATTGATAGAGATATTTTAATAGGCAAGGAAGGGAGTAAATGGAAGATCACATTCCCAGTGGGATGATCCCCATAGGGGACCACTGGAGCGAAGCTCTGCAATATCTTACGCTAATGTAACATGACTTCAAAATTAATACAAAACGACATCTGATTTATATCCATTGTTTTTCTGAATCTTCTAAGATTGTGATTTGTCCCTTACAAGGGAAATGAGCTGGGTGGTTTAGGTACACTGTTCAATCCATTTCCCCAAACCTCTTAGGATTTTCTGCATTCTGTTTTGATAAATGCATAAGTGTGAGAGTGTGATTAAAGTAGAAAATTAGTAACATTATTTCAAAATTCTCCTTGATGCTTTGATGTTACCTTGTACAAGCTTGATTGATGAGTTTTATGGTATGATTAATTTCTTGGAATTCATTTATGTTCAAAACATTGAGATTCTACATTTAAATTGGAAATTGAGTTCATCTACTGAGTGTCTTTTCATTACAACATCCATTTCTTAAAAGCTTATTGCATTGTTTACTTTGATTCAAGTTATCACATAATGAATATACTTTTAGTTTAAAGGGATTCCATGATAGAGATAAAAAATATTTGTCACGAAGTAAGGGTATGATCATTAAGGGTTATGACTTGATTCATTATCCATATTATTTGAGCATTAATGAGCACTTTTAATTATTATATGAAACTGATCTTGGAGCTTTAAGAAAAAAATATTCATTTTTATAACTTAAATATCAGGACTTTAATGAGGAGATTATATCCCTGTTTCATTGGCATAAGTAAAATTTCCAACAAAACTCTTTGAGAATACCCCTGATCAAAGGATTGATGACTTAAAGATCTTGGTTGAATACTACATTATTCTTTTCAAGCAGAGCAATGCACATGTGATTCCTTCTCAGTATCAGTACCTTCATATTAGAAAGAAAGCATTTAATAATTTTCTTTGAATCAATTCAAAATGAGTTGGTCTTATAATTCTTGGTTTCACTTCATGCTTTTCTTCATTTTAAAATAGCAGGTAATACTTTGAGAGGTTTTGAAAGTTGAATTACATTCTTTATTTCCTGAATGGTTTGTCAGTTTCAGAAGGATCAAAATTCCCCTGTCCCCTGTCCCCTGGACACTTGAGGCATGCTTTTTGCAGGAGTCACTCAACCCAGAAGAGGAGCCAGAAATAGGTCCATAGTGTGTTTTCCTTACTTTGAAAAGTATTGTTTTCTAAATGATGCCTTTTGAATTATTCACAAGAACTTGATTTCTATTTCATAGATCCTTGAGGTATTCTTATGGAATTTCTTGTGCTACGCTTCTAAGCTTACACAACCCAAATTGAAAATTTAAATGTTGGTATATAATCTTGTATTTATATTGCTTGATAGGGAGCACCCTCCCAGACCGAAGGTTGATCTCTTAGATTTCCACAACATAAGGAGTATAGGATGTCTCTCCATTATAGACATTTTTCCCTGCTTATTGTTTGGATTCAGATTAGGCTGAGTAGGAATTTGAGGTTGCTTAGGTGGGGTATGATGAGTTAGGTGTCGTTGAGATTTGGGTGGAGGCAGTAAAGGAGGAGCTTGGTTGGTTTTGGGACTCAACACTTGCAAGGGGTTTCCCCATTGGAAGATTGGGGTGGATATGGCTGAAAATGATGATTTATAGGTTGAGGAGGTTATGGGGGAGCATAAGGCTAGGGAGGAGGTGTGTACCATGATTGATGAGTGGAATTGTACCAAGGTTGGAAAGGTGAATTATAATTTTGATTGTAGTGAGGATAATGTGCACCTTACATACGTTGATATGGCCAAGATCCAAGGGGTCTCCTTTGGTTAATGAAGCACATGTTTTCTGATCCACTCTCTAATAGTCCCTGGTATACGACCTTTAGGCCTAGTAGAGAGGGAAATTTTTCTGTTGCATGATTCTGTTCATAGACTAAGCAGACGTCTATGAAATTCATTGGGAATTCAATCCTAGGACGTCTATTAGCACATCTAGGGAAAAAAATAGGAAATTGTATTTCTACTTCTTCTTGTTTTATTTATATTTTCATAGTATCCATTTGTAAGGAAAAAGTATGCGACATTTCACTCTTGAAATCCTCCAACATATTCCCTATCTCATGCTTGATGGATGTTGTGCAGGGAGAGTCACTAGCCAAGCTTTAGCTATCCCTACCATTTTTCCTAGAAACCCTAGAGTGATTCTTGCATACAATTTTGATGTCATAATAAGGTAATTGTTAGATATATCCTCCAGATAGCACGCTAAGGGTTTCCATCACATAGTCCCTAATCCCTCGAAGAAGAAATATCTTGAGTGACTCAGGATCAAGGGTAGAGTTGGGACTCCTATAATTGAGTTGAAATATTTCCTCATAGACCTCTAAAGATTCATCAGGTCCAAGAGTCATCCTAAATATTTTCTCCTTTGTTTCTTTGGACCTACAGCAGTCTCAGTATTTATCATTGAAGGCTTGCTACATGTCGTCCTAGGTAGTGATGCTACCTCTAGGTAGACCCATAAATCAGTGCAAGGCCACATATTTAAGGGTAGAAGGAAACAAATTAAACTTCTTCTCTGTAGAATCATAGTCATAGGTCCTATATGGTACACAAATTTTTGGTCATCTAACCTGTTACTATTAGATGGACCAAAGTACACCATGTAGGACCAATTTTACCCTAGTAAAATTACTTTTACTATGAAAAATAACTTAGTAATCCATAATTTATTAAGTTGTTTATGGTCTAAACACGAAACCCCATGAGGAATAATTGAATAAATCCATATTTTTTTGGTTTTTCTCAAGGGAGAATTAATTAAACAACATTTTAATTAATATTCCTGATCATATTTAACCCAAAACAAGGAAATTAGTTAGATAAATTACTATTTATCTTATTATTTTCTAGGAATAATTATTTAAAACATTGTTTAAATAATATTCCTTGTTAAATTTGACTAAATAATTTATAAATAATTGAATAAATCATTATTTATTTAATTATTACTCAACCATATTCTTAAAATAATAAATAAATCATTTATTTATTTAATATTTACAAAGAAAGGGATTTGACCAAATTCAAATTCTTTTTCCCTCCAACAAAAATAATAAAACATTTCATAAAAGTTGGATCTAGATTTGGTTAATAGTATTTTAATTATGCACCAATATCTAGACTAACTCAATATTTTGTTATAAATAGAAGGGTTTTTCCATTCATTCACTACCTTTTGTTGCTTAAAGATCACTCCGGATCTATACTTTTGGTCCGACTTTCATCCTCCATCATTGTCATATTTTTCTATCCTTTTTCTTGTGAACTCCCTTTGAGTTCCAATTTTGCTTGGGTTTTCTACACCATCAAGAGAGAGAGAGATATTAGATCTTAAGCACTGAGGATATACAAGAGCCCATCCCATTGAGGGGGACTGGTAACATCTTTCTATGTTCCCTTCCTAGGTGTCATAAATACAAAAATTCTTTAAAAATATTCTTGTCTTGTCTATTGGATGCATGGAGAAACTCTTTCTTTTATTTGCTGTTTAATGTCTTTAACTGCATAGAACTGAATTTTGTGGAATTTATCTTGGTCAACTAACTACAGATCTAAGGAAATTGACAGCCAAATTTTATGTTATGGCTATTTTTTATGCACAACTAAAGTGACATTTTTTTGTATGCTTGCGATTAGAATTCACACTAACAACTGGAGACTCCACAAGGGTTTATAATTACGACCGTTATCATTTTTCAAATCCCTGCATGACCAAATTCTTCAACCCCTATGGTTTTTCTTCAACTTCTTGTTTTTATTTTCTTGATGTTATTTTTAACCTTTAAAACCCTAAAACAATAAAAATTATAACCTCCATGTGTTTCTGGGCCTATTGTGCAGGTGACAGTTATCAGCGACAGCTGAGACGACACTTTTTTCTGAAACCTGCTCCCGAGATGAACATAAGTTCAGGTCGCACTTTTTGGGCCAAAACATGTGACCTTATCTCTCAAGTATCAGAAAACTACCAAAAAACTGTGACCTCAATGGAAAACAGGTCAGAAACTACGACCTGAACTTTTTGCGGGAATTTTTCTATTATTTTTTTTGGTATGTCTGGGCTATTTTTCAGAGTTGTATGACCTCCGTCTCCACCTGTCTTGGACCTACACTTGCTATTTTTTACTCATCGAAGTAGGAACCAAGCCCCTTAGGGCTTTAGTACACTTCCACCTTTTTAGGAGGAGTTTAGCTGAAGCCAGTCGTCTGAGATTTGAGTGTGTTCAGCCATTTTTTCAGATCTGATCCTATACTTTCAGATCCATTTTAGATTGGTTAGTCATCCATCCAAAACACCTATTTTTAGTTTTGTTTGGTCCTCCTCTAGGGTCGCCTTTGTTTCCCTTCAGGTTGTAGCCTTTCGCCACCTCATTTGTAGCACTTTTCCCTCTGGTTTTTTGTTGTTTTCTACACCTATTTCCAGCAGATCTGACCTTTAGATCCATGTCCCTCTTAACTTTAGACCCATTGGCAATTTTGTGTGTTTTGAATATATTTTACCCACCCATAGACTAGTTGTTGAGAAGCCCTCATCCTTGGGTCTAAATTGATGCATCTTTAGCTGTTTATTTTCTCTCATATTTAGTTTATTTCACTGTTATTTTCAGATTTATTTACATTTATACAACACTTTTTTTTTTCACTACACACGTCTAGGTTTAATTAAAATTAACACACTTATCACATACACGCACAACCTAAGTGAAGGGTACCTGGTTTACACTGCCAGTCCAAGACTATAACATTGTAATCAATTGATCCTGCACCTCCTTGCCCTTATTTTGAAATTGTAATAATTTAATCTTGCACCTCCTTGCCCTTGTTGGTATCTCTTCCGTTTGTGATTCGTGTCTATTTTTCCATCATTGCGCCCCCAAGGCATTTATCCCGGAGTCTTCTTGGCCTTCATCCTCAGTTTCCATTAGGAATACTTACAACTCCGTTTAGGGTTTGAGTTAGTCCTCCACTGAGTTCCCATTCTAACTCTACTTCTGGTTCATCAGGTTCCCCTTTTGGTTCTATCCCGGTTCTCCTCTTATCACCTTCACCATGTTTGGTTTAGGACCTAACGTTGGTGGTAGCCCTGACCCTAACGCTGGGAAAACTACGAGTGGGACCGCAATAGGAACTATTCCGGCCGCTCCCTTGCTCCCTTATATGGTAGGCCTCAGTCTTCATGATTTTAATGAGTTGATCAATGAACCCATAAGTCATGATCCTAGATGGCCTACTGTGCCAACCAAGCTCCCTTCAGACATCCCCAAGTTTGAAGGTCTTGCTAGAGAAGATCCTACAAACCATGCTCATTATTTCCACATGTGGTGTTTGTCTGACTCCATCACCGATGACTCTGTCCATCTTTGGTTGTTCCAACATATGCTTATTGGAGAAGCTTCCAAGTGGTGTGTTGACCAGCCCTCATCCTCTCATACTACTTTTGCAACTCTTGCCAGGGATTTTCTATCTTACTTTGAGCTTCCCCTTCGTTATGAAATTGGTACCGAAATTTTGACCTCTTTTTGTCAATCGTCTGCGATCCCCCTATCCGATCATGTCCAGAAATGGTGGAGAAGAAAGAGCCTATGTCAAGCACCTACCTTCAAAGAACGTGTCTACATGGACTGGTTTCTTAGATCCCTTTTTCCTATTATTGGCAAATATGTCGCATCTCATTTCCCTTAGATCGAAGAAGCTGCCCTCCAGATTGTGTTGAAATATGACCTGATCTACACATAATCTGGTTATGTTTATACTATCTTACCCAATCTCCCGAGACCCGGTGTTGCCAACACACCGGGGGCATCCCATGTCACCGACAGTATCATTAGAGCCCTTTCTCATCCGTACACTCATCCTCCCATGGGTTATGGTTTCCCTCAGGGAGGGGCCAGCTCCTCCAACAGTTTCCCCCCTCCTGGTAGCATGTATTCAGGATACGACATGCCTCCTCCTTTTACCCAACCTGTTTACCACAATTTTTCCCAACCTCCTTATTATTCATATTTGTAGCTTGGTGTTCTAGCTCCTCTAGCATTAGCACCTCAGCCTCCATTTCCTTAACCCCCACAACAACATCCACCGCACCCCCAGGGTCAGGTGTATGCACAACAGGGTGCGACTAATCCTCCTACTTTCAAAAAGAAGAGGAAAGGCAACCAAAACCAATCTGCCCTAGGTAATCTAGGATCCAATTCCCAAGGGAATGCACCTAACACAACAACCCAACAATAGGGCACTCAACCCAAGAAGGATATGCCTGTTCGCATGAACAAAATTTGTTCTTTTTTAGGTGACTATGGTCAATACACCCATGATTGCCCTCTTTTACCTTATATGTGGCAGATGTGGGAAGCTCAAGAAACGTCCAGAGGACAACAAGGCTCCTGTTCGATTCCTCCGAATGTTGCACCTATACAACTAACTGTGTTTACCAATACTTTCCCCCAGCAAGGATTCGTTGCTACCTAACCCCTTGAAAGTCAGGTGGCCACTCACCCTCCTCCATCTGGTACCTCTGATTACCAGATTCTCATGATGAAATCTGACCAACCCATTACCATTGACCTCAACCTTCAGACTCGATCCCATCAGTACGACAAGACCCCTGCTACGTCTGCCCCCGAGCCCCCTTCTTTAGGTCCCACAGAGCCTCTTTCGACACCCAATGGTCCTTTAATGATCCCTTAGCCTAAGGCAGAGGTTCATACCAAGATCCCCAAGGGACCATTACGCTGAAACGATGATTTTGGTAAAGTTTCCCATTTGTATAGTATAGTAGATGACTTGGCACAATCCCCTGCTGCCATGTCAATGCTGGAAGCCCTCCAGTTGTGCCTTTCACAACGAAAAGCTATACTAAATTCCATGGGTGATGTGGATCCTTCAGATGATCGTTTGATTGTCTTCGATGTTGACCAGTTAGAACATCCCCCCCTTCCTGCTTTCATCACCTTCCAAATCCCTGTCAAGATCCGGAATGCCAATGTCTCCTATTGTATCATTAACGAGGGGGCATCCACCTATGTGATGTCCACTTTAGTTTGGAAGAAAATCGGATCTCCTGAGTTGGCCCCTTCCAGTATCACCCTCCGAGTGTGGGATGAACACTCTTCCTAGCCCCTTGGCATGTTCCACAATTGTCCTATTACTCTTGCGGGCAAGACTGTTTGTGTTGACGTAGAAGTCATTGATACCCCCTAAGACTACAACATTCTATTGGGTCGTAGCTACACTTATGTGATGTCTATTTTCCGATCTACGGTTCACCGTAAGATGTGATTTCCTCACAATGGAAATATTGTCACCATCGACCAGTTGACATATTACGAACCGAAGTCTCAGACCTCCCCTAAGTCCATCATCTCTTCGGTGGCCAATAAACAAATAGTTGAACCTCCAACTAGTGTTTCACCTAGAGTCTACAAATATTATTCTTTGCTTGGTTCTTTCCATGGCCTTTCTCCTCCTATTTCTGATCCTAGCTCATCGAATGTTTGCATGATGCAATCGTCTCGTTCTGACCTCCAACAAACTGGTTTGACTAGTTAGTAGCCCTGCCCTCTGCAACCTGCTCCTAACACCTCGACTCAGCCTTCAGGACCCCCTCCTCAAGGCCCCTCATCTTCAGATGGTATGCATGAGCCTATCTACCCTCCTGGAACAATTCCTCCCGGCCTTAACCATCTTGGAGTATTCTCGGTACCTGTTATGGCTACCTTGTCTCTTCCTAACATGACCTTGGGGATCCTAGTCTGGTACATTGATCCCCTAGCCTCTATCTTGCCTGGTTAACCCAAACCTTATATTGCTTTGACCCCAGTCCAACCGGTCGCCATGACCCCTCCCTTTGCCTCCGTGCCTTAGCCACCTCAACGAACCTACTCCTGTTGCGAAAGCTTCAGGTGAGGGGGAAAAGCTCGCAAGAAGGCACCTAAGGACAAGGCTTCCCAAACAACCACTGCTCCTCCTCAACCTCCAAAGCACCCCTCCATGTGCTTTGTGTGATGTTGTGAGTTATGCCACCCATCATTTTCCTGAATTTCCTTTCATCAAGCCGATAGTTAATGTCACATTTCCTGAGTCTAACGTCCTTGAAGCCTCTGTTTATTCCTCGACTGTAGCTAAGAACCCCAAGAATTTTTACACCAACCAACCCTGTGATTTGTGTGATATCCATGGCCATTATACCCATCTTTGTCCCTGCCTCAAGCATTACTGTGCCTCTTTGGAAGTATTTTGGGAGCATGAGACTGAACATAACCATTCTGCCTCTCCTGTACTCATGCAATATGCTTTTTCCCAACATGAAGATACCTCTGCTCCCATTGACATCCCCCCTCCCGATGTCCAGATGATGGAGTCTTCGACCACTATCCTCTACCTGTCATCATTTATGAGATCCATGGTGGAAGATCCCTCTAGGACTTCCCCTTGTACTTCGCTTCACCTCCCTTCAGTGATCACCCTGGGCTCAACATCAGTGGATCCCTTATCTGCTTGTTCCTTCGTCACCCCTGTGATGATGGGCATGTGAAAATTTCTTCTCATGATGATGAGTCAGGTAGCTTTTCTGCGTCAGGTGGTTTTTCTTCCACTACTCACCCCATCTTCTATTACGATGACAACATTATGGAAACAATCACCACCCCTAACTTTATCTATCCCCTCTTACATCGAAACCATACATTTGAACCACATACACCTTGTGGTAATTACATTAACACACAGTGTTTTGGTAAGGGGGCACCCATATTTGAGAGTCCAGGAGAAGCAATTCTCCACAACCCTCATAGTGCATCTGGTTGTGTCGACTCTAGTACCATCATTCTTACCTATTTTAAAGAACCTCTAGAGTCCAATATCACTTCAGATCACTCTAGGGATGATATCCCTTGTCATTCCTTCCTCTTACATTAGCAGCCTAGTCCCCTATAGATTGTTGTTGACCAACCTGTGGGTTTCTAGGAGAGCACCAGTTCATTATCTCCAAATCCACTCTTTGGGATAGTGACACAATGTATGCCAACCTATAAACTTAGTCCATTTGATTCATATATGAAGTACCAAAATAGATTGTTAATCCTCCTTTCCATTTCTCAAACTGCATAACCATAACGCAAACAAATGTCTCACCACATCATAAAAATATGTTTAGATTCCCATTTTCTAAATAAATTTTGGCATGAACATAAAAATTTTGGGGGCACCTATGCCCCTCAACCATATAAATTCCAGCTCTTAGCCAAAAACAACACCAAATTCCCCTTTCTTTGACAGGTCGAAATTTTTAGGTATTTTCCTGGGACAGGTCATAGTTTTCTTCCTAGTACCTGCTACCCAGGTCGTAGAACAGACCCCAGAAAGTGCGACCTAGACTATTCCTGAGTTTTGGGTGCCTAAAATGAACTTTCAATCCACTAAAATGAAAGATTAGGGTTAGGCCTCTTACCTGCAACTGACAGATCTTGATTCCAACGATCGGTTTGTCTGCTACGATCGCCGCAAGATTTAGGGCCTTTTCTCCTCTCTTCATTCACCACAACTACACTTGCAAATGAATCAAATTGGAGGGAAAATGCCTTATTATAAGAGAAACCCTAGATTTTACTTTCTCCAACTACGACCAAACCATAGCTCAGTTTGAAAAACCATCAACACTGTTGGAAAGATTTCACTAATCTCTCAAATGAGTATCCTTTAATTTTTTGTGATTTGATACTTCACCCAGACACATTTTTTTGAAGACGGGTCACTTCACCACTCCTCAAAATCAAATTTCCTCACTTGCAACACTTGTACTTGGGGCACCACTTGCCTTCATACTTTTCCATGCTTGTGTTGATTTTCGTCGTGAGTAACCATATTGTACTCATGCTTTTATGGTCCCCAGAGGGTATGTTCTGTGTGGCAGCATCATTGAGTTGCCCTCGTTAGAGCATCTGATTTGAGTCATCGTCACATCCACAAAGTCTATCTCGAGTCCCTTTGTATCCCACTATAGTCCTCCATCCTTCATTGCTTTGTTCCTCTCTTGTGTTTCACATTTTCTCTTCCAGTCATACTGTCCCCTATCCCCTCCGGTGTCAAGTCAGTTGTTGCCAATTCATCCATGCCCGTTATGCTCTAACAATGAAGTCGTTAGCCCGCTACTCATTACCTCCCATTCCACCATCATCCCTGGTGTCATTATATCAGTCACTCTACTATTTTCTCTCGTGCCTTAGTGTAGGATCCCTTATTTCCTCGCCTATGGTGGACCTCCTTCTGTCGACATCAACTTATTCATTCTAGAAGATAGGTTTAGAGGGAGGTGTACCTTGGTTCCAACTTCCAAACTTGTTCTATGCCTCGGATCAGGAAAAGGGACTCTTTATTTCCCTTTGACTTGATTGTTTCTCAGCTCCAGCTCCTTATGACATGATCGAGATCCATATACTTGATGGTTCAGTGATGCAATAGATTGCACTGGTGATTCCCGGGTGTGTGTGAGATGTTTCAGACTCATGAGGGCATGGCCCTTTAGGTATCCACCCACATATCCGAATGACTTCTCTACTACAACCTTGGATACAACTCCATAGATTTTATGGTTATGGCCTCAGCCGCTTGCAGCACCTCTTTAGTTTGTATGTATCATTCAGATTTTCAGAGCCATTTCCTGTTTTACATGGCCTCTTTGGTTGTATTTGTATCTTATGTACTCAGGTATTATTGTATAAGTCTTGGCTATTGTCCCAGGCACAATATGTATGTGGGATCCTTTATCATGTCTTTATCTATCCCATGTTTATGCCAACATGTACTATATAGTTCAATCCCTTGTTTACTGGATGCATTATTCTTTGTACTTTTTTTTTTAATCTCGACAGGCATAGGTATGCCTTCCCAACCTCATGTTGAATAGGTACTCACTCATAAAAGAGACTTGTCGCACCTGTAAGTCTCGCCTCCTTAGGGTTTTGTCCTCTAGCACTTTCTTCTACCTTGTATTTCTCTCTCTCTCACTCCCCCCTTCAGGGTCTAGTGATTGAGTTCTTACAATGTACTTTGGTCATATGATTAGCTCCTAAAGCTCACACGTCGGGGGGCAATCTTTTACACCAATTTTACCATAGTAAAGTTACTTTCACTATGAAAAATAACTTAGTAATCCATACTTTATTAAGTTTTTTATGGTCTAGACACGAAACCCCATGATGAATAATTGAATAAATCCTTATTTGTTTGGTTTTCCTCAAGGGATAATGAATTAAACAATAGTATAATTAATATTCCTAGTCATATTTAACCCAAAACAGGAAAAATAATTAGATAAATCACTATTTCTCTTATTATTTTCTAGGAATAATTATTTAAAACATTATTTAAATAATATTCTTTGTTAAATTTGACTAAATCATTTATAAATAATTGAATAAATCACTATTTATTTAATTATTATTCAACCACATTCTTAAAATAATAAATAAATCATTTATTTATTTATTATTTAAAAATAAAGGGATTTGACCAAATTCAATTTCTTTTTCCATCCAACTAAAATAATAAAATATTCCATAAAAGTTGGATCTAGATCTGGTTAATAATATTTTAATTATGCACCAATATCTAGACTAACTCAATATTTTGTTATAAATATAAGGGGTTTTCTATTCATTCACTAACTTTTGTTGCCTAAAGATTGTTAGTTTACAAAGGTGACTGTTATAGACAACCTCGATGCTTCTCATTCAATTTTCAACCCAGGGTAAGTCTTTTTATTTCAAGGGTGTGAGCACAGTATATGAAAGTGATATCAAGAACAAATACTCTATATTACCATGAAGAGGATTATCTAATTTTCGAAGTTCAATCGATTCAAAGGGAAATGGAATTGTAAAATGCCATAAAATATTCTGTCTAAGAAAGCACAAAAAAGAGAAACCTACGATTGAACAACACACTGATAAATTCAACAACAGTCCTACTGAATTGAACAACAATCCTACCGAATTGAACAAAAATTCCAATAAATTAAAAAATAATTACTTATCTAATTTTGCAATGGAATTCTCTTTGTAAACTAATTAGTTGACATTGTTCTGAATCAATTAGCAACTAGACACCTTACATTAATGATGGAAAGATCTAATTCTTAGCTATATATAGATTTGAACAACAGTCATGCTAAATCTTAAAGAAACGAATGTAAAAGCATTAGGAAATGATGGAAACATCTAACAGCTATGAAAACATGGAATATAAGCCAGAAAGTATGAACCATAAATTATTATGCCGAGAAAGAAAGTTGTAGTGTTCTATGTTTATAATTCAACCAATTAAATGATAATTCATGAAACGCATTCGAGGACTGAAATAAAAATTCTGTAACTGAACGTATAGAATAGAGATTAGCATTGAAACTCCCAGGGCTGGGCCTAAACCACCAGAAGTCGAGCGCTAAGGAAAATTCAAAGAATGACTAGTCAAAACACCAAAATTCTTTATTGAGTGAAAGTTAACACATGAGTACAACTGGATAGCTTTGTCCTGATACATCTATTTCAAAGGAAAATCACTATTCAGCCTTCCCTATTTCATTTGTCTTCAGCCTTTTAAAGGTGATTTCAATCAGATGTAATAGTCTTTCCCAAACTACAACCCACTACTCGTGGCTGTCGTTTGAGTTCTTCGGACGTGGATATACCTTTCCATCTTCTGCCGGCCTATGGAAGTCATTATGATTCTGTTAGTCTCTACCTATTAGTTGTCATTTGATTGTCTTTGATTCAGTTGCTTTGTTTCCTCATGAATAAAGATTCAATTGGTCAAATTCCCGTTGCTAAACGTTCTTTTCACCGTTAGTTCGTTTGTCCTGATTTTACATTAATCTTCCTTTCCTTTACTATTAAGATGAGGAAAAATTTATAAATGTGTATAAAAATTTGAGGTAAAGGTAGGGTGAAAACGTACCTTATTTTTGGCCCAACATACTCCCCCACTTACCTATTTGCAGGTCCTCGTGGAAACAAATGATTGAGGTGTAATTGGGTCAGAGAATAGGCATGGTAGACCTCTTATTTGTATGCTCTGAAAACATGTTTCTGTCTGATTTTTGCAAAGGCAGTGTTTGTGTGCCCTTCTGGAAGTTCGTAGTCATGATCATAACCTTCATGGGGGTACCAGATGAGAGGGCATCTATACTTGCACCGTATCCATGCAGGACCCATGTTGAAGACCAGATTGCTATATGAAAGGAATCTAGAGGCAACCGCTTTGAAGTTTCTGTAGCCAAATGGCTCCCTGTTTTTCACATTATTCATGGAGGCCATCCACCTTTGTTTGGATATTGCCAGAGCTTCTTCTTGAATTTCTTCAAAACTCCCACCCATGTTGTATAATGTCTTTATGGATAGGCTCCATTTTAGTCCTTACTCCCTTTCTTTGCATGAAATTCTTGTGTTGGATGAACAACTGCAGGGGCTTAGTGGGCTCTCCTCTAACCCACATATCTAGTCCATGTTCCCTCTTGTGGAAAATGTTGTAGGATTTAGCCCACCGAATCTAGTTCTTCGCAAAAGAGAGGAAATCCTAGAACTGGACATCTCCTATAAAGGGGCTGGGATTACTGTCCCTGTCCTCTTCGAGGAAGAAGTTGTGCATGTATATTTCACACAAAAGGTATTGGACCTTCTCATTTTGATCATTGCAGAAATGGATGAATTCCTCTATGATTTTAAAAGTCGTGGGCTTCCCTGCCTTGACGGCCTTGATCTTCAGTAATAAGTACCATTCTACTAGAAATAGGGCATAGTTGGTGGCTGGTGCCCTGCATGTTAGCACATCAAAGTACAAAGAAAAAAATATAGAGGTTTGTTTATGGGATTGTTCCACCTGGTCTTGTGCTTTCTTTATCTTTGTCTGTTCTCCTCTGACTTGATCAAATGTCTCATCCTCTGTTGTAGAAAGGTCTATGAATTTCTTTAGCAGTGCCTAATACTCTTGTGTGGGTACTAATTCCTTTCTGCACTGTGTTCGAATTAACTCATTATGCAATTTTTTATTGGCAGCCTTTTGTACCAGAGGAGCATAGGCAGGGGCATCCTCCATTTGGGTTTCCTTTTCTTCTATGAGGTCTAGCCTAGTCTGCACAGAGGATTCAGTAATGTCTACTAGGTCTGTCTGTACTTCAATCTCAGCAGTGTTTTCTAAGTCAGTCTGTATCCCAACCTTAAGAGTGTCTGCTAAGTCAGTCTGTGTCTCAACCTCATCAATGTTTATTAAATTGGTGACAAATTCTGTTTGGGTTTCTTTGGTGGTCAATTATTTCTTAGGTTTCCGAGCCTTGCTTTCTTCCTTCAATTACTTCCTCAAATGTTTTACTACTTTCCTTAACCTTTTGCAGTTCCTGCTCATTTTCTTTAACTTATTTTCAACTAAATTCTCTTTTGGCCTGGTTTTAGTAGGGGATGGAAGAGCAAAAAATTCATTTCTAGGAATGATGGTGCCCGTTTCAAGGTTTTCAGTGATAGTATTGTCTACTTGTACTCCAGAGTTTACTTCTGCATTACTGTCCCGACTGGGTGAAATGTTATTCCCTTCAGGCATTAGAGGATCCGTCTCCATGCTTGCATTCTATTCTAAGGGGATGGTGTCTCCTGACTGGTTTTCAGATTCGGCTCCCCCCTCTGCCTGCTCTTCCCTATTCACCATATCACTCTTGAGAGGAGACAAGACCCCAAAAGCCTATGATTCAACTTGGTGGAGTAATATCTTGGTGCGGCCAGAGTTGGTGGTGGTGGCAGATTGGTTTAACGGTTCCTCTTGCTCTTCAGCTTGCTCCAATGGGCTTCTAGTTTCTCGAGATGCCCTCATTTGCTCTAGAACTCGAGCCATATCTTCCTCATAGTCTTGTAAGGGTAAGTTGCGAGGGCTTGAAGGTGGTGAGTGGGATGGCCCTACTCCTTCTGGTAATTTCGAGCTTTCTGGTTGTAATTGCAATCTCTTAGACCATCTTCGCTTTCTTGGTTCCAAGGTCAAACCACGGGTCCTTTTCCCTCTTATTCCTTTAGGTATTTTAATTCTAGGGAGCTCAATTTCGGTCCCGATAGGGTTTTCCTCAGGTGTCTGCATGGTAGGGTTTACAAAGTTGTCCCAGCATGTCTGCTACTTTCCTAACTCATGCATGATGATTAACTTGATTAAAATATGGTGACTGACGACTTCTTGGGGGTTTTTAGCCTTTCTCATTCAAATAACAGTGTCGTGTAATATGGAATTTAAGAAAGAGGGTAGATTAACTGAAATATTTTGTTTAAGAACAACTAAAATTTGAGTTGACAAGGTTTTACCATGTCTTGGCATCCATCGCATGTGATGAATCTTTGGATGAATGCTGCAAATTCCTGCCACGGTTGATGTAGAGAGGTAGGGTTAATTCCTTTTCCTTTTCAGTCTAGTGGTTCTTCTAGATCCTGGTATGCTGCAATTGCCTCTCGTAGGAGAAGGTGCTTTTTGGTCCATCTTTCTCCCTCTACTGGTATTCCTGAGACCTCAACAATGATATCTTTTGTGACTGGTATAATCCTTCCCCTGAGCCTGGTCTATCCTTCCTGTAGGTTATGCAGGAATTCAAATGCTATCTCTGTATCAAATCCTTGCAATTTATGTAAGTATGGCATCCAACTAGCTTGCTGGAGAATGGTGCGAGCTGTATCTAAGATTGGGAAGGTTGTCGGTTCATTCCAGAGAGAGTTTCCTCCCATGGCTGATGGGTTTTCTTGGGCTAATTTCTCCTTCTATTTGTGTTTTCTTTCGGCCCTATTGGTTAGAATAAACACTGCATGCAAGAGAAAGAGAAATTGCAGCCTTCTATCATAAATGTAAGTAACTTCATATTGTAATTGTAATGATTTTTTGGTCTTATCAGCGTATCCAACGGAATTTGTGCAGGGAATTCACATGATTATCATTTATGGATATTTACACCCCCTCTCTCGAAATAAGGGTGTCCATGTCCTTAGGTACAAGAGAGATTTGATCAATCATGAATGCATATAGGGGAAAATGTCAGGGGTCGATAATCATAGTCTATACGTGAGAGCGATGTCCATGTCCTTGGAGCTCAAGGAAAGAGAGGTGATTGTAACAATTATGAACACGTGTAGTGTAAAGGTCAGAATTGGAATTTTTCATGAGTGTATCTCATGCGGAAGTGACCGAAGAAGGGAAGAAAGTAGTACAACAATTATTACAATAAGATGTCCTTTATTAATGGTATGGTGTGACGGAAGCATGACTGTAATAGATAATGATTGGTTGCATCATCCTGGAATTAAAACATGAGAGCATAGTTTATTTATAGTTACTTATGCGGTAAAATAGTATAATCACTAATTTGAGTAGCGGTTTTATCTTGGGAATGGAAGAAAATAGGAGGTAAGGTATATGTAAGAGTAATTGGCTACCGTTGAAACATACTTTCATACCACAAGCAGAGTCACTGCTACCAACAGGGGTTCATAGCCTCGACAAGGTTGCTATTTTAACCCGAAGAATGAGCCAGAATCCTTTATGTACAAGTAGTTATTTTTCCAATTTTATGGAGAGATCACCATACTAGTGTGGTGGCCAGATAGTCAAGGTGCCTAATGTAGGAGCATCCTGCTTAATTTTCATTTTTTATTTGGGTGATTTAGGGGGTGATGTTTTTTTTTTTTAATTATTTTATAAATTATGTACATTTTAAAAAATAAATTAAGAGGAAAATTTGAGTGTAAGGTTTATTGTAAATATTCTCTTAATTAATTGAGAATATGAGTGGAGTTGGGTTGGATAGATATTTTAGGGATCAAGAACTCCTTAAATGGAACTTAGTTGAGTCAAAGAATGGATAAATATATTTTAGGATTTGGTTGAGATATTTGTGGAGGAAATCATGGATTCAAATTAATCCATAATTATGTATAAATATGAAGCTTTGTGTGAGGATGTAGAGGAATATAGAGAATGGAATAGGATAGAGGAAAATGTAGAGAGGGATAGTGTGCAGTGTGAAGAATGGTGAGGGCCAAGAAGGCAACAAATGTATATTTGGCCAAAGAAGGGTTTTGAAGATGTAATTTTCTTGTTATTATTATAGGCAAGTATTTTGTTTGTGTTTGAATCTCTCTTCATATATATTTTTGTATTGAATCTACATAGTTTTTATGAAGATTTTGATGAGGATTTCATGCCAAAATGAATGCACACTCTATTTTGTGCAAGTATATGATTTTATTGCAGATTCCCTACGTCATCTGGTATCAGAGCCGAAACTGATGCTTGCCTGTTGTGGGAGTAAATTGGTTCTGAGTGTGTTGTGTGCATTGTTGGGAAGAATGCAAGCACAAAGGAGCAACCAATGTAATATTTAGCCAACGTGAAATTGATGCCGTCATGATTGTGGAACAGATGTGCAATTAGACAAACTCTAATTGGTAAAATTGATTCCAGAAAATTGTGTATCGAGTAGTTGAGTAGCTTTGAATGTGAAGGCCAATACTGGGATTGGAGACGGTGTAGAGTGGAAATCAAATTGTGTAGGTCAAACCTGAATGATGAGAATTGAGTCCGTTTGAATCGTAAATGGAAGTGTGAATGCATATTGCTGGAGCCTGTGGAATGTGAGAATAAATTGGGAGAGCACAAGAAATTTTCTGTAGGAGCTCATTGGTTATTGTAACAATTGGATGGAAGTGTTGTCACATCCACACTATGTATTTTATATTCTTTTTATGAAATTTGGTGTTTCATTTCCTTAAGGATGAAGAATATGGAGTGTATAAACTCTATTCTCTTGCACATATTATGATTTGTATAAACTCTATTCTCCTGCACTTAATCTATTCGTTTGCATGATTTGGTGCTTTGTAAAGAATGAAAATTGTTGCTACTTTGAAAATTTAATGTGTTCCTTGATACTTGCATCAAATTTTTGGTATAAGGCGTTGTGGGCCTGTTGCAATATTGGAACTGTGAACCAGTGCATAGCAGCGATGTGGCAGGTGGCCGCAGGAGACTAATGCCAGTCTGCGTGGAGGTCGTGGAGGCTATGCCTGAGAGCTGTTTCTCATTGGTGCAGCTTCAGGTGTAGAAGAATCCAATGTCACACACAAGTATTTGTTTTTGGATACAAGATACATGATACAATATGTCGAAGAAGATTTTACAACGGAGGTCAGTACATCTGATGACTTGATCCTCCTTGCAAATGAACTGTTTACTTTCATAGAGCTCCCGATATTGTGTCAACATCTCCTCTGTCTCAGTAAGCGTCTACAACTTCATGCTATCTTGTTCAATTGGAATATAGTTTCCCATTGGAGTGGGAACTACACGAATAGGGGGTTGAATATGTATGAGGGGAATGTTTTGTCCTGAAGAGACTAGTTTATGCAGAGCCCATGCGAACATCGCTGGCTTTTAGATCCATGGTTAATAGCAAAAGCTGTTGTCAATTGAAAGGTTACAAAAGGAGGTAGAGTTTCTTGGATGCGAAATGTCTACAGTGGATGAAGCTACTACACGTGCTACACAGAAGCAAAGCTCGGGTAGAGTTTGGAGTTGGAAATGCGTGAGAGACTGTTTCTCTTTTAAAGTGTTGAAGTTGTCAATGCAAAAGGCGTTGAAGTGTGTTTTCACTATGCAAAGAGCATGGAAGAATTTATATTCTACTTGTTGTGTTGACATTACTGTTTGTGCATCATGAAAATACCTCAGGATAGCAAATTTTCTTTCAAAAGTATAGCATCAAGGATGGGGAAACAGTTTGGCATTTTTAATAAGGAATTTTGCAAGTACATCATCATAAGGAGCATTGGACATCCACTTTGGTAAATAAATAAAAGACATCACAAATTTTTATTGGTGTATAAGTTTATTGACTACTAAAATTTGAGTTATACATTCTCCAGCTGAATCAAAATTCTGAGGTACTGACTCTCTCTCTTTTTGAAGATCGAGCATTCTTGAAGGTAGAAGAACAATTTCTTGGGGAAGGGAAAACCCAAGAATCACCAAATATAAGCCCGATTTTTGAAATCTAGGGATATTTCTGTTTCATTGTCTTTTATATTAAGGGGTTTGAATAAATTTTGTAGTCCAGTGCCAATTTCTGTAACATCAGATGGAAAATCGTCTCAGGTCTTAGCATATCTTGCGTGCGATGGCATTGGTAATTATTAGCAGTTTTGAAGTTAGATGCCGGAGAAATATGTTGATGCCACCATGTTAAAAGAAAGTTTTGGAATTCCTACGAAGGAACTGTTTTTGTGCACTGAGGAGAGACGATGTTGTATGAGAACCGTCACTGCAAAGAAGGAGCATGCATGGAAGTGCAGGAAAACTGTCCGTGTAAGATGATGAGCGTGTTGAAGAGGTTATGGTATGAAGGGAATGCAAATATTCATAGTGATAAGAACGACATAGAAGAATGAAATCTGGAGAGTTGAAATTGCAAAGAAGAGGTTTATTAAATAACCTTGAAGGAGCATAAGGTATGATAATTCATTTTAAAAAGGTATTTTGAATGTTGAAAATTAAATGGTTTATTTTATTTTTATCATAAAATAAATCTTGGGAAAAGTGGATTGCATTTCGATTTAAAAGCTTAAGTATCATGAGTGATAATGAGAGATGATATAATCAGTAACTTATGATATTACCATAAGAATGGAATATGAGAGAGAATTAGTAGAGGGGAGATTTTACATCATGAGAATGTATTAAGGGTGTATTTTCATTGGTATATTGTATAACTTGAATTAGAGTCAAAATATCCACTATGGTAATTATTGGGTCAAAATTTGAAGTCAAATAAGATGTTAAGGTCAAATGAAGAAATTTGGATAGCTTGAGTCAAGTTAAACCATTGAGTTATTGTAAAAAAGGGTGCATTTTTCATCCAAGATGAAGAGTTGATGTCAAGTCTAGAGTCAAAAAGTCTTAAATCAAGTCAAAGGTTTGAGTGTAATTGGGTACATGATCAGCAGAGCCCGACACCAAAAGAGTTTGGTCATTGTAACGCAATAATTACTGCATTTGTTGTTTGCAGCAAAGAGGAGCAAGAGAGTTGCCCATAAATGATTCTAAGACAAAGAACTGAAAGATACCAAGCGCAGGAAGAGAGCTTGCATTGTTGGATGGAAAGTAAGAAGGTTTTCTAAGAAGGGGATTGAATGAAATCCACACGTGAACAGATGAAGTTCACAAAGGAGGAGAATATGATTGTTGATAGTCATTTCAGAGGATCTGAGGAAGACCACAACAGAAGAAAGAAGAAGGAAAATGCCAAGGAAAATGGCATATGAAAGCAGTTGACTGATGAAGAATATGAGAGGGAGAAAGCTGAGATAGCAGTTCATCTTGAGTTATTGATGGAATTGTTGCAGAGAAATAAGAAAGACCAGAGACATGGTTGGACCATGAGGAAGAAAGTGAAATGACAGAGGCTACACGCAAAGAGGGATCAACAGGTAAACATACAGTTAATAGAAGAGATGAGGAAGCTCGAGCAGATGATGAGTGTGCAATTGAGATGTGAAGAACTCAGAGAAGCTGAGTTGGAAATGGAAGTTTCCATTTATGGCCTGGAACAGGGTGAAATTATAGGTGAAGAGATTAATGAGGAATATCTCATGGAATATTGGAATACTTCAGAAGAATTTGAAGATATGTTGACAAGAGAAGTATATGAGGCTATGAAGCCTTGTAATTTTAAATCTCATAGTTTGTGTATGTTTGTAGTATGTGCAGAAGATGGTGGACAGTCTGGTGAAACTGTCACAAAGATGAATGAAGCCCTTGAGGTGAAATATGATGGAGAATGTCTTTCAGAGGAGGAATTTACTTATTTTTTGCAGTAGAAATAATTCATAGATGAATTAATGTTTGGTGTAAGACAACCAATTGAAGATGTTATGGAGCAGAAGCATAACGAAAATTCCGTAGTGATATTCCAAGGAGGTAAACAAATGAATTTGTTTAATGAAATTGATGGAATAATTTTGCAATGTGATGATACAAAAAACAAGATACCTCACGAGGATTGCCAGAAGAAGAATGGAACTGGGAATGAAGGTTGTGATGAGATGATGGAAATATTTCACATGGAAATAGAGTTCTTGGAAATATGGCTCAAGAAACCTGAAGGAGAAATGAAGCTTGCAGAACCTGATAAAGAAGAAATTGCAGTTATCGTGCATGATAAGGATGAAATGTTTCTAAATTTTATAGAGTTGAGTAAATTCTTTAACTCTTCAAATAATAATGTGGTTGTAGGTACAAAAGGAAACATTAATAAATATAATGTTGAAATTAGAGAAATTGAGCAGAAAGTATTTGGAGATGAGATGAAAGATCAGGAGAAACAAGAAATTTATGTCCTTAGAGATATAAAAGAAATAGCAGTATTAATCCAGCAGGATAAAGATGAAAGCAACCAACAATTTAAAACAGGATCTACTAAAATCTAGAAAGTCTATGATGGGAGATTGGTGCTTGAAGCATCAAAAGAGGCTAAAGGTCTTATATTTTTAAAACTAATAATTTGTTGATGAATTCAGGTACAACACCGGATGAGAAATTTGTTACTATAGGGGCAATCAATGACTATAGTTGTGATCAAGGAGAAGTTCTTGATTGTTGTTCATTTCATAAAATTGAGTATTTAGTGCAATTGGATACGGAAGCATAAGAAAAAGAGGTATTACTCTAAGGAATTGGAAAAATAGATTGTTGGAGAGGTCGATGGAATGTGGTTGACAAAATGAGTGATGTTGGTGATGCTGATGTAAAACTAGTTCGAGATTCTTTCAAAGTTTGGAGACTAGAAGAATGGGTATCAATTATTCTACACAAGTCTATAATTTTCATGATGTGGTATGGAAAAGAGAGAGTTACATTCAATAGTATTATGAAAATACTATTCTAGAAATTCTGTACAAAATTACAAAATGGAGTTGATACTTTAAAATACCAACGGAAAAACAGAGTTTGGAATCCTGGAGGGAGCAAGTCATTAAGACTTGTGGCTATCGCATTATTACAGAAAAGTGACAGAACTCATAGACAAGAATCTATGGAAACTTCTCTACATGGGGAGTCTGATGCAGGAGCATCCTACTTAATTTTTATCTTTTATTTGGGTGATTTAGGGGGTGATGTTTTTTTTTAATTATTTTATAAATTATGTACATTTTAAAAAATAAATTGAGAGGAAAATCTAAGTGTGAGGTTTATTGTAAATATTCTCTTAATTAATTGAGAATATGAGTGGATTTGGGTTGGATAGATATTTTAGGGATTAAGAACTCCTTAAATGGAACTTAGTTGAGTCAGAGAAGGGATAAAGATATTTTAGGATTTGGTTGAGATATTTGTGGAGGAAATCATGGATTCAAATTAATCCATAATTATGTATAACTATGAATCTTTGTGTGAGGATGTAGAGGGATATCTAGAATGGAATAGGATAGAGGAAAATGTAGAGAGGGATACTGTGTGATGTGAAGAATGGTGAGGGCCAAGAAGGCAACAAATGTATGTTCGGCCAAAGAAGGGTTTTGAAGCTGTAATTTTCTTGTTATTATTATAAGAAAGTATTTTGTTTTTGTTTGACTCACTCTTCATATATATTTTTTATTGAATCTAAGTAGTTTTTATGAAGATTTTGATAAGGATTTCATGTTGAAAGGAATGAACACTCTATTGTGTGCAAGTATATGATTTTACTGCAGATTCCCTACATCAGTGCCACTCACTAGAGTTATAACAGAGTGATCAGGCCGGCTCATGATGAGACCCCCTGTCCTTCAAGAAATTGAGAAGGTAATTACCCTGGTGTGTTGGCCATTGTTGGCATGTCATCTGGTAAACTCTTATGATCATGGTAGGCTGGCTCATGATGAGACCCCCTATTATCTCTTAAAAATTTTCATATAGACATAGTACTTATTTTTGAAAAGTGGGCATTTTGTTTTATGAAGAGACCACTGTGTTGGTGTGATAGCTAGATAGTCACAGTTCCATTCACTGGGATTATAATAGAGTGATCATGCCAGCTCGTGATGAGACCTCCTGTCCTTCAAGAAATCAAGAAGGTCATTACCCTGGTGTGTCGGCCATTGTGGACATGTCACTTGCTAAACCCTTATGATCATGGTAGGATGACTCATAATGAGACTCCCTATTCTCTCTTAAAAAATTACATGGCAGCATAATTTTTATTCTTTATACATGAAAGGAGGCTCATTAAATCCTTAAGAGTTAGGGATGGTGTGAAAAGTAAAAATAATGCCAATATAATTAATACTCCTTATTCCTAAATCCTTGTCAAAGGGAAATACTACTCGAGAGTGTAGAAAGATATACCATTTTAAGACTATGTATTATGTGATAACATGTTTGAATAAGAGATGTCTTAGCCATTCATAGCGTAGGTGTACCATGTCAGCTTCCGGAGTAAAGATTTCCATTTAAAGCTCCAAAGGATCATCATATTAGTAATGTTACTGCTTTTCTCCTCTTCAAGTGCCAATTTCCACTCAGAAATGTGTTTAATAACTGGGGTGTGGAATGAGGAAAGGTCATAAAAAAAAATGAAAAAGAAAGAAAAATCATGCTAAAAGAGGGGAGAAAAAAATCAGCCGTTCAATCCGCTTGAACAACAGCTGTTCAATTGGATTGAACGACAAAAGTAAACAACAAAAACACGTATGTTCAATTCGATTGAACAACAATTGTTCAATCAGATTGAACAACAACCGTTCAAAGATTTGAACAAAAAAAAGTAAAAATGAAAAAACACGGTTTTTCAGTCGGATTGAACAACAACTGTTCAGTTGGATTGAACAAAATTCATTCAAAGATTTGAAAATCAAAAGTAAAAAAGCAAAAAACATGACTGTTCAATCAGATTGAATGAAATTCGTTCAAAGATTTGAACAACAAAAGTAAAAACGCAAAAACACGACTATTCAATTCGATTTAACAACAGTTGTTCAATCATATTTAACAACAACCATTCAAATATTTGAACAACAAAAGTAAAATGCAAGGGGTGATGAAGGAAAAGGATATTATTGTGAATATGAAGAATGTACAACAAAGTAAAACAATTTTGCAGGGAAATTATATACAATATATACAAAAAGAAACAACAACTCTTATGTACTTGAAGTTATGGGGTTGTCACCCCCTTCTGCTAGAATTTTGATAGTAGGATCGTTGCGTACCTACTGGCAGAAAGACTCTTTTGTAAGAGTTTTGTGATAGAGGTGAACTCTGTGCCCATTGAATCGAAATGTAGAACCAGACCCATCTATGGTGGTCAAGCTGAGGGTACCATTGTTGTGTACTTCCTGAATTTTGTATGGACCGAGCCACCTTGTTTCCAACTTCCGTGGAAATTCATGGAATCTGGAGTCATAGAGAAGTTCCCAATCTCCTTTCTGGAACGTTTTCTTATTAATGAGGTTGTCATGCCACTTAGCTCTTTGTTGTTGTATGATTGCTGTGCGCTACAGGGCCAGTAGCCATATTTCATCTAGTTCATTTATTTTCTGGAGTCTTTTAATCTGGGCCTTTGTCAAGTCCAACCCTACCTCTTGGGCTATCCTTAGAGTATTTACTTTCAATTGAATAGGAAAAATAGGCTCTCTCCTGAATACTAGATGATATGGAGAATATGTAGTGGTGTTTCGCCATGTTCTGCAGTAAGCCCACAAGGCCTCTGGTAGTCTAGTGGCCCAGTCCTGACGGTGTGCTGATATTGTTTTAGTAAGAATTTCCCCAAGGACTTTGTTGGTACTTTTGACCTGCCCGTTTTCTTACAGGTGGTAAGGGGATGTGAGTTTATGGATGATATGGTGATTCTTCAGGGTGGCTATAATTTTATTACCCACAAATTGTACCCCTCCGTCAGTTATCACTTCCCGTGGTAAACCATATCGCACGAATAGCTCAAAAAGGAAGTTAATTATAGATTCTTCCATGGCTCTTGATAAGGCCACCGTTTCTACCCACTTTTTTATGTAATCTGTGGCAACCAGTATGTAGGTTTTCTGATTCGATGGTGGGTTGAATGGTCCTACGAAGTCCAGTGCCCATCGTTCAAATATTTCTACTACCAATTGTGGTTGTAGTGGAATTTCATTAGCTTGGCCTAGGTGGCCCATTCTTTGGAAACTATCACAGGCTTGGACATGTTTTTTGCATCTTTAAAAATCGTGGGCCAGTAATAACCCAATTGTAATACTTTATGCACCGTTCTTCGATTTGCGAAATGGCCACCACAAGGTTCATCGTGACAGGCCTGTAGGAGGTCATAAATCTCATCTTCCCGGATGCATTTGCGTATATGCATGTTGGCCCCTATATGAAAGAGGTATCCACTGATCTAGGAGAACCTAGCACTGCGTTGTACAATCAGTTTCCGTTCCCTTGATGTCAAATGTCTGGGCAGCTTTCCTGCTGCGATCTGCATACCATGAAGTTTTTACTGCTACAACGAACATATGGTCGTCAAGAAACTGATCTTCCGCCGCTAGTGTGTCATCTGTCTTTGGAACCTTGGATAGGAAGCCTGCAACCACATTCTCCTTCCTTGGATGGTCTTTTATAGTTATATCGAATTCCTGCAAAATCAGCAACCAATGAGTTATTCTTCCATATGTGATTGGTTTATTAGCTAGATATCTAATGGCAGAATGATCAGTATACAAGAGTAATTGATATCCAGTTATATAATGCCTAAATTTATTGATATCATAAATGAAAACTAAGAATTATTTTTCAGTCACTGTATACTTTAATTCAGCAGGAGTAAGATTTTTTCTGATATAATAAATAACATAGGGCTTTTGTCTTCTTCTTGACAAGGAACTCCCCCTATCACTGTATCGGATGCATCCGAAGAAATGTGAAAGGGCAGCTTCCAGTTAGGACCACGTAGAATTGGTGCGATCGAGAATAGTTTCTTTAAGTCTGTAAAAGCAATGTCACATTTTTCAGACCAATGAAATTCAACATTTCCAGTTAATGCATACAAGGGTGTAGCAATTTGTGAATTTTTTTTTATAAAACCATGATAATACCCTACGTATCTCAGAAAAAACGTACCTTTGTCTGCATACAAGGTGTGGCTAATAAAAGGATTACTTCTATTTTTTTCAGGTCTACCTGTATTTCAGCTGCAGATATGTAGCGTCCTAGGATTACTCCTTCAATCATCATCATGTGGCATTTCTCATTTATTAAACATAACCTAGTGGAAATACATCATTCCAATACATTTTCTAGTGTTTCTAATGCTTGATCAAAGTCATCACCATATGGGGTGAAGTCATCCATGTAAATTTCAAGTCCGTCGTTTATTAAATAAGAAAAAAATACCGAGTATGGCTCTTTGGAAGGTTGTTGGGGCATTGCATAATCAGAATGGGAGTACCCAGTAGGAAAATGTGCCCCATGGGTCGGTAAATGTTGTTTTATCCTGGTCTTCAGCGGCTATCTGGATTTGATTGTAATCGCTGAACCCAACAAGAAAGGAAAAGAACCGTTTTCTTGCCAATGTGTCGAGGACTTGGTCAATAAAAGTAAGGAGGAAGTGGTCCTTCTATGTTGCTTTATTCAGTTCTCTGTAATCCACACGGATTCTCCATTTCCCATTATTTTTAGGAATGACTACTAAAGGGGAGACCCATTTGTTATTCGAGATAGGATAAATGAAATTTACATCCAACAACTTCTGCAAATCATGTTTTACAATGTCTTTTAGATGGGGATTCAACCTCCGTTGAGGTTGCTGAATAGGCCGAGCTTCCTTGTCAGTATAGATGTGATGGGTGCATAACTGAGGGTCTATACCCTTCATGTCTGGGTAGTCCCAAGAAAATGCCCCTGATACTTTTGTAGAACCTTTATGAGCTTTTGATTTTGGTCACTATCCAGATTGCCATTGATATTTAAAATTTTTCATTGCTCAATGTCAATGGGTATGCTGTTACGTATGACTGTTGTGGGTATATGTTGATCATCATGATATGCCAAGGGATATTCTTGTGTTTCATCTTCAAGAACTGTTTTTAACATTTGGCATTTCAATTTTTTAGACGTATATGACTAGTTCATGAAATTATTGATTACATCATCTTCAGTTTGATCCTTAAATTCAAGAGCCTCAACTAATGTCAGAGGTGGATGAATATTTTGTTCCCAATATGTATGTGGATGCTTGTGAATGTTTACCATGGGTAGAATTGGTTTGGAAGGCGGGTAAATGATGATATTTTTTATGGAATCTCCCCTAGTAATGGTCATGCTACTTGTTCGGCAACCTATGTAAGCATCAACTATTGCCAACCAGGGTCGCCCCATTATCAATGGGTGTCTGTCCATCCTATTCTTTGGGTTAATAACTAAAAATTCAGCTAGATATTACCATGAGTCCACAGAAACTAGTATGTCTTGTAATATTCCTTCTGGTTTGATAACAAACCTATTAGCAAGTTCCAACAAAGTAGCTGTGGGTTCTAAAGCTGATATGCCTAGCTTTTTGCAAGCCCCTGTGGTTAAGATGTTAATGGCTTCCCCTATGTCAACCAATGTGTTTGGAAAGGAGTGGCAAGATATTTGCACAGTTACTATGGGATTCCCTGGACCCTCATATTGCATGTGTGTTTCCTTACCCAATATTAAGTCGGATAGTGTTCCCACCACATGAACAGTGGGTACAATTTTTGTTTTTTTTTTCACTTTCTTATTCCCACACAGTTCTTTAATTATCTTGGCTTAGATGGGAATATCATGTATTTCCTGCAAAAGAGGAATTTTAATGCAAAGGTTCTTCAATTCTCCCAGGATATCGAAATCTGGGGAGACTATCGGCCTAGGCAGCGTTAACCTCTCAGGGAATGGAGGGGGATAAATCCTAATATTTTCAGGCTTCCCTTGATCAACCATTTCGTTTCCCAGATCTACTTCTGTTTCAGTCACATTTATTTGTTTAGGCTCTGTTAAAGTTTCGGATTTCAATTGTGGCGGGGTCACGTCTTCTGCTAGCGAGATAATACGTCCTGATCTGAGCCTTAGTTCATTACATAATTTCTATTCAGGGTTTGGGTTTTCTACAATCTGAATTAGCTAAACCATCCTATTGTTGGAGTTAGGTTTGGGTTGAGCCGACAACTGAGGCTGTATGATAGGCTGAGGGTTGTGCTGGACTGGGTATGGAGTTGGCAGTGTAGGTTGATTTTGAACCGCTGTCCCTAGTGGTAGGTTGGTCATTCCCAGAGGTCACTACCAATTCTGAGGCCAATTCATGGTTTGAGAAGGGGAGGTTTGCCACTGGGTTTGATATGGAGTGTTTTTCCAATAAGGGGGAGAACAAGGAAAACTTGGCCAATTATTCCCTAAAGAGGGTTGTGTTGGCCAAGGTGGTATAGGAAACGACTGAGATGGCCAAGTAGAAAAAGGTGGTTGATTCTTCCAAGCTACTGTAGGGTTTTTTTGATTAAAATACGGAGAAGAAAATAATTGAGGCAGGTCTTGAGGCATACCTGGTCGTGCTTTCCATTGTCGACGTTAGTTCATTAGGTAGACTAGTTCTGTCTCTTCTTCTGCTTCTTTGTAAACTACCTTCAGCCTTGAAAGTGAAGGGCAATGGTCCGTGGCATGGTCCTTAGTGTAGATAGCATAGGTCTGAACCATATCTAATGGGCATTCCCTTTGGCTATGCTTCTTCTGACAACGTGGGAAAAAGACGACCAAGTTATGTTCTGCTATAGCTTGCTTCTGCTTGGCTTGTAGGACATAAAGCTGTGTTGTCAAAGTACACAAAATTTTAGTTTTAAAATCTTCTACAATATTACCAAACTTTGCTCTGGGTACGTTGCCACCAGACTGCTTAGGATATTTTTTCGTTGAGTCTCGTTCAATTTTCCTATTTCGTGTACTACCCCGAGAGCACCTGAAACATAGCGAAATAATCTCATCATATTATTTTTGGTAGATGTCTCCTTTTCCCATTATGTTAAGTGTTTCAACCCATTATTCTTTCATTCATTTAATCATTGTTTCTTTTAAGATGTCTTTGGATAGTGTAGTATATGGAGACCTTTGTAGATTATATTGAAATATTTCAATGTATTCTTTTAATGTCTCATTGTATTTTGCAGACATATTGAAGATTTCATCTTTTAATTCTTGAGTCCGGAAATAATCTTGATATTTATTATGAAAAGTGTTCTTCATTTGGTCCCAGTTATTGATGGTTCCTCCACTGAGTCCCATGAACCAGCGTAATGTTGTCCCCTTCAAAGTAGAGGGGAACAATTTCAGTTTCTGAGGGTCAGTGGTGTAGTCATACCCCCTACATAAGACATCGAATTCAAATAGTAAAGCATCGGGATCTTCCGAGGTCAACCCATGGAAGGTGGGGATGTTTTGTAAGGGAATGGATTTCATAGGGGCATTTGCAACCTGATCAACAATGGGATACTCCAATGTTGATGTTTTCCTCTGATTCTAGTTTTGATTGTTTTCCATTTGATCAAAGATATGCCAGTAATCCTCTAGGATTTCTTGTTCTGGAGGAATAATATTAGAGGTATTGGTGGGCGAATGCAGAGGGAGTTTTACAATGCTCCCTCGATCTAGGATACCGAGTGTCTCTGTCTCGACTATTCTCTTAGGGGATCCAGACTCTGGAGTTCTTACCTGAATTGCACTACTGGTTTCTCCTTCCCCTTCCTGAAAATTACACGAACCTCCCTCTTTCGAAGGATCAATACTTACGTGATCAATAGTTTGAAGGCTTTTTTTAGATCTTTTTGTTTCACTGTGAATCTCGACATGGGCTACATATGGTGAGGCTGCTGCTTGAGAGAGTGTAGTAGGACTTTGAATAGGATTGGGTCTGTGTCATACGGATTCCTGGGATTTATATTTCTTAATTATTTCGTCTATATATGTTGTTCTACCAAGGATCACCGGCCCTTTGGGTTTCGTAGACTTAAGTGGATGATTTTTATTTGTTTCTATCTTTTTCTTCCTAGTCATAAAAAAAGAGCACCTATTCTACTAGCCTTTGCAGAATTGCTAAGAATTGGGTTGGAGAGCAAGTGTTTTGCTTGCCGGTACACAGGTTCTTACCTCTTGTTTTTAATACCTGATTATTTGTAGCAAAATAAGAAAAGAATTGAAGGAAATCATTCTTAAACACTCTCCTCAGCAACGACGCAAAAAATGTTGGTACACAAAGGTGATTGTTATAGGCAACCTCGATGCTTCTCATTCAATTTTCAACCCAGGGTAAGTCTTTTTATTTCAAGAGTGTGAGCACAATATATGCAAGTGATATCAATAACAACTACTCTATATTACCATGAAGAGGATTATCTAATTTTCGAATTTCAATCGATTCAAAGGGAAATGGAATTGTAAAATGCCATTAACTATTTTGTCTAGGCAAGCACAAAAAAGAGAAACCTATGATTAAAAAACACACTGATTAATTGAACATCAGTCCTACTGAATTGAACAATAATCCTACCGAATTTAACAACAATTCCAATAAATTGAAGAATAATTACTTATCTAATTTTGCAATGGAATTCTCTTTGTAAACTAATTAGCTGACATCGTTATGAATCAATTAGCAACTAGACACCTTACAGTAATGATGGAAAGATCCAATTCTTAGCTATATATAGATTTGAAAAGAAGTCATGCTAAAGCTTAATGAAACGAATGTAAAAGCGTTAAGAAATGATGGAAATACCTAACAACTATGGAAACATGGAATGTAAGCCAGAAAGTATGAACCATAAATTATTCTACTGAAAAAGAAAGTTGTAGTGCTCTATGTTCGTAATTCAACCAATTAAATGATAATTCACGAAATGCATTCGATGACTGAAATATAAATTCTGTAACTGAACGTATAGCGCAGAGATTAGCGCTGAAACTCCCAGACCTGGGTCTAAACCACCAGAAGTTGATCAGTAAGGAAAATTCAGAGAATGACTAGTCAAAACACCAAAATTATTTATTGAGTGAAAGTTAACACATGAGTACAACTAGATATTTTTGTCCTAATTCGTTTATTACAGAGGAAAATCCCTATTCAACCTTCTCTATTTTGTTTTTCTTCAGCCTTTTAAAGGCGATTTCAATCAGAGGTAACAGTCTTTCCCAAACAATAGCTCACTTCTCGTGGCTGTCATTTGAGTTCTTCTGACGTGGATATGCCTTTCCATCTTCCATTGGCCTATGGCACTCATTATGATTCCATTAGTATTTGCCTATCAGTTGTCTTTTGATTGTCTTCGATTCAACTGCTTTGTTTCCCTGTGAATAAAGATTCAATCGGTCAAATTCCCATTGCTAAACGTTCTTTTCACCGTTAGTTTGTTTGTCCTGATTTTACATTAATCTTCCTTTCTGTTACTATTAAGATGAGGAAAAATTCCTAAATGTGTATAAAAATTTGAGGTAAAGGTAGGGTGAAAATGTACCTTATTTTCGGCCCAATAAAGATCACTCTGGATCTATACTTTTGGTCTGACTTTGATCCTCCATCATTGTCATATTTTTCTATCTTTTTTCTTGTGAGCTCCCTTTGAGTTCCATTTTTGTCTGGGTTTTGTACACCATCAAGAGAGATATATCTTAGATCTGAAGCACTGAGGACATATAAGAACCCATCCCATTGAGGGGTATTGGTAAAATATTTCTATGTTCCCTTCCAAGGTGTCATAAATAAAAAATTCTTTAAAAATATTCTTGTCTTGTCTATTGGATGCATGGAGCAACTCTTTATTTTTTTCCTATTTAATGTATTTAACTGCATAGATATGGATTTTTTTAGCATTTATTCTAATCAACTAACTGTAGATCTAAGGAAATTTACAGCCATATTTGATGTTAGGGTTGTTTGTTATGCACAGCTAAAGTGAGATTTTTTCATACGATTGCGATTAGAATTCACACTAACACTAGATACAACAAAAAAATAAGACATGAAGATGTTCGGGTCCTCAGAGGTCAGGACATGGAAATGTGGAAGGGAAACATGGCTTATATTCTTCATTATTTGCCTCTCCATTGGTTTATTTGATAGGGAAAATATCATTATTCCTGTTTTCAACCATATTTTGGGTAAGTGGGATAGATTATTCCTCTCCTATAGGTTCTTTAAATTACTTATGTTTCTCACCTAAAGTGTCTTATAATGTAATATTCCAAAAATTGAGCCTTCAGCTAAATGGAATATTATAGTTTTTTTTGTCACTAGGTAGGTGAATAAGTGGGTGGGGAGGCCCATAAGTCTCCTTAACATCAATAAAAAAAAATTCAAGTGTGAAAGGAGACATTTTTCAGCAACTAAATAAAGCACCTCCAAGTGTGAACAGGGTTGAATCATGTTGATTCAGTCAACTTTGACCAAGTCAACAACGATGTTATGGAGGAGTGGAGATTAATTGAGGAGTAACGCAGTTTTGGAGGGAGATGGATCTCATGGAGGAAATGACCTAATTGAGTGGGGCCAAGGGCAAGAAAGCTCATTTTATATTTAAGGAAGAGGATGGAAGCCATTTGAGCTCATGTTTTGAGATTATTATTTGATTGGTCTGCTTAGACTTTACTTCCTCTTGCTGTTTAGCAGGGTAGTTGTGCTGCTTAGCATTGGGTGTTCCCAAGCGGGAATCCCACCTATTTCCTTGAGAGGTCTCTTGGAAGAGTATTGTATTCATTTCCACATTTAGGTTTTTAGGCCAAGCTACAACTTTCTTCATCAGCACAATTTCTGCAGGTTATTGTGTTGTGTTGTAGGGTGCAGCAGTGGAGGATTAGATCGGGCGTCTTCAGAGCTAGTTTTTAAGTGGAGGGAGTTTTCCTTATCTTGGGAGATCAGTTTGAAGTTCTATTGGGAAGATTTCAGATCTTTGGCATCAGGCCATATATTTCCCATCATTTCCAGTGCTGTTCAAGCTAGAAATTGTGTTATTTCTAAAGGCAGTTTCAGTGAGGGGTCTTGTGGCTTCTTTGGAGAGTTTTCTTGTGATTGGAGGGTTCAGCCTTTCATGGGAGGAGACCTTTGAAGGGATCCACATCATATCTATTATAATTAAACCTTCTACACTCATAAGCTTTAGTTTCTAGTGAATATTCAGCCCTAGGGATTTAGATCCCATCTTGTATAGAGTGTATTTCTGAAAACCCTTTCCGGGTTCTTTGTAGGAGTTGGTATTGAGCATATCTTTTGAGGCTTATAAAAGCCCTACATATTTTGCACATCATTTTTTTGTAGCAGTGTGTTTTCAACTGCACTATAGCAGTCTTCTGGCATTATTGTATTAAGATAGCAGCTCATTTGTGGATGAATTGTTTAGAGGAGGCTTGTTCCTTCATTGTACATGGTTTATGCCTAATAACTTAAGATGATTTGCTGATCTAATACATGATATTTTGTCTCCATATTAGTCTCCAATGTGTAAGAGTTGATTTACACTTCTATTTCTAGTTTTGTGTTCATTTATTGCTGTAGTCCCCATTTTGGGATATTACACTGGTATTAGAGCATAATCTTGGCTCAGCCTATGGATCTCAGCCATTATGCTAACAGGAGAAGAAGAAGGAGAGATGTACAGAAAAGATAGAGAGAAGACTCCATTATGTGGAGGAAGGAAGGAAGAGAGGCTCTCAAAACTTCTTTTTCAATCTCTACAGAGCATTAAAGGAGATCTCAATAAAATGAGAAGGGAGATGGAATTTACATAGGAGTTTGGATCTAAAGCAAATTATAGAGTTGCACATGATGAGTGTGAGCATGCAGATACACATCAAGGTTCATAGCGCAATCATATGCCCAGATGTGCTTTGAGATATGAAAGAAGAAGGGATGCCTAAGAGGGAAACTCTTAGTGACTTTCTGTAGGAATATGAATCTCAAACTGAGAAGTTTAGAGATCATATCACTTTTTCAGGGTTTTTCAAGATCAAGGTGGACAGGAGCAAGCAACATGACATGGGTAGATTTTATCTATCTAATTTTGATGGATCACCAACATGTTCAACTAGAGCTTGGGTGGAGGAGCCACACACTTATTTGCAGCAGCACCAAGTTCATGAAGAGGAAGCCATCAAAGTTACAACACTATATTTTGAAGGTAAGGCCTATGCTTGGTGGATGTTTGAGTCATTTTCATTAAAAAATATCAATACTTATTCTTTTTCAAAGTTCACTAAGAGATTGGTGGGACGGTTTGATGGAAAAAATTCTGAAACATTATTGATGGAACCAAACAAACCAAAACAAGAAAAACCTTTGCATATGATGGAGGAACCTATACACTCAAATCCACTTCAGAAAACCATTGGAGAAGCTCACACCTTACATAATACTTTACTAGAGGCAAGAAATCTGTCCCATGATCTTGAAAAAGAGGGCATGAAGATCCCTTTTCTAAGAGAGGATCCTCTTATTGAGAAGGTGACCCCCAATCATATTGGAGTGGAAGAGAAGGATGGGGACAACAACGCTGTCATATCTAGAGCACATCTAGCACCTCATGCAGAGGTAGATGGAGCACTTGATCCAACAAGAGGGATTCTTGTGTCTTTGCAAGGAGTTCCCCAGGATCTCATATGCGGAGATCAAGACACAATCAATGAACAACATGAATGTGAAGCATTGCAAATGGAAGGAGAAGGTAGGGAGGAAGGTCAGCATCACATGATGAGGAGCACACACCCCTATCTATTTCAGAAGGTTAATGTAAAGAAGAGGCAAATTGATTTTCACTATAAGGGAAGGGAGAAGGTTACCCATTCATATGTACAGTCTACTCTTGTCATTGATGTCTCATTACATGCAGGCATTCCACCAGGGAGACCACCGGATTAGGAGATGATGAGGAATTCTTCACATTTGATAGCACCACTCTTATACCTCAGAGGGGTGGATACTTTGGAGGGGTCTATTACAGTGTAGAGAGTTTGGGGTGGACTCAAGGAGGAGTGAGACATTCTCCCATTTTCAACATCACCAACTCTTACTATATGTATTACGCTGAACAAAGTTGTTGCAGTGATAGAGAATGGCACCTTCATGGTGTAAGGGAGCTTCTCCATGGATTTGGAGAAATAGAGGTTACTTCCTTTGAGGAAGGGATCCTCCACACATTGGAGTAGATGAAGGCCACTCATGCTTACATTGGCCAAGATCAGGAGGTTCTTTTTGGATGGTAGCTTCTCATGGGAGGCCAACTTCCAAAAGTCACCTCTTCTATTTAAGCATAAGCAGCTGCATGATGGGCATGGAAGCACTTTGGAGGATGAATTTGGCATGGGGGATGTTAAAGGAGTATACAATACCATGTGGGGAGCTCCACATTTCCGATCATCAGTGCTGTCTCTTGGGAGGATTGATCCATATTGGAGGTCTCAACTTTTGGTAGAGTACTCGAAGGAACTTGGTGCCTGCATGATTATTGATGAACTAGATAGATATTATAGGTATATGGTGGATGATGCGGTCATATATTCTTATGGTAGAGTCTTCTTGACTAGAGCTTCTAAGCTTAAGGAGAAGCTACTACATGCAGCACATGAGGACTTCCTTTTTATGCACCTTGATGCATATCACTCTTTGATGGAGAAGTTCACTTGGGAGGGCATCCAACAGGATATAGATCAGCATATGGAGAGATTCATAGCCTAGATGGTGATGGAGAGGATGTCACAGCCACTTCCCTACTCATTGGGGGTGAGGGAGAATTTCCACTTGAGCCATTTCAGCTCAAGGACCAAAGTACATGGTGGGGAAGGTACAATTTTGTATTATGATTTGTACTTATTTACCTTTTATGAGCAGCATGTTGTATTAAGGAGGGTCATTCCTTCGTATACATCATATTAAGATGTAATTGAGGCCAAATGTAGCATTGAGATTGGCTATCCTTTTGGTGGTTTTTGGGGGAAGCCACATGATTCTTGGTGTGCACCATTGGCACCACATTTTACTTTCATGATCCTATCTTGTAGGATGATTGTGGAAGAAAACAAGTGGCTGGAAAAGAACTTGTTTTTATTTGATTTGAGGCAGGCAAGGGATGCACTACGTTGGTTCTAGTGTGGAACTATGGTCCATTTTTCGGTTGTCATATGGCAACTTGTTTCCATTGGTTTTTGCTTCCATATATTGCTGATGTTTCTATATTCATGGGAAGCTTTTTTTGGAGAATGGGACAAGAAATGGAGGTGCCCATTGGGGGTATGATTCTCCCTACTTTATATGTTTCATGTTTAAGGAGAAACAATGGGCAAACCATGATTTCCATACTACATATCTTTTCTTCATGTGGGAGGAACCATTTGGATAGCTTAAGCTTTTGGAGGAGGCACTTCATGGCTAAATTGTTTGGTGGGGTGACTTGGGCCATTCTTGGAGGCCATGTCATTTCAGCCCAAGATTAGCAGAAACCCCATAAATACGATAAATTGAGGGAGAAACAACTTGGGTATCTAATCTCTCCATGCAGCCCCAATACATTGCATGAACCGAGGGTTGAGGATCCTTGTGATGAGCTATCTAGAATGGCTCATTTCATTTGGATGATAACATGGGTTTAGAAGTTTCTCATTGGGAATGAGATTCCCTATGCCTTTCATCACTCCTACTTTGAGAAGGCCATTAGATAGCAATAAGGTTTCCACTTACACCTTCCACCTTTTTATGATGTGAGCCATTTGGTTTTGCATACGTGGGAGGAAACATTGGAGGGTATATTTATTGCAGATTATTTTGAGCAGTGGTGGGGAATGTTGATGAGGAGGCCACAAGAGGAGGAGGGGAGGAACTTTTCTCTCCTTATACAGTTTCTTGAGGGCAAGCAACATTTTGGAGGGGAGGACTGTAATATTCCAAAAATTAAGCCTTCAGCTAAATGGAATATTATAGTTTGTTTTGTCACTAGGTAGGTGAATAAGTGGGTGGGGAGGCCCATAAGTCTCCTTAGTAGCAATAAAAAACACTTCAAGTGTGAAAGGAGACATTTTTCAGTAGCTAAATAAAGCACCTCCAAGTGTGAACAGGGTTAAATCATGTTGATTCAGTCAACTTTGACCAAGTCAACAGCGCCGTTATGGAGGAGTGGAGATTAATTGAGGAATAATGTAGTTTTGGAGGGATATGGATATCATGGAGGAAATGACTTAATTGAGTGGGGCAAAGGGCAAGAAATATCATATTATATTTAAGGAAAAGGATGGAAGCCATTTGAGCTCATGTTTTGAGATTATTATTTGATTGGTTTGCTTGGACTTTGCTTCCTCTTGTTGTTTAGCAGGGTAGCTGTGCTGCTTAGCACCGGGTGTTCTCGAGCGGGAATCCCACCTCTTTCCTTGAGATGTCTCTAGGAAGAGTATTGTATTAATTTCCAAATTTAGGTTTTCAGCCCAAGCTACAACTTTCTTCATCAGTGAATTTTCTACAGGTTATTATGCTGTGTTGCAGGGTGCAGCAGTGGAGGATTAGATTAGGTGTTTTCAGAGCTATTTTTTAAGTGGAGGGAGGTTTCCTTCTCTTGGGAGATCAGTTTGTATTGCTCTTAGGAAGATTTCAAATCTTTGGAATCAGGCCATATATTTCCCAACATTTCCAGTGTTGTTCAAGCTAGAAATTGCGTTATTTTTTAAGGCAGTTTCAGTGAGGGGTCTTGTGGCTTCTTTGGAGAGTTTTCTTGTGATTGGAGGGTTCAGCCTTTCATGGGGGGATAAATTTGAAGGGATACACATCATATTTATTATAATTCAGCCTTCTACACTCATATGATTCAGTTTCCAGTGAATCTTCAACCCTAGGGCTTTAGATCCCATCCTGTATAGAGTGTATTTTTGAAAAACCTTTCCGGGTTCTTTGTAGGAGTTGGTATTGAGCATATCTCTGTATTGAGCATATATTTTGAGGCTTATAACAGCCATACATATTTTGTACATCATTTTGGTATAGTGGTGTGTTTTTAAATGCACTGTAGTAGTCTTTTGGCATTCTTGTATTAAGATAGAAACTCATTTGTGGATGAATTGTTTAGAGGAGGCTTGTTCCTTCATTGTACATGGTTTATGCCTCATAGCTTAAGATTATTTGCTGATATAATACATGATATTTTGTCTCCATATTGGTCTCCAATGTGTATGAGTTGATTTACACTGCTATTTCCAGTTTTGTGTTCATTTATTGCTACAGTCTCCATTTTGGGATATTACATATAAATTCCCTGTAGTCAGAGAGGGAAGTTCACAACTAGCAAAGAAGAATGAAGGTTGGCTTCTTGAGGGGGTGGGGGTTTTTGGTAAGAATATTTCTTGGCTATCCCTATTCCTACGAGGCATGAAATAACGAGTTTATTTTTCAAAAATTTCACTTTTACAAAGAAATAAGACTAATAGAAAAAAAACAATTTTTAAGAAGAAACAACACCTACCTAGACACCTCCCTGAAAAGGGTGCCAAAAAGTGATGAGCCCTAGTATTGTACTAAGAGTGTTGCAACTCCCAAGTTCTTCTCAACTCAAATTATCAACCTGGGGTTCATACAAACTTAGAGGTGACAATGTTATATGCACAACATGTTAGGCTTTACTCATGTCACCCTCAGTCATGAAATTAGATCAAGGTGTTCATAGACCATTCCTCCAACTAAATATAGTGAAAAATATTATGAAATAATAATTGAACCTGATTCTAACTATGAAAGTGAAAATTCCATTCATTCAAGTGTAAATTATAATTGACATTACATGAAAGAGAAAGGGGTGGTCTGCTTGCAAAATTCAAGGTACTCTAATTTGCACATTTAATCAAATTAGTAACCTAATTTCATGTATCATTGGTATACTTTACATTTTCTTGAAAATAAGGAATCTAACTTTTAACATGCTTATGAATAAAAACACTAATTCTAACTCTATTTTAATGTATTATGGTTGTAGTGCGGAAAGGATGAGGTTGGAGTGGTCTTAGAGCTTCACTTAATCATCAAATCACAATTTGGGGGCCATTATTCATCTTAACTAGGCCAAGGTCAAAGTGTGGAGAGAAACAAGTTGAGGAAAATAGTGCTACAAGCCTACTATAGGAGATGCTACGAGAGGTCATGTATTGCTACAGGAGGGGTTCCGAGAGCCTTTTGAGGGTATAAATGGTGTCTTGAGGGTAGGAGAAGATCGATTAATGTAGGTGGAAGTAAATGAAGGGCATGGGAGCCCCCTAGACAAGCCTAGGACCTATCAGAGGTCTATCTTGCACCAAGGTTGATTCCCATGGTTTCCTCCATTTTCCTTAATAGAATTACCATGGAAACAGAGTTTGGGAGAAATGTGAGGTGCCTAGGAAGAAGACTAAAAGGTATCTATGGGGATGGAAATATGTTCCCACCCCTGCAGATCAATGCAACCCTGCAAATAGCCAAATACATGCATCAAATAACCAATAACACAATGAGATAAAATATCATAGAAAAGATGAGTTGAAACAAAAATATATTATATTCCATAAGACTACTCTAATAATTGAACTAATGAAACTAACTCCTAACTTTCAGAGAGTAAGCATACAAAAGGATTACAATTAACATCTATCCATTTCTAAGAAATCATAAACAAATATTTTTGGACTGAGATTGTAAAATATTTCCAATCATTCTTCCCATAAGAGAGGTGATAGGCAAGCCTGCAATCGAATTTTTTTATAGCTTAACATATAATGAAACAAGAGAAATACATGAAAATATTTGAAACAGGAACAAGAAATAAGTACAAAAGAGGGACTAAATCCTCTGGTTTGGGCCCAAACCAAAGGGTTTCAGCCCTCTAAAACTAACTTAGATGAATATCAATGGAAAACTTCTCAATAACATAAAATAGTAGTCTCATACATCATATGAAAGTTAAGAATAACAATGTCAAGCACTAGGCTCAATAACTACTCTTATCTAAATCAAAAACTTGAATCCTAATGAGCCTTTCAATTGGTTTATTTATACAAAAAGGCAGCTGATGGAACCTCCCTTGAAATTAGGGGTGATTCCCTCAAGGATCTTGAGAATTGTGGATCTGGTCCTCCTTAAGATTCACATTTACTTGGATTTACTCGGTTGTCAGTGAATTAGAGCTTGTGAGTGAGGATTCTGTGGTCTCAAGCTGAGTTAGAGAGTTAAGGAGGTGGACAAGCTCCCCTATATTCTCTCTTGGTTGTCTCCATCAAGCCCCTACATAGTGAATGCATAAAAAATTCTTATTTTTCATGAAATTTAATCACATTAGACCAAACAATATGATAAACATCTTTTAATCTTCTTACTAAGCATATTATGACTAAAAATGTGAATTAATGTGAGAAACAAATGGTTTTAAGGGCTGGAGGATAGCATGATGAACTTCAAAATATACCTTTAAATGGGACCCATAAAAGTGTAGAAGGAGAGATTTAATATAGCCTTTATGCACCTAAGAAAGTTTAGATGGCCCTTAATTGTGTTTAATTTGGATACCCATCAAAGTAGTTGCTTGTATTCTTTCGAGGTTGGTGCTTCAAACAGGTTGTAGCCTACAACAAGTCGCAACTTGCATTTCATGGGGGTAGTTTCCTCCAACAGGTTTTAGCCTACAAATATATATAATGAATTGAGGATAAAGAAGAAAAAGGATTTGTGGTTTTCTTTTGTATGGGTTTCCAGGTAAAAATCTCATCTTTCTTGTGATGTGATGGTGTGTTATTGATGTGATGGTAGCTTTATTATGCATTACTCTTTTTGATGATTTGATGATTATGGTTATGATTCAACACTACATGATTGATTGATTATAAAAGTGTATGAAATGATAAAATTACTCTCATAATGACTCAAGCTCCCCCTCTTTGTGTGACCTTTGGGCCAATAACAAATTGAGATAAAATTTATATCCCTAGAAATCTTTTTATGAGTTGAACATGATGGTGGATTTTTTTTTTCATAATTTTTGTAAAAATGGAATTTTGTGACCCTATATTCATAATGGACCTTATAGGTTGGGTCAATTCAATAAGTAACACCTCCCACAACCCAAGATAGTACAAGGGGGTAGGATGGAGTGTTACAAGTAGAATTAATGCAAGATGCTTTTCAAAAGTGGTTGGTGGCTTACAAAATTATAGTTAATTAAAAACTATCCATATGAAGATAAATTATTTATTTCATGGACAACAACAAATATAGATGATCCTTTAACCCTTTACATTTTTAACAACTACATATTACTAGGGTGTCATACAAAAGATCCAATTAAGAAAACAATACCATTAACCCACGAAGTTGTTGAAAGCTGCCATTTTACAATCAATAGGGTAAAGTAGTTTTCCACTTTCATCAAGAATTCATCTGTTGTGTATTTATCTAAATAAAATCTTGTAGATTTTTTGGACCAATGGAATGTTTTGCGCATTTAATCTAAATCTTGAATCATGATCCTATAAAATTAAATGAACAATTATTCAAATGGACATGCATAAATAACGTTAATTCAATCAGATAAATGGATCATAAATAAAATATGGACTTGCTACAAACACTGGGGGAGAAATTGAAAAAATTGCAATGATATGAAATGAGTTGGAATATGAATAATTGGCCTGATGATATTATAAATAAAATTTCCCTACATTTGAGCCAAAACATGAATATATTCTTAAAACAAAGTTTGTGAAGCATAGAATGATCTAACTTCAATAGAATTTCAAAGGATTTCTAAAGTTACTAGTTTTCTTTATTTTTTTTTTGATGCGATGGTACTTTTGTATATCCGAAGAACACTAATGCTCTAAATAATGATACACATTGAAAAGTGACTTTTATTCACCTTCATAAATCAAAACCTCTGTAAAAATTTAATTGTGAAGGTTTACATTTTTATTTCACCAATCAAATTGTTAAGTAGTACATTTTAACAGATGAAACGTAGAAGTGTGCTTTATATTAAACAACACATCATACAAAGAAAGTAAAAAATGAAAAAAATGCATATTGCATTTAATCAATGTGCCAAAAAAAGAAAAAAGAGCATGAATTTCATTTTTCTAAATATGTGTATATAAATTAAAATTGTAATTCTTATTTCATTATTTTGCGAAAAAGTGGTAGGAATATTTGTGAAAGAGAGGTTTACCAGTAAATTTTTTGGAATGGGTAGTTTTTTTTGTAAGAGACAAATTTGTAAGGGATCACCCTAAGTTGCATACAGATTTGTAGATGGGAAATTTCAATTATTTGACTTTGTTTTATTGATCATCTCAATATTTATCCTATTTTATTCAAACAATATTTAGTGAATTTCAAAAAAAATAATTATTTATTTTATTTCAATTATTTTTTGGAAATAATTGGTGTCCAAATTGAAACATACAACATTTCAAGTGGACACTCCACCCATTGAGAAGTAAATATAAAGGGAAGGACGAAAAATAGTCATTTAAGAAAATGAACAAATTTCTAAAAAAAAGGTGAAAATTTGATTAAAAAATGGATGTTCTGTAAAAATAACATATTAAAAGATAAAATAGACATTGTCAATGCATAATTAAAAGAAAAATGGTTGTGCAATACATTTCTGAACAAAGAGATAATATAAAATATAATATTATGTAAACTAATGAATTGAATAGAATAAATTTAAATTTAAATATTAAATTATTAATCAAGTTAATAAATTATGATATTTTTAATGATTAAAATGAGGATAACAGCTAGAGATAAGTTGGGAAAGAGATTAAATTAGGGAGAGGAATAGATATTAAAGTGGAAATAAGGTTTAATCATTTCTTAGAACCTTAAACTTATATTGTTTCCATTTTTTTGTGCCACCCCAAAACCCCCACTTTCTCCTTTCGTAACTTTTGTGTTTTATCTTTATCAATATTTTCCTTTAAACCCACCACCCACCCCCCATGAGAAATATCTTCATATTCCATATGAGGAAAATACGTGGTTTGGTCCTCAAGGGGAGACTGCTTAGAGTCAACAACAAGGCTCATAATCTTTATAGAAAATCTCATCATGTCACTTCTGGAAATCAAACTTAGGTGGGGAGGATAATTGTAATTGCCCCCAACCATCTAAGATAAACCCAATTTATACCTTTTAAAACCCCTCATTTCCCCTTTCATATTTATTCTCATCCCTAATTTATTCTCTTTCCCAACTTTTCTCTCGTTCATTATCTTGATTTAGCCATTAAAAATATTTTAATTTTATTATCTTGATCTCTAATATAATATTTAAATTCAAATTTATTATATTCAATTCATCGGTGTACATAGTATTATATTTTTAGATTCTCTTTTTACCAAGTAATATTTTACACAACACCTTTTCCTTTTAAATATCTATTCATAACATCTATTTTATCTTTTGATCCATTATTTTTGTACAATGACCATTTTATTAATTAACTTTTCTCCCTTTCTTTGGACTTTTTGACATCTACTTCGATGGCTATTTTTACTCCTAAGTTATTTTCAATTCTTAGCTTTGGTTTTTGAAAAATTTTCAAGCCTCTAATTTGATACCATTTTTATTCCTAGTTATCCCTTTTTGACCCATATTAATCCTCCATTTTTACCAAATTATCATTCCTTTTACCATATTTCAATGCAAAGGTCATTTGAGAGCTTTCAAGATAACTTACATTCTTTATTTAACAAATTGTAATTTTTTAAAGTAAATTAGGGAGATTAATAGTTGTTTTCTTACTAATGATGGTTTAAATAGTTCAGGTCCTATAATTCATCTCAGGATATTGTAACCCATCTTCTTGTTTTGAATATTTTTGTGCTTCTATAAGAAAACATAAGACACACGTTTTTCTCTTGGATGCCTCGAGATGCTTCCATGTTCATCAAATTGGTTCTAGAGTATATAGGGTAAGTGTTATCCTATGGTCAAACTGTACCCAAAATAAAGTGTCCAACTAACAAATACATTTAGGGCAATGATCAAAGATATTCTTGCCTCATTTTATCCAACTGTGGTTTATTCTCACCACGAAAATTACTATATTACCTTTGTATGTCCCTCATGTTATATAGTTGATGTAATTGATGTATGGAATAATTTATCCTATTAGGTTTCACCTATATCCTCTTTTTATAGTATACAAAATCTATATAAACTATTTATGAAACAATTTAAGGAAATAGTTTAGTTAGTTAATTGTTAGTGTAATTAATCATTTAATTTGTCATTCAACCCATTGATTATTAGTCTTAGGAATAGATGTATTATTTCCATGTATTGATGAACCTTAATTTCATTAATATAAAGCAACAAAGTTGATGTTATGAGAAATATTATGTTTGCATACTTGGTTTGTGGTACTACAATATTATAAGTAGTGTGAATTCGTTTGGGATGACGTCTTAATTTGGCCAATGTTGCTAGTTTTTATCCATATAGTAGCATATACTAATAATTATAGTTGAGTTGTAGTGTACACTTTTGAATGCATGAAAAATGTGTGTTTGGTTAATAATTTCAATTGTCCTATTTTCATTGCTTATATTCATCTATGTGTTATTCATTTGCAGATAAGACAAGTCCTCATTGAAGGTTGAATGATATATTTTGTTTTCCATTTTGTTGTATGAACACTTGAAATGATAACAATGAAATATTTTCCATTAAGAGAACCCTATGTTGTCAATAAAATGATGAGGGATATCTTTGTGAAGTGTTTAATTTATGTAAAAAACTGATTTCCTTTTCAATATTTACATTATGTTTTTAATTGAACTTAAACTTAGTCGCTTACAAAAGAAACAATATCTTTGAATAGCGGAAATGAGATTTATTCATAGATACGTATAAAATCATTTAGGAATATCACTTTAGTGAAAGACTATATTGTATGCCCAACAAAGCATTTCTTTGATTTACCATTCAATAAGAAAATCTCTATATCATTAATTTTATTTTATTTGAGTCATTTGAGTTTGAAAGTGCAATCTTATGTTTGTTGTATTAGAATAGAGTTTAATATTTTTTTCTCGTATGTTAGACGGTCCATTTATGCCCTAAATTCTACACATACAATGTCAGTAGCTCGCAAGCTTATCCTCTCAAATTAATAGTTTAATGTATAGAATTTATGTTAACTAAATTGAATGAAATTTTTTGTGTTACTGTCAAGGCGATGCTAAAAGGGATTATCACATTTATGGTTTATCTTTCTTATATATTTTAATTATAGAATTTTGTGTGTGGATTTTTTATTTCTTTCTTTTGTAGTAGTGTTCTAGTTCCAATGAGATAGCGATAGTAAGACACAAATATGGCCTCACTCCAATTTTTTTTGGAAGTGTTATACCCTAACAAATTCACTTTATGAGTTTCCTACCTCTTTGGTACTAAAACTATGTGTGTACTATATAAATATGGTTAGAGATGATAAAGGAAAATTTAAAGGAAAATATTGAATAGTTCCTTCAAATTATAAAGATAGAATAATTATTTTAGATAGATATGATAAAGGTAGATTATTTATTTTAGATAAAAACACTCCTTCAAATACTAACTTGCTAATAAGAAAACCCACAAGAAGAGGATGTGTCGACAAGATCCCGTTGACAAATACAAGGCATTTGGAAAGAAACTTAATGATAAAAAGATGAATTTAGATCTATGTAAAAAGGGAGAAAAGGAAATGTTAATAAATGAATTAAAATAGAGTTTATTTGCAAATTCTGTTCCTAACTAGAAAATGATGAAAACAGAGAGTCCTAATCCATGGATATTACAGCTTCTAAATGAACATTCATGAAATGAAAAGTCACTCAGAACACTACAACTTAATCTAATTCATTTAATTAGAGATTTGTTGGAAGAGCTTGTGAAAAAGATTAATTCTAATGCAATGAGGATCTCCTAAAACATAAAAGGAAATGCTGAAACAAACAATAACTTAAAAAATTATAGTGAAATCTCATTCATTTGATAGAAGTTTATTGGAAGAGCTTGAGAAAAAGATTACTATAATGTAGTAAGGATCTCCTATGAAATGATGAAAAAAATTATAACATTACAATTAAATCTCATTCATGAGTTAGAGGTTTATTGGAAGAGCTTTGAAAGAGATTAATGATAATGTGATAAGGAAAAACAATCAATAACTCAAAATATTACAACTAAGTCTCATTCGTGAATTAAAGGTTTATTGGAAGAGCTTTTGAAAGAGACTAACTGTAATATAATGAGGATCTTCTTTTTAACTAAGTAACAGAAAATGAAATGCTAATAACTCAGAATATTACAATTGAATCCCATTCATTTAATAAAGATGTATTGGAAGAGCTTGAGAAAGAGACTAACTGAAATATCATGAGGATCCTTTATCCAAGAAAATGACATGAAACATAATGCTAAAAGCTATGATTTCAGAAAGCATTCTAAGTAAGGAAATATGACAAAAAGGAATTGAAAATGACTTATCTAGAAAACATGTAAAACCTCCTCGAATAGCAGGGGCCCTCTGCTACCAATTTGGTGAAATTCTTCAGCTTCTTAAAGTTGTAATCAAAACATCATCAATGAACTGAACTTCTTTATTGATAAACTCACAAATCTACATCCCATTCCATCTTAAGCTTTGTTATGGAGTAGCATACTAAGCATCAAACATAAAAACCCCAAAACATCAATAAAACACTAAAAAAAAAGAAGTAAGAAAAATCGATACTTAGGCACATATAGTGCATCACACTTCATCATTTTACTAGCCCTGGTCGATAATTTATGTTAGCAATTTATGACACTAAATTGACTAAACAAATACTTCAACAGATAAACGAATTAGATGAAACACGACTACTTTCTCTACAATGCACTGCAATTATTCAGCAACAATGGGCTAAGTGGCATGACAGACTCATAAAAAAGAAGACGTTCCAGAAAGGATATTGGGCACTCCTCTATGATTCCATATTCCAAGACTTCTCGGGTAAATTATAAACAAGGTGGCTCGGGCCATATGAAATTCAAGAAGTGCACGACAACAATACCATTACCCTGACCAACATAGATGGATTCGTCTCTGCCTTTCGATTCAGTGGACACCGGGTGTGCCTCTATCATAAACCACTCATAAAAGAGTCTTTCTGCCAGCGCGTGCATGATGATCCCACAATCCAATTTTTAGTTGCAAGGAATAATGACTCGACAACTTCATTTTCATAAAAAAATGTTACTTTTTTTTTTGTAAATAGTGTATATATACTTCCTGCATTTGATTTTAATTTATAGTTTTTTTCACCATTGTATAAAAGAATTCCATTTTCTTTCTCTTTTGATTGTTTTCTTTGTTCAAAGAAAATGAACAACTGCATTTTTTCCTTTCGTGTGTTTTTGTTTTTTTTTTGTTCAAACAATTGAATAGTTGTTGTTCAATTGATTGAACAACTGTTGTTCGAAATAAATGAACAGTTGGTTTCAATGTTTTTTTTTTATTAATATTTTTTCTATTCAATCCATCGAACAGTTGTTGTTTAATTAATTGAACAGTTGGTGTTCAATCCAATCGAACAACTATTTTTTTGCGTGCTTTTTTTTAATTAATTTTGTTGTTTCATCCATTAAACAGTTGTTGTTCAATCAATTGAACAATTGTTGTTCGAACCAATTGAACAATTGTATTCTTGTTGTTGTGTGTTTTAAAAAAAAAATTGTTCAAAATATCAAACTTTTTCCTTTTTTCTTTTGAAGATTTCCTTTTAATATCCACTCTTCCTTTACGTATTCTTTCCATAAAAACCATTTTATTGAATGAATAATTTTCACCTAAAGAAGGGAAAAGTAGTGATATTACTAATATTATGTTTTTTTTTTGAAATTTTGATGGCTATCTTTACTTTTGATGCTGACATGGTTTATGTATATAATGAATGGTTGGATATCTCATGTTCAGACATATTATCACACAATTCATTGTCATAGCTTTATGTTGGTTTATCTTTTACACTCTCAAGTGGTAATTCTCTTTGGCATGAGGATATTGGAATAAGGGCATCAATTGTATTGACATTTTTAAAAAAAAAAAATTTACCCCATCCCTAACACTTAAGGGGTTAATGAGCCTCCCTCCATTTATAAAAAAAAGAAAATATATCTCTATGTGCTAATTAAAAAAAGAAGAAGAGGATAGCAGGTCTCATTACGAAGCAGCCTACCATGATCATGAGGATATAATAGGTGGCATTCCCAAAATGGCCACCACACCATGGTAGTGACCTTCTCGACAGTTAAAACTGCTTGAAGTACAAGAGGTCTCATCACGAGCCGACCTGATCACTCTATTAAATCCCCATGAATGGCACTATGACTACTGGCCACCACACCAGCATAGTGGTCTCTCCACAAAACAAACAAAGTGTCTACTTTTAAATAGAGGATTCTAGCTCATTTTTTTGCGTTAAAACAACAACCCTGTCAAAGCTATGGACACCTGCTAGGAGCAGTGCGTCTTTTTTTCGTATTGGAGTATTTTTTAAAAACGACCGATTATTTTACATGCCCCTATCTCCTATTGATCCATTCCTGAAGCGAAATGTATTGTTTGACTAAGTGTTATCATTATAATAATATATATGCATAATCAACTTTGATTTTGGATGAATTATCTTCATTGTTATGAATTGAGTTATATTATGCCGTCAAAGTAGGAAATCTTTTTCATAATAATTACTCCTCCTCTTTTCTCCCTTTTTGGTCATTTCCACCTGATGTACATTTTCCATGATTGCCAGCCTCTAACTTCTATTTCATGTGCATTCATGATTTTTGCCATCATTCCTCTTTCCTTGGGCTTAAAGGTCGTGGACGCCCTTCTCTCATTGGAGTGGGTACGAATATATATAATAAAAAAGTATGCCAATAAATTATGAGACTCCATTCAGATAGGTTGATTGGATAATAGAATCATTGCATTAACATCATGTAGTCACATTTCTAATAATAAATTTTATAAGAGCCGCATGCAGCATTTTTATTTTTTTTAACTAACAGAGCTGAGAGAATCGCATCAGTTCCAAAAAAAAAGTAGCTATGGTTGGAAATTCTCTTCGCAATGAACCCACAAAATTTCAAGTTACAAAATTGGCTTGCACTATTCTTCAGCAATCTGGTTGGACATCATATATGGACAAGCTACAAGGGTTCAACACAGAGATAGAAATTGAATTCCTGCAGAACCTGTGGGAAGGGCACGCCATAGTTAAAGGCAGAATTATACCAGTCTCTGAAGAACTAATTGTTGATGTCTCCGGACTTTTAATGTAAGGGAAAATGTGGACTGATAAACATGTCCTCATAAAAGAATCAGTTTCAGTATATCAGGACCTAGATGAGAAATTGGTACGAAAAGGAAAATATATGTACCTTGCATCCTTGAAGAAGCCCTGGAGAGAACTGGAAGTCATCATCCAAAGGTATATTACATATTACAGATGCCAGGATGTGGTAAAGTCTTCTCAACTCAAATTTTTAGTTGTACTCAAACAAAATATTTCAGTTAATTTACTTTTTTTATTGAATTCTATATTGCATGACACTGTTGTTTAGATTAGGAAAGCTAAAAAGCCTCAGGTAGTTGTCAGTCTTCATGGCCTGATAAAATTTATTATTGTTCATGAGTTAAAAAAAAAAGTTAGCATGGGATAGTTTTTTCAATCCTACCCTACCTGCCCCTGAAGGAAACCCTGATAGTGCAGAAATTTAGTGTCCAAGAACATACATGCCAGTCCCTAAGAAATCTAGAGGGAAGAGAACCTGTGTCGTGACCCCAGGTCTAGTAAAACAGAGATGGTCTACAAGAATAAAACATCAAAAAAATACCTTAGCATTGCCAGAAGAAATAGGGCCATCCTATACACCCCCTCCAAGCCCTCAGAATGCACCTTTAAAGGGTTATGTGGAGGAAATAGCTCAAGTATTAGAACAGATGAGAGCATCTTGTGAATCTAGGAGCCCATTTGAAAAATTGAGGAGCAGAGAAATCTTTCAAACCAGTCTACCTCTACTGGCAGTTCCAGTCACACTGAAATCATACCTTCCACTGATGAATTGCAGGATTTGAGGGACTTATCTCCCTTTGATAATAAATTTTTGAATAAGGAAAACCAGATAGAGAGAGCATTTGAGTCTGGAAACCAGTCAGGGGATACTGTTTTGTTAGACCAGGACACAAATGTTGATACAGCTCCTTTGATACCTGAAGAAAATATTGCTCCACCCAGTCAAGATATCAATGTTGGCACAACCTCTTTAGTGCCCGAAGAAATTAAAAATATTTCATTAAATGATAACCCTAATACTGGCACAACCCTTCCTAAACCTAAAGTTGTTGCTACACCTTCCCCTGCTAGAACCCCTTTGAAGGAAAAATCAACTTGGGCTAAGTTGAGAAAAATGCCCAGGAAATGAAAAAAATTGAGAAAAACAGTGAAAAAGTCAAGAGAATGGTTGAAAGAGGTGGATAAATCCTTTAAGCCTTAAAAGGAATTAGACGCCATGGAAAGCCAAACAGTTTTTGTCACACAAACTATAGATGTTGTTTAAGTCTCTATGCAGACTGATTTGATACCTACAGAAGACAAAGAAACTCAAACATAGGAAACACCTGCTTATACCCCTTTGGTACAAAAATATGCTAATCAAAAGCTTTGGAATGAATTGATCCAAATGTAGCAATAATTGGCCTAGTATAAAAAGGAAGTAGTGCCTTTATAAGAACATCGGGCATTACTAAAATGATTTAATTACCTTACTGCAACTGAAGATGAGACCTTTGCCCATCTTAGGGAAGAAAGAGTGAAAGTGAAAAGGGCATCGGCTCAACTGGAACATGCTAAGAAACAAACCAGTGTTGTTTTTTCTCTTTACTCAGATGTGTTGTCTTGCAGAGCACCAGCCACCAATTATGCCTTATTTCTAGTGGAAAGGTATTTATTGTTGAAGATCAAAGCTGTCAAAGCAGGGATGCCTACTACAAAATCCACTGAATAATTTGTCCAATGTTGTAATGATTAGGATGAACAGGTCCAACACCTTCTGTGCGAATTGTACTTGCACAATTTCTTTTTATAAGATGAAAGAGATAGTAACCCCAGTACCTTCATTGGGGACATTTAGTTTCAAGATTTTCTGTCTTTTGCTAAAAACCAGATTAGTTGGGCTAAGGACTACAATATCTTCTAGAAAAGATAGCATGGGTTATATCTATGGGTGAGAGGGGAACCTAGAAAACCCCTAAATTTATTCATTCAACATAAGAGGTTTATGCAACAAGAAGGAGTGATAGCCAAGATAGGGTCAATTCACAAAGATATTGTATAGAATGGGAAAGCATACTTCTAGGATATTCAGGAGAAAGCTTTCTTAGCAGCTAAACAAAGATGGAAAACATCTACCAATAACGTTAAGAATAGAGAACCATTTGGTTACAGGAATTTTAAAGTCAATGCTTCTCATTTTCATCTGTATAGTAATCTAATTTTAAACATGGATCCTACATGGATAGGATGTAGATACAGATGCCCCATTATATGGTACCCTCCTGAAGACTACCACCATGCTTATGAATTACCAGAGGGACATACAAACTTGGCATTTTCAAAAGTGAAACAAAAGCATGGTTTTAGACTTTACAAGGAATAATTGTATCATGTCTATTCCTTAACTCAACTAAACCTCAATTATCTGTTTTCATGAGGACATGCAAAAAGGCAAGCAGGGGAGTATGTTGGGTCGAGGAAAATGTACACTTTACCCCTATCTTTAGCGTGATTTATTATTAACTTTTATATGTTTTCCTTAATTTTAGAAATAATTCAAAGGAGAGTAATTTAAAAGTAGGGTAAAATGAATTATTGATAAATAATGTATTTAATAGTATAAAAACTAAATTTTGTTGTCTTTATTGATAGGGAATCTGAACAAACTAATTGCTGACCAAACGACCAAATAGCAACAGTCAAGAAGAGAAAATGCAATCACATCTTGTTCCTAAAAATCAACAGAGATGAAAATACATGACTATATTTGAAGCATTCAGCTGATGACTACGAAGCCTCAGGGTATCCCGACCTGAGGATTCATTATTCTCTATTTTGTTTTTCCTTAAGTTATAAAAGGTTGTAGGTGAAAGAGAACAAAGGAGCTTTTTCTGTATATTGTAATTTTCTGTAATAAACATTTTTATTCAGACAAAGTTTGTGAAATCATGATGATTTACATGTTCTATTGATTAATTAAAGAGTTAGAATTTTCATTATAAGTGGGTTATGATTATTTCTTGCACTACAAGAAAAAAGGACATTGGGGAGGGGCGAAAATGGTCACCATAAGCTCATTGGTGAGGGTCAAAAGAAACTTCGTCACCCAAAACTAAACGTCACCAAAGGTGGTGTCACCGAAAGTATAAGTGTTGTGGTGACATTTAAGTTCCTTCACCAATAACTATTTATTTTGACGGACAGTGACTGTCACCATTTCATATGAGCAATGGTGACTGACAATAGCCTCTGTCGCCAAAAAAATGCATGTCACCAAAGGTGGCATCGTCGAAAGTATGTGTTGTGGTTACATTCAAGGTCCATCACGAATATTGATTATAATTACAGATAATGATCGTCACCATTTCATATGAAAAACAACGATTTTTTGTGATGGACCTTTCATGGTCGTCACTATTCATGCAAATATATAGCGACATTCATTGACTGTCACCATAAAATCATTGGTGAATCACGACCCGTCATGAATAATGACTATAATGACAAACATTTACCCTCACCATTTCATATATACAACAATGATTTATGGTGACGAAACATTAATGGTCGTCACTATTGATGCGTATATATGGTGGTGTTCGTTGACCGTCACCATTTCATATTTGATGAGGGTCAAAAAATGTCATCATAAGCTCACTGGTGATGGTCAAAAGATGATCCGTCACCAAAAATTGATTGTCGGAATTCCCTATGAATATCAGGGAACGATGGAATCAAACCACCAACCTCTTGCTTGTAAAGAAGGTGCTCTTACATTGAGGTAGCACCCTTTAAATAATTAGACTTTAAACTAGCAATTTCCCCTAAAGGTGCAAAGATACACCAAAGGAATGGAAAATATAGGAAGATCAAAAGTTTCTAGAAATAATATGTTCAACATACATAATAAAAAGACAATAAGGATAACTTTTGTTATAATATAACAAAGCATGTACTATGTAGGAGAATAACTGGAAAGAACAACTAGAAATTTGAATCACAACATAACAATATAAAATAACATGCAACAAGAACGGAACAACTTCATAGTTTTAGAAATATGAACAATCCATGGGCTTGTTCTTATATATTTATATAGATAACGAAATAGAGATCTAGATTTATAAAATTCAAGTATCACACAACAATGTCTTGAGAAAATATCAATATGTAAAATAGTATTTTTTGCATTTGCATTTACCTTGCAGAACCTCAGGAAAAAGTTTCCACAGAAACAGCCAATAAACATAACAACATGGACCTGAGGAGTAATTGTGCAGGGGATAAAATATCAAGGTAAAGCACTAGAGAAGTATTCAAATAAAATGATGAAAAGCGTATCTAGAAAGAACTGAGAACCCTCTAAAGTAAACCACACATTTATCATCGTGACTTGTACACTTGCAAAAAAATATCAGAATAAATTATGAACTATTCCACCAAAAAATAGTAAATTTTTCCACTAAAATATAGTTTCAAATTAATCACTAACATGACACTAACTTTGTTAGAGCTAACATATAGAAGATTGATTTTTAAAAGACAATACACTCTAATGAATTAGGGATTACCGTGGCATTAGAGGGCACATGCCAAATTACATTATCATCTCCAAATGCGCCCCTACGTAGTGTCCATCTGACACTTTGTGACTTGAACCTTTAAAGGATTTCTCAACCACTTCATCATTTGAGATTTATTGTAAGAGTATGATGGTACAATGTGACTTGCATGTCACAAATAACATGAGCCAACAATGAAAACCATAATTAAATTATTAATTCCTTACTAATTTAATCCTTGAAAAGAAAAAAAACATGAATCCAAGAAAGAAAATGATAAGGTTCTTGATAACCAACTATTATATTTACAGATATGGAAGAATTGTTGATTGGTTGTTTCAAAATTTAAAGCATTTTACTTATTCTCTCAAACATATAAAAAGACACTAAAATTACCAAGGTCATATTTCAACATAAATCTTGCAGAAAATCAGATTGCAACTATGAAGATATTATTAAAAAAATATTTCAAAAAATTAGATTGCAACTATGAAGATATTATTACAAAAATCTTGCAGAAAATCAGATTGCAACTATGAAGATATTATTACAAAAATCTTGTAGAAAATCAGACTTCAACTATGAATATATTGTTCTAAATTTTGAAAATTATAGTAATAAAATCCATCTTTAACATGACTTAACATTTTATATCATATTAGACAAATTTTTAGTCATGGAACAAGTAAAAGGATTAGAGTTAAGTTATTTGTGTCAAGTACAAGGATATATCATATACAACTCTCTAACGTGAGGTTTATCACTAGCGAACATAGTCTTGAGTCTTAAACTAGTACTTAATGAGGGACTTTTGGAAATAAATGGGTACAAAATATGAATTCATCCCTCATGAGTCATGGAAACCCATATACAACTCCTGAGGCTTTACAACCACTGCAATTGAACCCATCACAGTATGTTTTTAGGTTGAATCATACACACCTAAGGCTTTGCAAGTTGCATCCACTACACCTGCACCCATCACACCACCTTTTTAGGTTGAATTTTCCACATGTCCTAATCCACAGAAGATGTAGTTGAATAGTCCGTTGTGCTAAATTACACATATTTTGCCCACAACTGACCATAAGTCCTTGTGTGTGATGAGTGCACCAGACATGTATCATGGGAGCCACAAAACCTGCAAAAACAATTATCCATGAAGTCCAGAATGGGGAGGATGTAACTAGCAAGAACAAAGCTGGGACAAATTCTCCCTTGCAATGAAATTATAGATGTGACTCCTCATGAACAGAGAGCCATTTATCAAAATATTCTAAGAGAAGCATGTTTTAAATATAAATGGATACAATTCATTAACCGCCCTGCCATCCTACCATGTCATATCACCTTGATCACCCCCCAACATAGTGAATCCCTTGGTAGAAAAGGCCAAATAGCTAAATAAGTTTGCTCAAAACATCCAGATATGGGAAGAATACACCAATGCCCAACAGGATTGGGACTAGCAGTTAGTAGCAAGGAGTTTCACACCTTTGGTCAAGATTCTATTCTCACAGTCTTCACCCATGGGGAATAGGAATGGATTGAAATTATGGCATTGGAAGGTGATGAAACACGTGCATATATTTTCGCTTGTGATGTGATTTCTCTTCGTGAGACAATTGTTGATTAGTACAAAAAATGTATATATTCTTGGAACATGATCTAACTATGAATATGGAAGTGTTCAACTATCTTATTGAGGACATTGTATTTGTGACAATATGGAATTTAAATATTTAAAATAACATAATTTATGGGAGTGGAAAGGTATTCAAGGCAGTGGTAAGCTGGAAGTCAAATCTGAAATAACACAATTCCAAAATAACTTAGGGTTTACAGTGGCTCCACCAAAGATACTCTAACATAGAAGTTTTTATCATGGCTATTTTAAATTGTTGGAGAATCTTGGGTGGAGCTAGGGTTTCGCTTGGTTTTCCCTGTCTATGGTTTTTGAAATCATGGAGAATTATATGATAGGTTGTGATTGTGTTCATGGGTTTCATTTCTTCTTTATATATATATGAATTTTTCGGGTGAATGTTCCAAAAAATCCTAACACCTTAAGTCAAAAACACATAAATTACAAAGAATATTGAATGAGAGAGAGAGAGTAGCACTGCTCTTACATCCCTAACCCAAGTATGAAAAGGAATATGCACAAGTGCATAATCGACTATAATAACAACTTACTCCTTCCTCTATTTATATGAGAGGTAAAGGGCTTTACAATAACAAGTGGACATAGTCCACTACAAGAAAACTTGAAAGAAACATTTAGTTCCACCCATGTGAAGCACTCTACTCTATGTGACATGTGTCAGCATCAAAGGTGATAGTGATTAACAAGCAAGCCCTCCATGGAATGAGCACTACTCCCCAAGGTCCAACAATCCTCCAAAGGTCCTAATCTCCAATCCATCTCCTAGGCCATGTGTCTCCTTAAGGACAATGCATATCCAAGGTAATGTGTCACCTTAAGGACTCCCACACCTACATTTCCACTCCCTCAACCCAAGAATTCACATGTCAAGGGATTTTGTGTGCTCGTGTTGATTTTGGGATGGTTTTTTCATGGTGAAATACCCAAGTCTACTCCAAGCACACAAAATCCCTTCATGCATTAACAACATGAAGTCACCAACCTCCATACTAATCCAACACTTTGAGGAAGAATGTCTTTAAAACATCCAAACAAGGTCTAGCAAAAAACAATAAACCACCTCCAATGTCCAAGTCCATCATGGAAGAGCATGGGAAAACCATTCACTATGCACCCCACATCTCATGAAGCACCCACAAGGTCTAAACGTGGTTTAAACATTTTCAAAGTAACCCGAAAGGATAAAAATTATGTCCCTCTCATCATAAAATCCTTTGTAACTCCACGCATATTCAGTTACAACTTTCACTCATAAGTGTCACTAATCAAAGTTTGCAGCTCCTCTTTTCTACAAAAAGTGGGAAGAATAACTATTAAATTACCATTACACATTAGAGTAGAGGCATTTTATGAAGTCTGTATGAAAGAGACCATTTGGGGTAGTGATAGGAATTAGGATCCATACTTCCTTGGTCCTAAGTTGGCATCCATACCTTGACAGAGCTGTTTGTGAAGTGTGCTATTGCATTGATTTTCGAAGAGAATATTTGGGGTAAAGGATACATCCATAATACTATTGATTTGACATGAGTTGGAATCCATACCTTCTCAGAATAATTCCTTGTAGCATACTTTTTTTCTGGTTTAGTTAGCTAAAAACTACTTCCTCCTAGCATTTACATCTGTTCTTCAAAGTCATTATCCAGTTCTTGTTGAAATCACTAGTATTTTTTGTCGTTGCTTGTCCCTATCTATTTGCTATTATTTTTTAATTATTCAATTTTTTGCTATAGTTAGGGCCTTCTTAATTTCTGATTTTTGGTGTGCTTTGTTTTTTTAATTTCAGATCTAGTTCTGGAATTTTTGGATTTCAAATTTCATTTATAATAGCAGAATTATGGGTTGGCTCACATCACTGGTATTAGAACCTCAATTAATAGCAGATTCATATTAGATTTTTCACTATAGTTTAGATTAGTTACTTATGTTCACCACTATGTTTATCTTTCAAGTAATCCTTGTAATGAATATAGAGCTAAGCACAACTCAGATATATTGTCACCAACATACACATCAAATTAGATATATTGTCACCAAGATTGAGACAGAGAGTAGCACTGCTCTTACATCCTTAACCCAAGCATGAAAGGAATATGCACAAGTGCATGATTGACTATAATAAAAACTCACTCCCTCTTTTTATATGAGAGGTAAAGGGGCTTTACAATAACAAGTGGACCTAGTCCAATAAAAGCAAACTTGCAAGACACAAGTAGGTCCACCATGTGAAGCACTCTACTCTATGTGACATGTGTCTACATCAAAGGTGACAGTGATTAGCAAGCAAGCCCTCCATGGCATAAGAACTACTCCCCAAGGTCCAACAATCCTCCAAAGGTCCTAAGCTCCAATGCATATCCAAGGTCATGTGTCTCCTTATTACTACTGTGCTTTCTACCTATTATTTTCATAGTGCCAAAATGTCCACTTGCATTAAAAACAACATGCCATGTATATAAATAGAAAACCTAATGGATGATAAGGAAAATGGGCTATCCTATATGCCATGGAACATCATATTCCATACTTAGAATGCACCCCAAGGTGTCAAAATTGCATGCCAAGTGGAAAATTTGCATTTCTCAAATTAAAAATTTGTTACAACTTATAGCCTGACCTGATTGTACATAGCCTCCTGCAGATGTACCTATGGAAAAGTCATAAAATATAGTGCTACAGTACTACTCCCTATGCATCTTCCTACACTTCCATAATTCTAATGTACAAATTCAAGTGAGATTACTAAGTCTACCAAAACAATTTCACTGATTTACTTGTCTCTTGCTAAGCGCAACTCTTTAATAGCATGCATGTCCAGGGCTCACTAAAGATCAAAATTGTTATTTTCAAATTTATGTGTGGTTATTAGAACATTATTGAAATTTTTACATCGTTATAGTTTCACTTCCAATCCAGGAAGCCACTATTGTGCAAAAATATTGTGAAACTGCCAAATTTCACAACATGAAAAATCAGGCTATGGTGCCTTCAAAATTTTATATGCCAGAACATAGAGCACATATGGTGAAATATAGAGGTTTATAGCTAGAATACATTATGGTCTACAACCGTACGCAATAAAATTCCCAAGAACAATCTCCAAGTGTTAATTATTAAGCATAAACCATGCAATTTTTTTGGTCTCTAGAAACAAATGCGACCTTCAAATAAAATGGATACCCTATTCTCATTATAAATCACAATGCCAATTCTTGAAGTCTATGATCTACTCAAGTAACCAAACATAAATAAAATAGGAAGCTTTACATGGAATGAAAGGTATTTTCAACCATGGCATTACCTCAACAACAAAGTGATCCCAGATCTTGTCACCGTGAGCTTCCATGACTCCCTTTAAAATCATAAACCCCAAGCCTCAAATGATGTGATCCATTTCAAATAAGATCTCCCAATCCTCACAAAGCATCTACAATATTGGTGAAAACCAACAGAGGATAACATGAAAAATTTAAACCATGTCTCAAACAAAAAAACAAAAAAAAAAAAGATTATTGAGTGCATATAAAAACCTTGTTAATCTAACAATTTAACTGACCTCTATACGAAATTCTTTGGGCTGACTCATATTCTCCACTATGATAGGGCACCCAATAGTTTGAAGGCCCAATTACACTGCCCAACTTGCACCACTTACAAGGTTACCTTTTGAAAGAAAGCCACCATTCTTATCAAGCACCTACATATTTTCCAAGGAAATAAACAATTATACTTGAATGGCAAGTTTATAGTCATATTTTCTTTTTTTAACTGTTGGAAGAAGCAATTTATCCATTGGAGAAAAACAATCGCTACACGGATGGACAATACATAAAGAAGCGCAAGAAGATCTGAATTACAATTCTAAATCTCCAGTATACCAGAATGTCAATGTAATATTTTAAAGCACCAGTAAACACCAAGAATGGAGATGAAATACCAGTCAATATTATCTCAAGGACTAGGAGGAAAAAGCATAATTATTAGCTTATACAGTCTCTTAAAGCTATAACCTTTAGGAAATAAAACAAGAAATATTAAGATTAAAGGCAAATATTATCCTACAACATTGTTGGCAAAGAAACTGAGATGTGAGAATGACACTTACGTTTTTTTAAATGTTTATCCTGGATTTTGTTGACCTGCATGGAGGAAAATGCAGAATGATTAGCTTAACTATGATTAAGCTAAGGAATCCTCCAATTGACTGTCCAGTGCACTTATTGCCTCATCTAGCAATAATATGCTCAGATTCCTTATGATCATTTTTTTCCCTCCCAATAATTGCACTCATCTATCTCCATAGTTTTTTTTGTAACCCGTGATTGAATGGTTTATTTTGCAACCAACAGTCGCAGAAGAAGGCTAAAAAATGGCACGTGCCCAAGAAATTTGTATTTTATGGGTTCTTTTAAATGAGTAATTTCTAGGGCTTTTATCCAATATTAATATAGAAATTCGCATTTCAATCTTAAAAAATATAAAAATTGTAGAAACTTCGCACATATCAAATTTTATGTCTTCAATTTTTTGTATGGACAAGATTAATGGTGCAATCTGAAAAAAATAGTCATTGTCATAGGCAGGGACTAAAAATATGTCTACTAAATGGGCCTAAAATTTTTTATAGATAAGAAACAAAGGAATATCTCTTCATAACCAAATATCAATTTTGGAGTTCTTGAAACAAAATAAAAAAATCAATATATTTTATTTCTTAAGGTTCGACCATATTCCTTCAAAATCTGAACTGACATAATCCATATTCATGTCAATGTTGACATCGACATTAGGTATATCTTCTTCACTTACACATTTTGTTTCTTGAAAGTCCACAACATGTGACAAATCTGCATACTTGGGTTCATGTGATGTATTATTTCTCAATCCTTTTGGAGGACATGTTAACACTACATACCAATCAATCTCAACTCAATCTTGTACATAGAATACCTTTTTAGATTGTGATGCTAAAAAATGGATCATCTCGATAATGATTCCAACTCAATAATTTCTTCATATTCACCATTTTAAAACCCAAATCACCAGTTATGATCCCTCTCTTATTCTATACATCAATCCAATTACATTTGAACAATGTGTACTCCATAGAAAAATAGTCTAGTGTAATTATTTCTTCTACCACTCCATAAAATTTTGTGGTTTGAAGTATAGGGTTTGCATCTTTGGAACTTGACCTCATCATTGTTTGAGCTTCCATACACACGCCACTATTTTGGGTGGTTCTCTCATTCTCCGTGCTTTTTGTATGGAATATATAACCATTGGTTAGGTATCCCTTGTACTTATTCATGAATTTCCTGGGGCCACACACTAGCCATTTAAGCATATCAGACACATTTCCATCTCCCTCCACCTATATAGTTTTATATTTTTAAATGTAGTTAGAATTCATACATTCAACCTCTAAAAAAAATATTTAATTTCCTGCATGATAATGTTCCCATATAATGATTTTTAAGTACACTTATATAAATAATATAGTTATCTTTTGTTTTAACCAACTAGTAAATTTATGGGTGTGAATTTTCTGCAACAGAGCTTCATATTTTTTCATTTGGGTAATTAAGTTGGAAATCTCCATTTTTTGCATCCTAATTCAACAGTTATGGACAATAGATATGGTGGTTAATGTGTTTTGATTAAATATGAATAAAATGTTTTTAAAGGTAAAATATGTTAATCTATCCATGGATATATGTTTTGTTAAAATGTAAACAAACAAACAAAAAAATTATAGACAAAATATTTAACTTACTCTATCCATGGATCAACTTCGTTTGTGTGAAATAGAACCCACCTATGGGCTTGTTCCCAACTAATTCCATCCAATTCTACAGGAATTGGAGTAGATAATGGCTTTCCATCAAGGATAAATTCTTCAACTTCCTCATCCCACACTTCATTTCGACCATGTGTGGATCTAATAGCTTCCATACCTTTCAAGTATCCTCCACAAAACTTTATTGATTCCTCCACAATATAGCTTCCATCAATGCATCCTTCAGACCTATTTTTGTTCTTAACATAACTCTTATATACTTTCATGTTCCTACAAAATTAACAAAAAAAAATTAATTAATGTCAAAAGCTTTCAAAAAAATAATTTTTGTGCTCGATAAAAAGTAAAGTTTCACGTACCTCTCAAAGGGGTACATCCATCTATCTGCAACTGGGCCACAATATCGAAGCTCACGTACCAATTGTACATTCAAATTCAACATTATATCAAAGAATGAAGGAGTGAAGTACTTCTCAAGAAAGCACAATGTCTCCACATTATATTTTTCCAGCCTATCAAGACTCTCTACTGAAACTGATTTTGCACAGATTTGCCTATAAAAGTAACAAAGCTTGCAAAGCATCTTTCGGACAACAATTGGTAACACATGATGCAAAGCCACTAGGAGGATTTTTTGCATTAGAACATGGAAATAATGTGCTTTCATACCATGGAACTTGAGCTCTTCCATAGATATATGATTTTTTGGATTAGAGTTGTAATCGTTTGGTGCCTTTAACATGAAAAGAACATGACATAGGGAGGCTTTCTTTGAAAGTGTATGTGGTGCAGGTGAAAGGAATATTTTTTGATTTCCTCAAGCCCATTTTGCAAGTCATCACGTGATTTTTTTCCATCTTTGGACTTCCCTTTTATATCCAGAAGGGTTCCAAAAATGCTTTCACACACATTCTTCTCCACATGCATTACATATAAATTGTGGCGTATTAGGAGTTTTTGCATTCCAACACATCAAGAATATTAGAAAAATATTTAATATGGACAAAAAGATAAACATTCAATTCAACCAAGACATCTAATAAAAATGAGGTCAACTATGCAAGTTGTGTCCAATAATGAGGCATGGTTTATGGGACTACATACCCCCCAATATGGTAGATTGAATAGAATTGATTGTTTCTTCCACACCAAAACATCAGTTTTTTCACCTATTTTACTGTTTCTCTTAATTTTATTTGATTCAATATTCTCCCATATTTATTCCTTTCCCTTTGTTTCCTTAAAAATATCTGACACTTTTACAATTGGAGGGGCATCACGATGCTCCTACTTCCCATTAAATGGTGCCTTTTGTGACTGAAACTTATGATGTTGAGGAAGAAATATCCTATGTCCCATGTAAACATATTTCCTGATATAATTGAGGTACTTTGATTCTATGTTCCTCCCACATATGGGACATGCATTATATCATTTTGTTGTGCAACCAGCCATATTCCCATAAGCAGGAAAATCATGGATCACCCACATAAGAATTGACTTCATGTTAAATGATGTTGTACTATAAGCATCATATGTTCATACCCCTTGGTCCCATAATTCCTTTAGTTCATCTACCAAGGGTTCCAAATACACATCAATGTCATTTCCTGGTTGCTTGGGACCAGGTATTAACAATTTTAGCATACAAAAATTCATTTTTTTGCACAACCATGGTGGAAGGTTGTATGTAACTAACACTACAGGCCAAACACTTTATGTGCTACTCACGTCTCCAAAAGGATTAAATCCATCTACTGCCATTGCAAGTCATGCATTGTGAGGTTCGCTAGAAAAACTAGGTCATTTGTCATCAATAGTTTTTCATGTTGGGCTATCAACCGAGTGGCACATTTGACCATCATTGCTTGAATTCTCATGATGCCACATCATTTTTTGGGAAATATTTGTAGATCTACAATGGAAAAAAAATCATTTATATAAAGTATTATCATATAATAACACTATGACAAATGGTAAAGATAATACAAGAAGGGGAAAACTTGAATAAAATTATAGTGTTCAAGATCAGACCTATCCATTCTTTTTAGCCTTAGTGTTATGGGAAAATATCTTAACACCTTGGCTGGAACACCTTTCCGCACCCTTTGAGATTGAGCATCCACTTCCATCGAGATTTTCCACATGTTGGGCATTGACCTTTACTTTCATAACTTCCTCGATATAAAATGAAATAATTTGGACATGCGTGTATCATATTGTAGTTTAATCCAAATGATTTTATCAACTTTTTTGTAGCATATGTAGAATATGGTAATGTGTTATCTTTATGAAGCACATTTTTTGCAATTTAAACATTTGTTTAAAACTGTATCAGACCATCCACTCTTCAATTTCAGATTGTAGAATTCTACAGTGGTTGATAGTTTTGTGAAGTCAACACAACTTGGGTACAATGGCCTCTTGGCATCTTCAATAAGCTTCTTGTATTCATTAACTTCATTTAGTAAATTTTTTGACGCCAACCCCTCATTATCACAACTCTCATTGATGTTTTGATTAATACATCGATTGACATCATTCACCATTTCAAGCATTTGATCACCGACAATGGTTGCATCATCATAATCATCATTTAGAGGTTCACTATCATTCTTAAATAATGTTTCATGTTGATTGCCCTGATAATCATAATCATGTTCCACAACGTGTTCATAACCCTATTAATAAGAAAATCAAAATTTATGTTAATAATTTTATGGTTTTTATGAAAATTAGAATCAATAGCATTTGGTCAACCTAGTCAAATAGGACCCTTGACTAATATGAAATGGCTTACCAGTTGAGATGAAATATGCTCGAGAACTTCATGTGGCTCATTTTCAGAATGTTTTCTGTCCTTGTCAATAATAGATGGAATCTAAAGGAGACAAAGAAAAAATTTTGGAGTTTGCACATACAAAAATAAGTGATATATTTATTGCAAAACATATAAGAGTGAAACTAGATCAATTCAAAAAAAATTCAAGATAATTGATTGGGAATGTTGTCTCCATGCAAATGCCAAATGCCATATTGTTCGATTATACCATCACAAATCAAGTGCTCTCATACTTTATCAAATGTTTTTACTTCCATTATGCCACATTTATTACATTGAAATTTTTTGGACATCTTATTCCTTGAATGCTCCTCGGCAAACTTTAAGAATTCCTCAACCCCATATCTATATTATTTTAGTGTTCTACACATAACCAATTTAGAATTCATATAAATTTAATTGAGCACAAGTTACCACCTATACATTTTTGGCATATCACGATGAATAATTAAATATACAAACTATACCTATTTTTCAATTTCATCCAATTTCTTTTGTCTATTTGATAATATGTTCCAAGATCCTTTGAAATTGTGTCTTCAAAGAACTATATAAGTAAGTTGATACTAAAGATAGATAAAAAGTGAAGTAAAGATATATGTTGCTGAAAATAAGCCTAGATTTGTAACAAAAAATTAACATCCCTATATAATGACACATCAGATGTAAAAGAACCTTCTAATGGTGTATTTATGTTGGTGCAATCCATTGTTTTGTTGGTATATGACTGCAAGGGCCACATTTATTCTAGACATACTCAAGGTTATAGTGAATTTGTGATCAGTCCTTTTGTACGATGTTGACCACTTATTAGACTAACCTGAGAATCTAGAGACAATCTAGCAAACACTGAAGTTAAATTGTGTTTGTTGCCACACAAGTGAATGCATAACTCCCTAAATGTGTGGTATTGAGGGAGAAATATATAAGAATTTTATTGAATGTGAACATTAAAAAGGAATTGTTGAATTGCGGTAATGGGCCTGAGAGAGGAATTGGCATTCACACTTAACCTTGGAAATTTTGTGTTTAGTGTTTTTTGCTTCATATCAGGTTCAAAATTCTTGTAGATCCATAGTACTCACCCATTGCATAAAGTTCATAATTCTCTATAAATATTCACTAAAATGTCACTTCTCCTGGAAAGCCCTAGCTAACCTCCAAAAAACACCTTAAAAACAAAGGCTCGAAAGAAATGAGGTGAATATTTTAATCCAAAACATATTAAAGTACCCTCACTACAACCATGCAGGTCTAAAGAGATAAAGACACAATTCAAAGTAACAACACCGAGAAAAGGTATGTCGGATGCTCTAAGACAGATCTGAGGGTTTTTTTGTAGGTCTGAGTCACTATGCACTAGTTCGAAATGTTTATTTTCCACATATCAACTGAATGTTCAACACTTTTCACACCCTTCCTCGTTGTAATAATTATATAGAGAAATATGAGAGAATGGGTAATAATCCGAGCTGCAAAATATGGATATGTTCTTTAAGTTCACCTTCCTAAAGGTTCATGAGTTGTGAACCTGTAGCTCACTGTTCTCCAAGTGTGATGCAGTTGATGATGAAAAGTAAAGGTTCAACAATATATATATATATATATAGAGAGAGAGAGAGAGAGAGAGATATGGTTCATTATGATCTTAAGATGAAAATACGTGTCTTATTTAGGGAAAACCGACTTGAGAAGAGGTTTAGGTCAGCTTAACGACCATACCGATTTCCTTAACTTAAAAAATTCATAATTCTCATAATAATTGGAGTTTTGGGCCCAGGGATAGCTCATTAGAAATCTAAAAATATTCTCTAGAGGATGGTGAAGGTCTTATAGATAAATTCTGCCTCTATGGTAGAGAAAAAATAATTTTTCATGTGACGGGTCAGTTATTGGTGTAGAAATGAGGTAGGGCAGAATGTCTTGAGCTTCATTGTGGTTTCATCCTTCAATGCTTTCCTTCTTCATCATAAGCTTACTATGCCATAGTGATATATGTCATTATGTATTCTTCTATCATCATCTAGTCCTTCAACAAGTATGGTCATCCATCATTATCTAATAAGGTACATGACTGACACTTCTTCATCATCATCTAACATCCTATTGCCATATGTCGTCAATGACAATCTAGATTAATATTTTGGCTTATGTGTGGAAATAGAAGGCTCAATTTATTGTATTCTAGTGTAAGTTGTTTTTTGGGAAAATACAAACAAGTGAGTCTCAACTTCTAATTTGAGGCAGGACGAGTTGCATGACTTATTACCTCATTAATCACTACTTTGAGTTCCAAAAATAGTACTTGCCAGAATTAGCTAATTTGAAGTGCTTATAAGGAGATCGAAAGTTGGCACAATTTTTCATTGTTTTCTAAGCACGAGCTGGTGAGACAAAATAATAGAGTACACAGGTTTGTGTGTATGTGAGCTTGTGAGAAGAAGAGTGTGAGAGAGGAGCTTGTGCATAGATTGATAGAGCTTGTTTTTCCCTTGGGAATTGCACTAGAAATTAGGAGGTATTTCCTAGTTAAATAAGAGCAGCCAATGTACATGTATTGACAGAAGAAAATCAAGGTTATTGCAGGTGTTTCAAGTTTAGGACTATCAGAGAAAACTAGTTTGGTTTCCAATGAAACAAATTTGTATTTTCAATCAATAAAATTCCCAATCAAGGAGAGGTTTTTCCTAGCTGGGTTCCTTAGAAAAATTGTGTTTTGCAATTGTGTGACTGTGATTTAACTATATTCTATTCTGCTGCAATTATTAGAGAAATTGTGTGACTTGGTGTTACAATTTAGTTTCAGAATTGTTCACTACAACGATGCAAAATTTTTAAGGATTTTTAAATATATGGTATCAAAGCAAGGAACAAAGTAAAGACCTAAATAATGATTTTTGTAGCTTGGGAGGTACTCCAAGCCTTGAGGATCGAGGGTTTGGAGGAATGAGTTCTACAAGTGGCCTTGTGGGCTTAAACGCAAGGTTGGGGTTTTTCATACATCGTGATTTGGGCCAAAACCATGAGTGCATTTTGACATGTGATGGATGAGGATGATAGCTCTCGTCAAGACGAATTTGACTCAACAAAAATCATCCAATTCTGAGTTGTAGAAATGGAGTTGTGAATTTTTGAATTATATGGTTGGGTTTGCGCAAGAAGAGTCTAGGTTGGATTGATGTTAATAAGCCATGTTACAACTTGTCAATCCCATGTGGACGTCCAAATGAAGCCCTTCTATTACGTATAAATAGAAGTTGAGGTTGGAGGCTAAGACAACATCCAAGTGCAAATATTTAGGAGTAAAACACCTACTAATGTAAGCCATAGCTTGAAAAAGAGAAGGTCGAAGCCTGAAATGACTGTTTTGAGGTTAGATTAGGAGATATAATAGGGCCGTGGAGTAGCTGGGTAAATCCGTTGATAAAAGGGTTGTTTTGGTACCAAAAGGGGTGAAATATTTGTTTTTTAAGAGAGTCGCAGGAACTGTAGTTATTACAGGGATAACACAGATTTGTATTAGGCTTTTTGGAGGGGTCATAAGGCCTAATTCCTACAACATAACTAAGGGATAATCAGTGTAGGGGAGAAACTCTAGGGTGAAGGAAAGCCACATTGATAGAAGGGATTTTTGGAAAGTATTGAGAGGGATGACATGTACTGTGGCTAAGCCCTAACCAGATTGCATAATACAACAGGGTACCAACAAATGAGAAGGTATATTTTTGTGTTAAATTGTTGGTCCTAGTTTGGACAGTTGGATCATTTTAGTACAGCCTGCAGAAGTGAAGAAGGGAGGTCAAACATGTTGGTTAGAAGCCCTAACCATTGTAATGATTGGTGATGGGATCAAATTAATATGAAACCCGTGGGGGCCATGTGCTGGGGTTGTCTTGGGTGTGAAGAAACCCCAACTAGGAGCAGATCTCGCAATGAGGTAATGGGTGTCGTAGGAAAATAGTGTTAGTGAAGTATTTTGCAGCCAAGAGGAGGGTTTCCTAAGTGTGAGGATGCCCTAGATAGAGGTATATGCTACAACAAGTATTGGTCACTCGTGGTCTTTTGGAGGGTAGCGTGAGAGTGGGCCAAGTGTGAATGTGGATTGTGCATTTATGGTCTATTGTAGGATAGTGTGATAGTGCCCATTTTGGGGCCCCGTGTGCACCATCTTCATGGACCTTGGTGGTTGCTAGAGGTCAATGATCTGATCAACCAGGAGAAGTTTTGTGTAGCCCTAGACTTGTGTGTGGAGAAGGACTTCTACAGCAGGTCATGGGTAGTCCTCCTAGCCCGTGTTCATTGTGGGATATAGACATATTGCAATGAAAGGTGATAGCCCTTCATGCCCTATGTTGGCCTTCATCGGTGCAACACAGGAATACCATAGTGGGTTGAATTACCTAAGTAACTCAGAAGCAGCAATGAGAAGATTGATAATTTTTCACAAACGGAGTTGTGAAAAATTTGGTAGGAGTCTCAATGTCTTGTGACCTTCATGGACTAAGGCACAATTAGTGAGCATAATGGAAGCCAAGCTTTACTGGCTAGATGGACTTGGAGCATTGATAGAGTCAAGAGCTACAGATCGGTAGCCGAAGGACCGAGCTGGGACAGGGTATGACCGAGAAGAGCTGAGAGAGAATGTGACATCGACATGGAAAGAGTATCTTTTTGAGGGCAGATTGGTTGTCAATGGAATGACACCAAGCCCAGTTTTGTATCTTGTATTAATGGATGTATGAGGGCCATAATATCTGGTATGTGAGCCCTAGACTGTTGTATTATATGTTGATTAATATAACAAAGTTGGGTTAAAAATTGTAAGAAGTTGTCTATATTTTGTGCATTGGTAGATTTACTACTATTTATATTTTTTTGTGCAAAGTAGTATCATTGTGATTCTTAGTTTGGTAGCGTGAAAGATTTTAAGACTCTATCCTAGACCCAAGATCATGGAAACATACTCTATGATACTCTCTGATACCATGTTTTCACGATCTTGGGTCTAGGATACACCTAAGACAACCCCAACACATGACTCACATTCAAATGCAACCTGTGGGAGCCATGTGTTGGGGTTGTCTTGGGTGTTAAGAAACCCCAACTAGGAGCATATCTCGCAATGAAGTAATGGGTGTCCGAGGACAGGACTATTAGAGAAGTCTCTTGGCAGCCAAGAGGAGGTTTTCCTAAGTGTGAGGATGACCTAGCCAGAGGTAGATGCTATAACAAGTATTGGTCACTCGTGGTCTGTTGGAGGGCAGCGTGAGAGTGGGCCAAATGTGAATGTGGATTGTGCATTTATGGTCTGTTGGATGACATTGTGATAGTGCCCATGTTGGGGCTCAGTGTGCACCATCTTCATGGACTTCAGTTGTTGCTAGAGGTCAAGGGTCTGATCAACTAGGAGTAGTTTTGTGTATCCCTAGACTTGTGTGTGTAGAAGGACTTATACAATAGTTGATGGGAAGTCCTCCTAGCCCATGTTCATTTTGGGATATATAAATCTTGCAATGATAGGTGTTAGCCCTTCATGCCCTATGTTGGCCTTCATAGGTTCAGCATAGGAAGACCATAGTGGGTTGAAGTCCCTAAGTAACTAAGGAGCAGTAATGAGAAGATTGATAATTATTCACAAATGGAGTTGTGATCAATTCGACAGGAGTCTCGATGTGTTGTGCCCTTGATGGACTAAGGCACAACTAGTGAACAGATTGGTAGCCAAGCTTTAGTGGCTATATGGACTTGGAGCATTGATAGAGTCAAGAGCTGTAGATCGGGGGCCGAAGGACCGAGCTAGTACAAGGTATGAACGAGAAGAGATGAGAGAGAATGCGACAGTGACATGGTCAGAGTATCTTGTTGCGGATAGATTGGTTGTCGATGGACTGACACAAAGCCCAGTTTTGTATCTCGTATCAATGGATGTGTGAGGGTCATTATACCTAGTACAGGAACCCTAGACTGTTGTATTATATGTTGATTAATATAATGAAGTTGGGTTAAAAATTGTAAGAAGTTGTCTATAATTTGTGCTTTAGTAGATTTACTGCTATTTATATTTTGTTGTGCAAAGTAGTATCATTGTGATTCTTGGTTTGGTAGCATGAAATATTTTAAGACTCTATCCTAGACCCAAGATCGTGGAAAAACAATATGGTATCATAGAGTATCTGAGCTACTTTTAGGGACAGTGAATCAGAGTGTGCTCAACGAAGCAACTCAGAGGGAGTTGTGGGTGTCTAGATCAAGGAGAAAAAGGTTCAACTAAAGACATGGAGATGTGGTTTTGACTGGATTGGAAGCGAGATTGGCTGGGAGTTCTGGTGGATTGGTGGAGAGCCTAGTGAAAATTTTTTTGTTGTAGGGCAGATTGTTGATCATGGAATTTTGTTGATTTTTCATGGATGGTTAGGATAGTACGAGGGTTTCTTTGGCATGGATGAGATGAGGTTTATCAAGATAGATTCATGTGATGGACTAGATATTGGCTGGCTAAAGTCTTCATTGGATCTTGATGTTGCATATCCAAGATTGGAGGGATTTACACGAGTGGTATTTGATCTAGAAGGATGTCTAGTTTCAAGGCTAAGCCATTGGAGATCATGTAAGCTCAGATGGAGTTGTGAGTTTTTGAATTATATGGTTGGGCTTGCACAAGAAGAGTCTAGGTCAGCTTGATGTTAATAAGCCATGTGACAACTTTTCAAGCCCATGTGAACGCCCAAATGAAGCCCTTCTATTGTGTAGAAATAAAAGGTGCGGTTGGAGGCTAAGATAACATCCAAGTGAAAAACATTAGGAGTAAAAAATCTTCTGATGTAAGCCAAAACTTGAAGAAGAGAAGGCTGAAGCCTGAAATGAGTGTTTTGAGGTCAGATTAGGAGATATAACAGGGTCGAGGAGTAGCTGCATAAATAGGTTGATAATAGGGTTGTTTTGGTATGAAAAGGGGAGGCATATTTGTTGTTTAAGAGAGTCTCAAACACTGTAGTTATTACAGGTATAATGCATGTATGTATTAGGCTTGTTGGAGGGCACATAAGGCCTAATTCCTACAACAAAAGTAAGGGACAATTAGCGGATGGGAGCAGCTCTAAGGAGTGTCTGGTCTTGCTAATCACAAAAAAAAAATATTATTGATTTTTTAAACTCTTATCAACCCTACCACTGCCTTCTTCTACATAATTCAATATACAAGTTTAAATATTTTGAAATTTTAACAATAAAAAACATAGAAATTAGGAAAATACCTTTCAAATGTATCAATACACACTCTCCCTCTCTGAGTTCTCGAAGGTTGCACTTTTATCTCCATATGTTGGGAACCGACCACATGTTTTCTACTCTGAATTGTAGGGAAATCACCAAATCAGGAGAAGAGTATCTCAATTAAAGCTAGAAAAAGAGGTAAACCAAATCTGATATAATAAATTGCGTTAAAAATGTAGTCGAATCGAGAATGCAGTGAAGAATAGAAGGGTATGGAATCTGCGGTGAAATCATAAATATTATTAGCAGATAAATATCATCGAACTCTATCCTGAACCTAGAAAGGGATAATAGCTTCCCAAAAATAAATTTTAATAGGTCCATTTATATTTTAGAGTAGCCGTCAAATTAGATTTTAATAGGTAGCAGTATCTAGTAAATAAATTTCTATAGTCGTTTTGATTTTCATTAAGTTTTAATTTTATTTAAGCAAAATGAGGTCATCTAGTTTTTTTATTTGAGAAAAGGAGGTCATTTCACATAGAGGAATAAATTCTAATAGGTCCATTTAGAGTTTAGACTAGCAGCCAAATTAGATTTTAATAGGTAGTAAAAAATTATAAAGCAATTGTTATGGTGGCTTTGGTTTTCATTAAGTTTTATTTTATTTTAGAAAAAGGAGGTCATCTAGTATTTTTGGTTTTCATTAAGTTTTATTTTTATTTTTATTTGAGTAAAAGGAGGTCATCAAGTATTTTTGGTTTTCATTAAGTTTTATTTTTATTTGAGCAAAAGGAGTTCATTTCAAATAGAAATTATACTTAATGATGTTGAATACCCATAGAGTAATAATGTTATTTTAATTAGAGCATCAATAAAATCTATATTAGGGAATATATTTTTTACACTCGAGCTCGTGTCTGCTGCTTGACCTAGCCTGGTGTTTGATTTTCTGACTTGGCCCTCTGGCACCATGCCCCCCCTCCCCCGGGGAGTCCAATCCTAGTGGGGAACCACCCCCTGCTGCTCCTCAAAATGATGTGCAACCTCCTCATGACAAATATGCAATTGCTTTTGCCTCTCTGTTTTCCTCAATGGGACCTCCATGATCACGCAAAATTGTGACAAAATTTGTGAAAAAAATTGATGGAATACCAGAAACCACTTTTCCTCCAACATTCCCACACATAGAAGCCCTCTCATTATCAGAAAAATGACTCGTTGGGCAGTTCACAGGACTGTGGTCCTCACAAAAAATAGTACAGAAGTGGGTAGAGAGAAACCAGTCTCAAGTGACAGAAGGGAAAGTAGCCATCAGATATTTCGGAAGGGGATACTTCACCTTTCACATCGAAACAAAGGAGGATAGAGACCTCATCTTCAGAAGTAGTCCGAATTTTATGGATACAAGAGGTCTCTATCTGAATAGATGGAATCCATACTTTCATCCCAAACTGGATGTCCCGAATGTTGTCTCGGTTTGGGTTCGACTACCACATTTTCCCTTGCATTGATGGGGAGATGAATCTGTCAAAACCATTGGAAAGAAGTCAGAAAATACATATATAGGAGCGAACCAAAAGACAACATGCAGGCCTATGTGAGGATTTGCATTGAATTTTACTTAGGAAAAGGGATCCAATCCTTCTCCTTCCCCCCTAAATCCTCTCCTCTCTCTAGCTCGAATCCCTTTGATCCCCTTGGCATCCCCTCTGACCCTCATCCATCCCCCCATGCTCCCATCTTATCCTTTCTAGCGACCCCTGGTGGTTTCTCTTCTCCTCCTTGATCCCCCTACTCACCTGGATTTTCATTCTTAGGTCCTCCTCTTTTGACTGCTCCTCCCTTCCCTCCTAGCCCTCCCCCCCCCCATCCTCGGAAAGGATCCTCGCCTGAAATCAGTTAAAAGAATCATTGGCTTCTGTTGATACTTTTAAGAAAGCTAGAAGGAAATCAAATAAGGAATTAAGGGAAGAGGCAACAACAAAGGAGCTTAATCTAGGCACCCAACAACCCATGGAAAGCTACCTTGAAAAAAGATCTAGAAGCAAAGAAAAAGGAAAACATAATCATCGAGGGAAAGTTCCTTTAGCATAAAACCAAAATAAATAATGATAATGGTCTCTTGGATATGCAGAGGATTCAGACATCATTCCAAAATAAACATAATAAGGGATCTTATATCAGGGTAAAAACCAGATATCCTAATGATCCAGGAGAATCCTGGAAAAGCAGGGGCCGGAGGAATTATACTCACCAAAAATAACAGAACCACCATATCGTATGAATGGGGATTAGGAACTATGTCTAAAAAAAGAGCGGAATCTTATGAGCTTCTCCTTGGGGTAAAAATATTAAAATAAAGAAGGATAATGAACCCAATAATCATTGGAGACTCATTGATCATTATACCGGCAATGGTCAATGTCAATAGTTTAAAAAATACAGCCTTGTGCCACATTCTAGAAAGGATAAATAAATATGCAAAGCAGGTTGGGAAAATTACCTATTATCATATCTTAAGGGAAAATAATAAAAGTGTTGGCAGTTAGGAAAATAAGGCAGTTGATAGAACAATGGAACAAGCCAGTATTGACAAATATCTTATCAAAATACCAATCCCATGATTAAGTAAATGTACCAGAAATAAGGCATGCAGGAAGTAATCACTCTTAACTAAATCATTGATTCCCTTAACAAGCCCGGAAACCGAATATTTTCTTGTACCAACAATATTTAAATCGATCATTCTTGGATTCTACTCTCAGCTCTCCTCTTTCTTGTGACTCTCCAATCGACTGGATCCCTGTATTTATATAATATCCAAACTTTCACCCTCATCAATTCACCTAAAATCCCCGATCGCATTTGTGCCCAAAGATTTCTTCCCATCGACTCTGTCCACTTTGATTTTTTTCTTTTAAGCATATCAGTGCATTAAGCTCCTCCATATCGGGCTTGATCCATCTCCCTCTTCCTATCATTCTTGACTGTTGTCAAGACTATGTTCCCTGGAAATCTCGAACGCACCTTTCTCTCTACGCTATCTTCCCCTCCCTTTACGATCTCAGCTCTCCATCCTCTCGCCCACTCATCTTACATCAGGTGCACTCTATCTCGAGCTCCTCCTTCGAGCCCACTTGTGCTTCATTCAATCGCTAATTTTCCCTTCTTCTCCATCAACTTCATTTTGGCTTTGTTTTTTCTTCCTTCTCATTGTCTCTACTAAGTTTTCCCTCTGCGCATCCATGCAAATCTCTTTCCAAATCCTCTCTCACTGTCATCTTTTATTTTGTTGAATTTAGATTTGTTCTCCTCAAGAGGTGCGAGATCCTCCATTCTCCATCGTAGATTTTCAGTTTCCTCAAAGTCCTTCACCTAGTCATCAGAGTGCATCTGGAAGCAAAACCAAATCTCTTTTTATCCAACGCATAGAGGGATCATCCCTCTATGTCTCACCATCAACAAATCGACTAGAAGTGTCTTAAAAAATCAACAATAGATATGAACTCAATAGAAAGAACCTCTCAAAATGAGAGATCCATCTTGAGCAAAGCCAACAAATACATGATGGACAAAGTAAGAGAGAAAAACAAGAATTGAAGTTCAGGTAAGATCAGAGAATTTGGCCTTGAATAGGAAACCTGAGGGATAGAAGGAATAAATAGTTTCTATCTAAAAATTCTCTTATCATCAAGGCATTAAACAAAGGGCACATCAAGGGCACAACACAAAAAAAAAATTCTCTAATCAATAACTAGTAGATCTCAGAATACAAAGAAGGATCTTCACTCAACATATATTAATCCTAAATTTCAGTTATGTTATGTAAATTTGTTTCTCTGCTTTCTAGTTAGTAAGGAAGTATGCCAAAAACATAGTAGGGAATTCAGGAAATTTTAGAAACAAGGCTTTAGGTAATTGGGACTATGCTCCCGCTCTTATCTTCTTAACCCTACTCCTCTTTAAACTCTTTAAACCCTCCCTGTAATGGGAGATTGTTCCTTTTCATTTACAACTCCTTATTTGAGAGACCACTACAAGCTCCATCTCAACATGATGAAGTGTAGATATTGTGAGTAATTCAAATCAAGGCTTTGCAAATTATCCAATTTTCTACATTTTTTATACATGATGATAATGACATTACCCACAAACACATGTCCTCATAACTAGTACCTAGTTCTCTAAGAATCAAATGTTTCTAATATGCTCAATTAGAGATGAAGGATTCTCCTGGGAGGTCAATTTTCTAGTTTGGGGTGTTGTTTTCGACCTTGGATACTTAGCGGTTAAGGGCTTCAAGGGTCAAGCGTTAAGGGCCAAGGGATTTAGGGTCAGTGGATTTAGCGGTTAAGAATTCAAGATTTAGGGGATTTAGGTGTTAGTGGTTAAGGGTTTAGTAGTTAAGGTGTTTATGGGTGAAGGGTCATAGGTTAAGAGGATAAGGATTTATGGCTTACGAGGTTCATGGATTATAGATTAGGGGTTAATGTCATAAGATTTAATGAGTCAAGGGGTCTATGGGTTATGCTTTATGAGTGCAAGGGTTAAGGGAATATGGATTGGGGGTTAAGGGGATAGGGAATTTAGTGGTTATGGGTTAAAGGCTTATGTTTTGTGATAATTGGACTCCTAATCCCCTTATCACCACTATTTGGGGTTCCCCTATCAATTTCTTTCGTTGTCTTCCCTCTAGGTTCCCTAGGCCCTATGAAATTAGCTCTTAAGCCCCCTTCTCATTCTCTAATGCTAGGATTATAGATCTTAGTAAACCATGCTTTCACCTCTGACTTCTACACATACATGCTACCCTTGTGTCCCCTTTCCCTGTTCAATACACCATAAGATAACCCCCCGCCCCACTCCACAAACTTTTTGGTTATGTCATTCCACTTTTCCTAAAGTTATGAACCCCTAAATTTGGTCTCAATGCCCCTACAAGTACACCCTTAGGCCCCCTTAGCTAATGGAGTAAATGCATTAGGGGTTATGGGTTGTGATAAGGGAGCCCATAATCCCCTTATCACAACTATAAATAAGCTTATGAACACCATCAATATCTATTGTAGGTTTTGTTAGTGTCCCGTAATTTGGCTGATTGGCAAGCCAAGTGACAGGGTAACATCAAACCAGTCTTTGGAGCCCAAGGACCTAGCCTTCCTGGACTCAGAGAGGGCTCTCTCTATTTGTGTAATAGATATCTATGTGTTTGCTTCTTGTGTTTCTGATTTTAGGTTAGTTATGAAGTAGGTTTTTGGTTTTTTTTTTAGGTTTGTGAGGGATGAACTGATCAAAGATTAAGATAGGTAAAAAGATGTCAGATCAACTGGGCTATGGGGTCGAAAAGGTCAAGAAAGCTCCAGATGGTGATACAAGGTATGTTGAAGGGCCGATTTGATCAAGGTAAAATGGATCTTTGGGTAAAATGGAGTGGGATGGACACTAATTTTGTGAAGAACAAAGGCTTTCAAACATAAATAGTTCAATAGCTGACATAAACACGATAGGGCTAACCATTAATCATGAGAAATGTAACTATAAATTGATAAATGCATAGAAATAAACATTCAAGCATTACATAGAGATATATGAATCTCTAATTTTAGGAAATTGTTATCAGACTTTTGGGAAATACAATTAAGACAAACAAACAACTCAAATCACTATGAAGAAACGCGTAAGCATAGTATTTCAAGCTATTGGGCACTTCGAAGCAAGATTGCATAGTTTTAGGCAAAGGGCAAGATCAATACAAGACCTCCTTGGTTCAACTAAGACAATCAAACAATCAAAGAAAGGTTTCAGAGGTGGAGCTATGACTAGCCATGAGTAATCAGGGCATACTGTGAATCATACTTAGCATGCATAAAACCATAAATTAAACAAGCAAACAATTTCTTCAGTTATCAAAGAGAAATCAAGGATTCTTTGATATGAATAAGAAGGAAGAAAACATAGAAGCTATAAAGAAACAGGAAATCTGAGGTGCCTCCAAGGGCATGTCTCAAATCTATTCTCTACTGTCTTATAGCAAGCAAGAGCATGAAATATGAATGAAAACTAAGAAGCATAATAGAGGGGGACACTATACCATTTTACCAAGTCAATGAATCCAACAACAGTCCTCTTTCATCATCCAAAAACATTCAAGAAACTATCCAATGCATGAGACAAGTGTTTCTTCCAAGCTTGTATAACCATATATATTGCTTCTATTCATCAAGTTCAGTCTTATTTACAATGAATTCTCTTGGAATATATAGACCAAGATGAGGGAAAACCTCCTAGTGAAACTTGCAATCTCATTGGCCCATCAAAAATATCTGATTTTGTCCTTGAGGTTTTGCAAAGCCCAAGGCACAAAATATCTAATTAAATATCTCAAAAATGCTAAAAAAGGAAAATATATTGAGTTTTCATAACTAATCATGCCCAAAAATAGCTAAACGCACATGAGGAAAAGTCACTTTAGAAAAGTACGTTTTTCACAAAAATACTTAAGAAATATATCAGCAGAAAGTCCTCTGTCTTGCCGGCAACTTTTGGAAGCCTTCCAGATGTTGAAACGAGGCCCGTGATGGATTGTTTGAAAGATATGAATATCTATTTTATGAAAATTCTTATTTCTATCCAAACTGACCACTATAAGTCTGTCAAAATCTGACATGTGTGTAAAAACCCAAAAAATAGACTTTGCTGATAAATGGGGCAGAGTGTGGAAAAAGTGAGTGTTTTTCGCCATTTTGTGGGAGCAAATCATCTTCAATTGATATGAAAATCACTGAGTAGATGCCCCTAAAATTATGGCATCCAATAATACCATTTTCATCCTTTTAGGATGTCCCAAACAGAAATGGCGATGCCCATGATTTTTAGATAAAAACCCAAAAAATGACAAAAAACCAAAACTTGTTGAATTTCACCCAGTTTTGGTGAGCATGACCCTCAAGGGTTTTTAGAAACATGTTGAGAATCTGAGGCCAAAATTTGGAGCTTTGAGGTGTCTTTCTTCATTTTTGGTGCCGGGCACCTCTTTTGAACTTCCTTGAGTTTTTCTTGTGTGGCCTTCAATTTCCATCAGGCGAACTGATTGAGCTTCTTATAGTGCCCAGTCATCCTCCTTTGAAGGTCAAAATCTCTATTGGCCTTTTCAAAATTCTTCTCCAAGTGATCATTCACCCTCTCAAGCCATGCTTCTCGATTTTTCTCTATCTCTTGGGTGAATAAAGTAGTGAGGAAAAGATTGGAAAAGGGTAGCTTCTTCCTCTTTTTGTTTCTCAAGGGCTCTTCTGAGTCCCATGGTCCTTGGCCTCTTTCTCCTTGGTTGATCTTCATCTTTGCTATCATTGAACTCGCCCATGATTTCTTCCAATTTAACTTGCGCCTTGGAGGCCTCCTTTTTATATTTGATGGCCCATGTCTCATATACCTCTATGTGGACACTCATCTGTTTATTTTGTGTTTGCAAAAAGTGATTGAAGTTTCTAGACCTCTCTAGATCTGCCCTCAACGCATCAATTTGTTTTTCTCTATTGATCAAGAGAGACTCTAGGATTTGGGCCTCATTGTCACTATCATCACTTTGGATTTGAATTATGTCAAAGTCTCTCTCCTTCTCATGGTTGCTTTCTTCTTTCTCCTTTCTCTTGCTTTGGGTGGCTTTCTTGGTCTTCCTTCTCTTGGGTAATTCGACAATGGGTTGCTTGGGAAACTTCCCCTTGCTTCAGATGGCCCTAGTAACATTTGGAGTTATAGTTTGAGGCACCCTTTTCCTTGATGTCTGAGGCTTGGCCACTTTTGGAGAAGAAAGCATGGCCCCTTGCCTAGAAGAGGCAACTAGCACATGCTCTATTGGCTCTTTGCCCTTGTTACTTCCCTCATCATCCTTGCCACTGTTTTGAGTTTCTTCATGAATGTAGTGTACCTAGAGGGGATAATATAGGGTATATAGGAAGGTACCCAAGGGAATAATATGATGTAATAATATAAGAATGATAAATAAATTGGCCATAGTTAATAAATAAAGTGGTTAACCCACATTATGTAAGAGACCACATGTAGCTAGGGAATAAAGTGATATGCCTGTTAGCGCTCAAATCTACCTTAGGCTGAAATAAGGTAAAACTCAAGGCTACATCAAACCACGCTCAGCCTCGTAGCTAGCCCTACGAGGACAGGAGAGGGCTCTCTCCGGGTCTATCTCAGCAAAAGGTTTTCAGAGGGGCTGAGATGACTTATAATGAACAATGAATACTGATTTTAGGCTAGTAAAGAGATAGGTAAGTTTGATTTTGATTTTTTGGATTTTTGTTGGAGAAATGGGAAAAAACAATTTTGGGTCCAGGGATAAGGCCAGATCTTTGCAGAATTCGAGTTGGGGCGAGGTAGGCAATAGTCTTGATGCTTTTGATTGAGTATATTGATATGAAAAATATGTACAATAGTGTGCCAAAAGTTTCCCAAGAGTCCAACCTGTAGAATGTATCAAAAATTACAATATATAGATCACTCTAACCCCTTCCCATGCCTCTAGGGGTCGAATTCCTTCTTCAGGGATCAGTTTCAACCAAATTCTAATCAAGGAGCTAAAATCTAGGCAACTAACAACTTGCCTCTAAAAGAGTGGAAACTGATTCATTTACATGATTTTCACTTTTTTGAGAGTGAATCTTCTATAATAGGTAAAATTAAGCTAAAGTTACATGCCAACCATCAATTTACATCATGAAAACCCAAAAATTTCATCCACAAGCAAAACTGGTCCCAACTGGCCGAAATTCTGAGCTAGAAGTTGAAAATTCAGCCAAAAATCTATATGGGTAGCGCACCTTTCAGCCTGATTTTGAGGCACTTCCTGACATCCAAATTGAGCTCATGATAGCTCGTTGGAAATACCTAGATGTTGGCTATCCAACCCAAGTGGAATTTCCCAATTTAGAGCTCATTTGCCCCTCCAAAACTTCATTCTCCCAGAAGTACTTCCTGCTGGTGCAAAAGGTGGCAGCAAGGTGGTTTTCATGGTGTTTTTGGGCCTTTTGACCATCCAGAATCTGATGAAATGCTTCGAAAATTCCTGAGCATGCATAACTTACTATGAAAAACCCAAAAATGCAAATATTTCCTTCAGCGAGTGTCTCGAAAAAAAGTGAACAAATCGACGCGCTACCCGTATAGCAGAAAAATCTGTTTTTGGACCAAAATATTTCAAAATGACAAAAATTTCCCCGAATTTGCTCAAATTCGGAGCGAAGACTCTCCATCATGTATCATGCCCAGCCAATGAAGCCTCGGCCAAAATTCAGAATGGATCAGGCCTTTTCCTCCGTTTTAGTGCTTCACTCAACCTCCTCTTCAGAATCTTCATTCTTGCTTTGCAGACGTGCATGCGGGCCCAATAATGACCTTTCATGTGGCGAAGCATGTCTTTCTCTCTATTTTCCTTTGCCAACAAATTCTCCAGATGAATGTTAACATGCGTAAGTACAGAATCTCGATCGATTGGTGTCATGTCTCCGGGTCTCTTCCGAGCCAATTGTCGATCCTCACGGATTCGCCGCAGCTCATAAAGTGTGTGCTCATCCTCTAGCTGTTTGTTGCGCTGCTCCAGGTAGTTTATCACCCACTGAGCCTTCTACAATTTATCTTTCAGCGTGTCATTCTTGGCCCTTTTCTCCTGGATGATCTCCTTCAGTTTCGAGCTAGGAGAGCTTGCATCAACATCAATGATCGTGAAATCCATGTCCCGGCCTCCTGATGGACCCTCATCATGCATGGGCTTCTTGCCCCTGTCCTGGATCTGTACCTGTGCTGAAGAAGAAGGCGAGACCCCTTCCACATCATGTGGAGATAATACTCGCTCTACTAATGGAGTCGGCAAGACCCCTTCCACCCCGGGTGGAGATAATACTCGCCGTGTAGCTGCAAATAAGGCCCTGTGGCCTCGCTGGTATGTCACATACAATGGAGCACTGATATGCTCAATCTCAGGAAGGTCAGGCTGGTGTGAAGGCTCTCCCGCATCATGAACTACCTCGGGAGGCGGCTGTGGCGCTGTGAAAAAGTCACGGGAGATGAAATCCTCCCAAGTGATGCCCTGTTGTGTCAACTGATGTACCACTATGATCTTGATCAGAGCGTAATGATATATACTTCTATGCTGCTGTGCTGGGCTCTTCTTCTGTACAAAAATCATCATCCTCTCTATGTTGCGATACATGAAGTACAGAATGTTCATCATACATACCCTCATGAAGTGCATCAACAAACGGACATGGTACGCAAAGAGACGCGAGAATCTGCCCTCGCAACTGAAATACCGAATGATGAGTTTCATCAGTGGTGCAAACTCATCCTTCAGGAATCTGAAAGGAAAAACTCTGCCCAAGTGCCTCATATACCCAGGTTTGATGTATGGCTCATAGTGGAATTTCTCTAACTGCTGACGTTTGTTCCATTCCTCTCCTAAATTTGGTATGCCAGTGGCCTGAGAAATAGTCATTGGTGACAGAATGAAATCTACTCCAGCGAGATTTACACGGCCATCATGTAAATGTAGAACAAACAGACGAGCTAGTTCACGATGAAGCTAGGTTTGTGAAATCATTTCACAGAATCGAAAACATGACTGAACCCGAAAACAATCCATTGCAAGCGGACATGCCTACAATTGAGCCAAAGAAGTAGGCTCCTCCCTGAGATGTTTACCACCTTTGCCACCTCTGTGAGGCCTCCGTGGCACATTACCCTCTGCTGTGGAATCACTGTCAGACTCCTGCTCATAAACTGAATCTGTCTCTGACATGGCTTTGAACAAGATATTTGCAATATGGATGCTGATATAGGTGCAGTGAAGGCAAAGTTTTAATGTATGTTCAAAACCCAATAAATGTCACCCATGTACCCAAGTATCACAGGAAAACAAAATCATAATGGGGATGGCTCTGTTTTAATGGCATAAAAACTATCACTGTCTTGATCACAAGTAAGTTTGACAAATGAATACCAAATGCAAATGTATGGTACAATTTTATAATGATGACCAAAATTTGTCAAAGGAGCAAACAAGTATGGGACTGTGTTTTATGAAATGGAGAATAGGGACAACATGACAATGACCATAGTGAAACAAATGGCCATGACAGTGGCAATAGAATGATGATGATAGCAGCGGTGATATTATGGTGATGGAGGCTATAGACTAGTAACATAAGACTGTGTAAAAACATGAAAGGGAATGACAACAGTGATAAGATGATAAACTGAGGGCGTGAGGATCATGTACACAACGTGCCAAGGCATGAGCATATCTACCATTCAAAAGTTTTCAAACTTTTCATAAAACTGTCCATATATATTCAAAACCCTTAAGGAATTAATTTGCATATGAATGTAGGGTTTATACATTTCTCTCCAAGCATGGCTTGTTTCCCAACATCAATAACACCACAATCATGCTAAAAATCTACTGAGAAATGATAAAAACCTGTTTGCAAGTTGCTGGAGTCGATTTGATACGAAACTGGGCGCAAGACAAAAATTTCTGGGCTCTGTCGCTATATGGGTAGCGCCCCTGCCCAATGGGTAGAGTGCCTCAAGTGGGTAGCACCCGTGTTAATTAACACTGGCTGTTGCGTTTAAGTGGGTAGCGCGCACCATGTGGGTAGCGCGCACTCTGTATGGGTAGCGCGCACTCCAAACACTGTCCACGGCTATGAAAACACGGCTTCGGCCTTCAAGAACTCAATTTCAACTTCTGCCTTGCGGATTTCTTGCAAATGATTTTGTTTGCCATGTTTATATATGAAGAAAATATCTCACCAAATCAGATTTGATTTCAAATTTGTTTGATAAACCACTTTCATAATGTTTGGCATTTTGACATTTGGTCATTTAATACAATGTTTCTCTTTTGGCTTTTCTGAGTTCCGGACTAAAAATACTTGTTTGTCTTTTCCAGGGATGTGGCACTTGGCTTTGGAAAAGATCAGAGGGTTGCACTGAAGCTTCTTATGATGAAATAAATACAATTATTAGAAAAATGAAATTAGACAATTTCTAGTTCCAAAACAGAGTTTTGGACTAGAAATGTCTTCAAATGCTTTTGATGATAAAAATGTAAAATAGAAAACTTGCGAAACCAACCTCATGGCCTGCGGGCTTTATGACATGTATGCAAAGGACTTGAAAACCCTAGACTCTAGGACTAAAGACTCTTTTTAATGAAAACAATCATTAATGACTATGAATGAAATGACGATGAACTTCAGTGATTTTTGAGGAATTTTTAAATAGCCCTGCAGGTACAAGCATGAGGAAACACATGACAACCAGACCCCCTCGTCAGTCAATGGCATGCTCCTAGCGAAATGCAATGAAGTGGAACAAGCGAGACACCTAAGAATGATATGCAAAAAGCGAAATGATCTCTGACGGAGGGCTGTAAGGACCGACTCTAACATTGGCTCCAATGGGGATGGTGGCTCCATGGAGATGCCAAGAACGGAAGATCTCTGGGGGAGTCAGACAGTGCCTTCATCCATTGGGCGATGGAGTCATTATTTCGACAAAGAACTCAAAACTCTTGATATATTTATTGACTGTAAATTTGACTGAAAAGAGACTGAAACTTGACCAAAACTAACTCGATTCTAAAACTGAAAATACTGATAAAACTAACTTGACAAACTTCAAACCAACCAACCTCCATCTCCAGAATTATAGCCTTCGCTCCGGGCCCCAGACTGAAGATGAGAGATCAGTACACACTTGCAATAAAACAGAAGTAAAACGATATATACAATGATGATGAAATCAGCAGAAAATACTCAGAAGTGGTATCGCTTCAGCAACCGACCATTGATCGGTCCTCCAGGACAATCATCTCCATTCATTTCCTTGAGAAGAAAGGCGTTTTGACCAAGATACGCTGCAATATTAAAAGGACCCTTCCATAGGTTTTCAAATTTACCGTGCTTTCCCTTATCTTCATTCCAAGCATCCCATTTCAAAACCACCTCATCCAGCTGAAACTTATCTGCTTTTGCCTTCCTGTCATAAATCTTCTTTATGCGCTCTTGCAACTTGAAAGTATTTTGAAATACCTCCTCCCGTGTCTGTTGTAAATGAATCATCTGATTAATCCTCCGCTGCATGGGATCTTCCTCACTACCAGCTTCCTGAAGCAATTTGACCACCGGGACAGCAAGCGAAGTAGGAAAAACCGTGTCTATTCCGTACACCAACTCGAAAGGAGACATGCCAATAGACTTTTTCTGACTTACCCTATCAGCCCATAGTGCATTCACTAATTTCTTGTGCCAGCCCTTTTTGTCGATTTCCAGCAATTTTTTAATGATATTCACCAAGGACTTATTTGAAGATTCCGCCAAGCCATTTCCTTGCGGATGGTAGGCGGTCGAATGTCCCAAGATGATATTGTACTTATAGCAAAATTCAACCATCCTCTTAGACTTGAAGGCCGCTGCATTATCTGTGATTATTTTACTAGGACATCCAAAATGTGACAGAATATTGTTTTCAAGAAAAGAGATAATTACCGCATCCGTGGCCTGTCGAGTGGGAATCGCTTCGATCCACTTTGTGAAGTAGTCCATAGCTGTCAGTATCCATCTATGCTGTCCGAAAGATGCTGGGTGGATTTCCCCAATGAAATCAAATTCCCACTGCTAGAATGGTGCACTAACTTCAATTGGTTTGAGAGGCAAAGGCTGTAATTTTTGTTCCCCTTCGAAAATTTGACACTCGTGACAATTCTTAACAGCCTTATATACATCAGAAAACAAAGAAGGCCAATAATACCCTGCCCTTAGAATCTTATTCGCTGTGGTCTTCCAAAACAAATGGCCTCCGCAGTCACCTTTGTGAAAGTCCTCCAAAACTCTTTTGGCTTCCTCCTCTACCAAAAAATTCAACAACATTCCACCGGGGTCTTTCCAATACAATGCAGAATTCAAGATACAAAATTTTGCAACTCTCAACTTCAATGTTCTACTCTTATTTCTAGGCATCCCGAGAGGTGGAGATAAATTATGAAGCACGTATAAAATGTCAGCATACCAAGGGGAAGAAACAAAAATATCAGATACCTGAACTGACGTACTTTCCTCATCTTCATCGGACATGGCAGCGATCAAATTTATATCTAGAGCATGCAGATTTGTTTCAACCATAAGCTTGGCGAGTCCTTGTCCTTTGATCAGCTTGGTCGGTTTAATCTCCACATCGTATTCTAACAACGTAGCGATCCACTTACCCCGTCTTCCCTCTGGATCTGCCTGTACCAAAACATCTTTAACTGCTGCGTTAGGAACGTATGCTATAATGTGGCAATGCAGTATATACACACGGAAATATTTCAAGGCCTTTACAAGCGCAAGTGCTTGTTTCTCAAAAATTTTGTATTTCAATGCTCCGTCCCTTATAATCCGACTGAAAAAAGCAATGGGCTTCTCAACTCCATCCCTTTTTTGCATTAAAACAGCTGCCAATGTGTGCTCAGAAGCAAAAGAAAACAAAATGAAGTCCTGTGTGTAGTTCGGGCTGATTAAAATAGGGGCTGAAGAAAGAGCTAAATTTACCAAATTGAATGATTTCACCACCTCTTCTGTCCACTTTACCTAACTGTCCTTTTTCAGCATGTTCGTGATTTCTCTAAGATGCTCTGCAAGATTTGGAATGAAACGACGCAGAAAATTCATTTTACCATTAAATGACTGTATTTCTTTCTTGTTCCGGGGCTGTTCAATCTGCTGTATGGCTTCAACACGTGCAAGGTCAACTCGAATGCCATCTTTCGATATGATGTGGCCAAGGAGCTTGCCTTCATCCATGGCAAAAAGACTCTTTTTCGGATTCAGTGAAATGCCATATTTTCTGCACTTCTGGAAAACAATTTTCAAATGATATAAATGTTCCTCATCAGAATTTGAAAACATAGTTAAATCATCAAGGTAAACAACCAAAAATACATCTTTCTCGTTGGCAAAAGCCATGTCCATTGCACGCTGAAAGGTGGCGCCTGCATTCTTCAAACCAAACGGCATTTTTGCATAATGAAACGTTCCCCATGGAGTGGTGAACACAATCTTGTCACGATCATCTTCATGCACTAAGATTTGGTTGTATCCTGTGTAGCCGTCGAGTAGTGACATCCTTGATGTTCCAACTACTCGCTGCAAGATATGGTCCATTTTTGGCAGCGGATAATTGTCTTTTAATGATACCTTATTCAAATTTCTGAAATCGATACATAAACGGATCTCACATGTTTTCTTTCTCACGGGCACCAAATTTGATATCCAATCTGAAAATCGGATAGGCACAATGATTCCTGACTTATACAACCTGTTTAACTCTTTTTCAATCGATGGTAGCAGCTTTGGATTGATTCTCCTCAAATTTTGACAGAAAGGCTTCTGATTTGGTTTAATGGGGATAGTATGCTGAATGATGTTAGTATCATATGTTTTTAGATCTGAGTAATCCCACGCAAAAGCATCAGAAAATGAAGACAACAATTTCACATACTCTGCCTTTACCTTTGGTGACAATGACTTTGATAACTTAACCATCTTGGGATTCTCAGTTGTCCCAATATTTACCTCTTCTACCCCTTTCTCCGTTGGCCTCAATGTCGGTTTGCGGGCTACATCGTCTTGGTCAAACAGTTCTTCCAAAGGAATCAATCCCTTAGGAATGATGTTATCTTTAAGTTGCAACACTTCCATTTGGTTTATTTGTATGTCATCATTACCATCATCATGTTCTGTATCTATGGAGGTGTCTTTAAACTTACCCTTATTCTGCAGAAAATCACTAATCTCCTCGTCATCCTGAAAGACTTTCCAACATCGCTGATTGTCTGGAACGGTGGGGCGGTGTTTCACATGAATCTCGAACTTGTTGCTGGAATTCATTGGAATTTTTAAATTGCTTGCTGCCTTAGCAAGTCCATCAGCAACACCATTTTGTATGCAAGGCACACATGTCAAGGTATGATCAGAAAATAATTTTAGAATGTCTAAAACTGCATTACGGTAAGCCCTCATGCGAGGATGCTTGGCCTGAAACTCACCTTTAACCTGCTTTATCACCAACTCTGAATCACCATACACTGCAATCCTTTCCGCTTTCAGCTTTCTAAGAATCTTAAGGCCAAAAATTAGAGCCTCATATTCTGCTTCATTATTAGAACAGTCAAATGCTAGCTTGTAGGAACACACTCTCACATTGCTCGGAACCTTATCTGGAGCGGAAAATGGATTACGAATCCAAACACCAATTCCAGCACCGTCACTACCCACTGCACCATCAAAATCCATGGTCCAAAGACCATCTTCATCGTCCTCTAAATGCTGAAATTGCGCCAGCTCTATTTTTCCTGTTTGCTGCCCATTGTCTTCAGCTGATTGCTCCATAGTAGCTTGTTTTTATCTTCTTTCTTTTTGCAGAACTTCTCTAAAATTCTCAGTGATTTCTGGTATATCTTCTGCCTGAACTAATTGACTATCTATATCATTAAAACTATCAGCAAATAAAACAAACGATTCTAAGTCGGTATGTACATAATTTACAGGATGATTGATTGGCTTCTCCTTGCTGGTTATCATGTATTTCATCTTCTGCTCTCGATATAACTTTCTCATTTGACCAAAGACTGGAATTGTAGCATAGGAAAAATCTAACTGAAGTGTACCTTTCAATTTTTCTCCCCAAGATCTTGAAAGGAGCATTCCAAATCGCAGGGGAATGTCCGCCACAACCACATCCATCAAGACATTCTTCGCTGGAATTTGATCTAAGCTTACAACCAAATATTTGATGAGTCCTGTACACCTCACATGGCTGGAATCAAATGAATACAAATCATGATATTTTCTTGTAATGTCTAGTCCCAACTTTTCCATGATCGCCTTTGGCATCAAATTGTGCGAAGCACCCGAATCGAACATGGCATTGTGCAAAACATATTCATGAAACCTCAAACTGATATAAAAGGGAGGAACATCACTGTCAGGGGACTCACCATCTAATGCAGGCTCGAAAATCAATTCTGGCTGATCATCCTCAACATTTACCGTATCAAACATTGGATCAAAGTTTAGAATTTTGGAGACTTGACCGCGGTAGCTGCTGTTCTTCATGATTTTTGTCAAAGGAATAGATATTTTTAATTTGGAAATTTCATTTTCCAAACTAAATGCTGAAACTCTTTCAACCTCTTTGACCGAAACTTCCTTCTTTTCAGCCTTATCTTTCACTATGTTTGGCTGATTTACCTTTTCTGCTGATGATACTTTACTAGATGCGGGATCAATTGTCTCTTTTCCTTTCTTCTGTGGTATCGGTGAATCTGCCTTTGGTGCTGAAGCTTCTTTTCGTTTCTGAATTAGATTTATGGGCACATCTCGGTTTCTCAATGAGTATTGCTTCTGTTGAGCGAACAAAGCATTCAAATATCCTCTTTGGTAATCATCTGACTCTTCCTCTAAATCTGCATCATTTGCTAAAATGAAATCTTCATCTTTCTGTGCAGCTGAACTTTCTCCATATTCTTCATCCTCAGTAATATAAATAGGCAGATCGTCGGGAGTGAAGAAATGATTTTTCTCACCTGCTACATCATTATCATCGTCTGAATCTTGACTCACAAAATTCTGCAAAAGAGGTGTCTTAATCTGCTGTTGGGCTGCTGACTCTTGTGGTCTTTGTTCACGCTTCTTTATTCTGAACTGTGGCTGCTTCTGGCCACAATAATTTGAATTCTGAATCTACGTTTCTGGTTTGTCAACTGTCATCCTTTTGAACATTTTTTCCATCTCACGAGGCAAGTGCTGTTCGGATGTAGATGTGGAAGGCTCTTCCTTTATAGTCACTCTTTTCTCTGCTTTCAACCGTGCTCTTTTATCGTTCAGATTCGCCTCCACACTAACGGAAATCTTCTGCATATCTTCTAAGGTAGGCAGATCTCTGTCACATAGCGAATAAGCCATCTCCGGATCAAAACCATCCGGGAATTTAAGAAGATTTGACTTTTTAGACGGTCTTAAGTCATCTGGAATTGCATTATACACTGTATTGAATCTGATAATATAATCCTGAACGGACTCACCAGGATTACGCTTAATGTTTGTATACTCTGAAGTGATCTGCAACGGATCTTTCTTCATCTCCCATCGATCTAAAAATTGTGTCTGAAGCTCTTGCAATGTATTGATACTTCTGGCCTGTAGAGCTCTGAACCATTTACGAACCTCTCCTCCAAAATTCTGGGCAAACAATCTCATTGAAACATTTTCTGCATCAACTTCATGCAGGTCCAAAAAGTCTGTCATCCGGAAAATATGCTGCTGAGCTGATATACTCTGTGGTGTGCCATCAAATATGGGAATCTTGCTTTGGTAATCAGTAGGCATAGGATCTAAATTGGCTGGAAAAGCAAGAGGTGCAAATCTAGCTGCCATGACTCTTGGCAGATTTATAATCTGCTATCTCGGAGATACAGGAGGACTGGGAGCAGTAGGTGAACGAGGTGTATGCGGTGGAGACGGAGGAGAAACTACTGCTGATTTCTGATCAGAAATCTCAGGTTGAACGGGAATGGTAGGGATAAAGGAAGGTTCAGTGGGAGTCCGTGAACTAGATGCAACTTCAGATGGTCCAAGAGTTTGTGAAGCAGATTCAGTGAATTCGGGAATGTTGGTAACCACAATGGAATTTTGTAACTGTCTGTCCAAGTGATATGAAACAAATCTGAATTGCAAATCTTCAAAAAACAATGGATCCGGAACTAATCTTGATAATTCAGTTTCAGAAAAATTTACAAATAAGGATGTTTCAAATCGTTCATCAAAAGGAATTTCATCAACATATATAATTTTCACAGGACAGGATGCAGATCTAGAAAGCGATTTGGAACTTCCAGAACTCTCTTGACATTCTCTTTCAAAACTTTCTTGACTTCCTTGTCTTCTAAGGATCCTAGGAATCAGATTTGGATTTTCAAATATCCTTGGTGGATTAGGGTCAGGATTTGACCTAGTATTCCTTTTTGAAGCCAGTGTATTGATCTTCTCGGGATAAATTTCAAGGAACACAATCAATTATCTTCAGCCTTTCAACTTCTAGACTCAATCATCCAAAGGTCTAGAATGAACAAGTATACTGGGGTAATTTTCAAATCAAGTGCTGCATTCACAAGCTTACCGGAGATCGACTGAAGCAACGTTTATCTACTTCCGCTTATGCATGACAAAAGCGTTTCGAAAGCTACCTGGCGTGACTTCAGACTCCATCTAAGACTTATGAAACAAACACATCAACAAGAAAACCATTGAGAGATTCTCCCCAGTATGGTCGCCACTATGTTAGCGCTCAAATCTACCTTAGGCTGAAATAAGGTAAAACTCAAGGCTACATCAAACCACGCTCAGCCTCGTAGCTAGCCCTACGAGGACAGGAGAGGGCTCTCTCCGGGTATATCTCGGCAAAAGGTTTTCAGAGGGGCTGAGATGACTTATAATGAACAATGAATACGGATTTTAGGCTAGTAAAGAGATAGGAATGTTTGATTTTGATTTTTGGGTTTTCGTTGGAGAAATGGGAAAAAACAATTTTGGGTCCGGGGATAAGGTCAAATCTTTGCAGATTTCGAGTTGGGGCGAGGTAGGCAATAGTGTTAATGCTTTTGATTGAGTATATGGATGGATCAGAAAGAAAAGGAGCTGAAAAGGGCAAGGATGAACATGGATCCTTTTCAAACAGGCGAAAACATGCAAAACTAAATGAATTCAAAGGCAGAGCACTGTAAACAATGGATTCAACCTCATCTACTCATTCATTTTAGTTTCAGAAGCATAAGAAGGGATGGCATACATTAAAAATGAAATAACTTACAATAAACTGAGAGAAAACACCATCAAGAACTGAAAGCCACAAGAATCCCAACAGGTGCTGCAAAACCTCTGATCTTTCCTTAGCCAAAATATGAAAAATATGTACAATAGTGTGCCAAAAGTTTCCCAAGAGTCCAACCTGTAGAATGTCTCAAAAATTACAATATATAGATCACTATAACCCCTTCCCATGCCTCTAGGGGTCGAATTCCTTCTTCAGGGATTAGTTTCAACCAAATTCTAATCAAGGAGCTAAAATCTAGGCAGCTAACAACTTGCCTCTAAAAGAGTGGAAACTAATTCATTTACATGATTTTCACTTTTTTGAGAGTGAATCTTCTAGAATAGGTAAAAGTAAGCCAAAGTTACATGCCAACCATCAATTTACATCATGAAAACCTAAAAACTTCATCCACAAGCAAAACTGGTCCCAACTGGCCGAAATTCTGAGCTGAAAGTTGAAAATTCAGCCAAAAATCTATATGGGTAGCGCGCCTGAGCTATATGGGTAGCGCACCTTTCAGCCTGATTTTGAGGCACTTCCCGGCATCCAAATTGAGCTCATGATAGCTCGTTGGAAATACATGGATGTTGGCTATCCAACCCAAGTGGAAGTTCCCAATTTGGAGCTAATTTGCCCCTCCAAAACTTCATTCTCCCAGAAGTACTTCCTGCTGGTGCAAAAGGTGGCAGCAAGGTGGTTTTCATGGTGTTTTTGGGCCTTTTGACCATCCAGAATCTGATGAAATGCTTCGGAAATGCCTGAGCATGCATAAATTACCATGAAAAACCCAAAAATGCAAATATTTCCTTCAGCAAGTGTCCCGAAAAAAAGTGAGCACATCGACGCGCTACCCGTATAGCGGAAAAATCTGTTTTTGGACCAAAATATTTCAAAATGACAAAAATTTCTCCGAATTTGCTCAAATTCGGAGCGAAGACCCTCCATCATGTATCATGTCCAGCCAATGAAGCCTCGGCCAAAATCCGAAGTGGATCAGGCCTTTTCCGCCGTTTTAGTGCTTCGCTCAACCTCCTCTTCAGAATCTTCATTCTTGCTTTGCAGACGTGCATGCGGGCCCAATAATGACCTTTCATGTGGCGAAGCATGTCTTTCTCTCTATTGGCCTTTTCCAACAACTTCTCCAGATGAATGTTAACATGCGTGAGTACAGAATCTCGATCGATTGGTGTCATGTCGCCGGGTCTCTTCCGGGCCAATTGTCGATCCTCACGGATTCGCCGCAGCTCATAAAGTTCGTGCTCATCCTCTAGCTGTTTGTTGCGCTGCTCTAGGTATTTTATCACCCACTGAGCCATCTGCAATTTCCCTTTCAGCATGTCATTCTCATTCGTCTGCTCCTAGATGATCTCCTTCAGTTTCGAGCTAGGAGAGCTCGCATCAACGTCAATGATCGTGAAATCCGTGTCCTGGCCTCCTGATGGGCCCTCATCATGCATGGGCTTCTTGCCCCTATCCTGGATCTATACCTATGCTGAAGAAGAAGGTGAGACCCCTTCCGCATCATGTGGAGATAATACTCACTCTGCTGATGGAGTCGGCGAGACCCCTTCCACCCCGGGTGGAGATAATACTTGCCGCGTAGCTGCAAATAAGGCCCTGTGGCCTCGCTGGTATGTCACATACAATGGAGCACTGATACGCTCAATCTCGGGAATTTCAGGCTGGTGTGAAGGCTTTCCCACATCATGAACTACCTCAGGAGGCGGCTGTGGCGCTGTGAAAAAGTCACGGGAGATGAAATCCTCCCAAGTGATGCCCTGCTGTGTCAACTGATGTACCACTATGATCTTGATCAAAGCGTAATGATATATACTTCTATGCTGCTGTGCTGGGGTTTTCTTCTGTACAAAAATCATCATCCTCTCTATGTTGCGATACATGAAGTATGGAATGTTCATCATACGTACCCTCGTGAAGTGCATCAACAAACGAACATGGTACGCAAAGAGACGCGAGAATCTGCCCTCGCAACTGAAATACCGAATGATGAGTTTCATCAGTGGTGCAAACTCATCCTTCAGGAATCTGAAAGGAAAAACCCTGCTTAGATGCCTCATATACCCGGGTTTGATGTATGGCTCATAGTGAAATTTCTCTAACTGCTGACGTTTGTTCCATTCCTCTCCTATATTTGGTATGCCGGTGGCCTGAGCAATAGTCACTGGTGACAGAATGAAATCTACTCCGGCGAGGTTTACACGGCCATCATGTAAATGTAGAACAAATAGACAAGCTAGTTCACGATGAAGCTGGGTTTGTGAAATCATCTCACAGAATCGAAAACATGACTGATACCGAAAACAATCCATTGCAAGCGGACATGCCTGCAATTGAGCCAAAGAAGTAGGCTCCTCCCTGAGATGTTTACCACCTTTGCCACCTTTGTGAGGCCTCCGTGGCACATTACCCTTTGTTGTGGAATCACTGTCAAACTCCTACTCATAAACTGAATATGTCTTTGACATGGCTTTGAAAACAAGATATTTGCAATATGGATGCTGATATAGGTGCAGTGAAGGCAAAATTTTAATGTATGTTCAAAACCCAATATATGTCACACATGTACCCAAGTATCACAGGAGAACAAAATCATAATGAGGATGGCTCTGTTTTAATGGCATAAAAACTATCACTGTTTTGATCACAAGTAAGTTTGACAAATGAGTACCAAATGCAAATGTATGGTACAACTTTATAATGATGGCCAAAATTTGTCAAAGGAGAAAACAAATATGGGATTGTGTTTTATCAAATGGAGAATAGGAACAACATGACAATGACCATAGTGAAACAAATGGCCATGACAGTGGTAATAGAATGATGATGACAGCAACGGTGATATTATGGTGATGGAGGATATAGACTAGTCAACATAAGACTATGTAAAAACATGAAAGGACATGACAACAGTGGTAAGATGATAAACTAAGGGCGTGAGGATGATGTACACAGTGTGCTAGGGTGCCACTAGCAATACAGGCATGAGCATATATACCAATCATAAAAGTTTTGAAACCCTTCACAAGACTGTCCATATATATTCAAAACCCTTAAGGAATAAATCTGCATATAAATGTAGGGTTTATACATTTCTCTTCAACCAAGGCTTGTTTCCCAACATTAATAACACCACAATCATGCTAAAATTTACTGAGCAACCTTTAGAAACCTACTTGCAAGTCGATGGAGCCGATTTGATACGAAACTGGGCGCAAGACAAAATTTTTTTAGCTCTGTCTCTGTATGGGTAGCGCGCCTTATATGGGTAGCACCCGTGTTCTCTGCAAAGGGCTGGGGCGGTTAAGTGGGTAGCGCGCCTCATATGGGTAGCGCCCCTCCTGTATGGGTAGCGCGCACCTCCAAAATCTGTCAACAACTCTGCAAACACGTCTTCGGCCCTCCACTTCACAAATTCGACTTCTGCCTTGCGGATTTATTGCAAATGATTTTGTTTGCCATGTTTTATATATGAAGAAAATATCTCATCAAATCAGATTTGATTTCAAATTTGTTTGATAACCCACTTTCATAATGTTTGGCATTTTGACATTTGGTCATTTAATACAATGCTTTTCTTTTGGCTTTTCTGAGTGCCTTTCTGAGTTTTGGACTGAAAATACTTGTTTGTCTTTTGCAGGGATGTGACACTTGGCTTTGGAAAATATCAGAGGCTTGCACTGAAGCTTCTTATGATGAAATAAATACAATTATTACAAACATGAAATTAGACAATTTCTAGTTCCAAAACAGAGTTTTGGACTAGAAATGTCTTCAAAAGATTTTGATAATAAAGATATGAAACGAAAACTTTTTGGAACCAACCTCATGGCTTGCGGGCTTTTATGACATGTATGTAAAGGACTTGAAAACCCTAGACTCTAGGACTAAAGACTCTTTTTTAACGAAAACAATCATTAATGACCATGAATGAAATGACTATGAACTTCAGTGATTTTTGAGGAATTTTAAATAGCCCTACAAGTACAAGCATGAGGAAACACAAGACAACCAAACCCCCTCGTCAGTCAATGGCATGCTCCTAGCGAAATGCAACGAAGTGGAACAAGCGAGACACCTAAGAATGATATGCAAAAAGCGAAATGATCTCTGACGGAGGGCTGTAAGGACCGACTCTAACAATGCCCATTGTATTGGATGTATGGTATTGAGAGACCCATGGTAAATACCCATGGTATTGCATGTATGAAACCTATATAGAGGCTAGAGACTCTCCATTGAGGGATGTCAAGGATTATGGTATGGTCAAGTATATGGCTTGTGGAGTGATCTCCTTAAGGAGTGAATGTATGGTGTTGCCCTACCTTAAGGGTTTTGATATTAATGAAGATCTGAAGTTTTGTCTTCAATGGTGTTATTTCTTGGGAATATTTTCCATTTCTATATATTTTCTTATCAGATCTTTTACAAGTGGTATCGGAGCACTTTCTTGGGCAGAGTTTGGAGATTTGTTTTTCCTTTTTTTGCAAGAAATTTTTGGGTGGCGAGTTTGTAGAGCAGATCTGGAAAATTGGTGAATTTTTTTTTTCAGAAATAAATATCAGATCTGGATTCCTTGCGGAAAAATACCCAATTTCAAAAAAAAATCAGTCGAATCGGAGTCTGGATGAGGGAGTTATCATTGATTTAAAATCAGCCATTTTTTTCAGAAATTTTGTGATGCAGGGACAGTTGCAGCGCAAATCTGTATTTTCAGAGTGCCTAGATTGGGATTTCAGCCAAATGGTTAGATGCATAATGGCTATTTCATTTTCGAAAATAGGTTATATTATGGATTCTGAGTTATATTGACCGAGTAATGTCCATTTTAAATTCTTGCCAAAGAAATTTTTGAGCAGCGATTTTGTAGAGAAGATCTGGAAAATTGGTGAAAAATTTTCAGAAATAAATATCAGATCTGGATTCCTTATGGAAAAATACCCAATTTCAAAAAAAGAATCAGTCGAATTGGAGTCCGGATGAGGGAGTTATCACTGATTTAAAATCAGGCATTTTTTCAGAAATTTTGTGATGTCGGGGCAGTTGCAGCGCAAATCTGTGTTTCCAGAGTGCCTAGATCAAGATTTAAGTCATATGGTTAGATGCAGAATGGCTATTCCATTTTCAAAAATAGGTTATATTAAGGATTCTGAGTTATATTGACCGAGTAATGTCCATTTTAATTTTTTTCCAAAGTAAGTGATTTTCCTCAAAACCCTTACTTTATTTTATGGATTCTCGCAAGATGAAGTTTACAGGAAAAGATGATGGCCCTACTATTGAAGATTTTTTACATCTCAAGGCTCAATATGCAAGTTTTTGGATATGCTCCATAGGGCTTCATATGAAAGATGAGGCAAATAAATGGTGGACCTCACTTGACAACTCAGTGAGGAAACTTCCTGAGAAAAAACTTGAAAAAGTCCTTTTGGACAAGTGGTCTCAAGCCAGAAAGAAGGATAGCAAGAGCCATAAAGACTTATTTTCTACTAATATTTCCATATTACGGATTCATGGAAGTATTCAGAAAGAGAACATCGTTGTGTCTATCATTCCTAGTTGCAAGCATAATTGTATCAATGTGAATTTGGCTAAAAAATTGTAAGTTCCAACAAAGCATACTGAAAACACACAGGTTCATAATGAAGATGTTCAAATTTATAAAGATTTGAAGATTTCTATGGATAAGTATGTGTTGCATTCTGATTTTTATGCTTCAGATATGGCTGTGGTGGATGTTGTTTTGGGACATCCTTGGATGGAATCCGTTGGTACTGTCAATTTTAATGTGCAAAAGAAATTCATGAAGCTCTGGTATAAAAAGAAGAAAATTACATTGCACGATATTTTCATTAGGAACCATGCAGAGACCAAAGAGGAAGAAGCAAAAATATCTAATGACACAGACACATCAGATGATGAGCCTTTGATGGTAGACAGCCAAACACAGACATCAAAGCAAGTACCAATAAAGGAACTAGACAACAGTCCATCACCAATCATGGAGGAATTAATGAAAGATATTACATCAGTTAAAGCTTCAACATATCACCACCCGGATCACCTAGCAAGAAAACAACCAGCAAGGTGGCAACAAATTAGCAACAAGGACAACAACCCCTGGACGACACATAGAGAGGTGTGACAATCCACTAACAACACATCAACAAGGAAGAACCACCAGAACCTGCTTCCATCTCAAGCGAGCAAGGCACTGACTAGATCAAGTGTTCACCTTTCCCTTGGATGGCTAGATGCACATGAATGGTACCAGTGGAATACTCTTTTGAGTAGATCTTATTATTTGTGTTCTTCTCATGTTTCGGGGACGAAACATGTTTAAGGGGGGTGTAATGTAGTGTACCTAGAGGGGATAATATATGGTACAGAGGGAGGTACCCAAGGGAATAATATGATGTAATAATATAAGAATGATAAATAAATGGGCCATAGTTAATAAATAAAGTGGTTAACCCACATTATGTAAGGGACCACATGTAGCTAGGGAATAAAGTGATATGCCCATTGTATTGGATGTATGGTATTGAGAGACCCATGGTAAATACCCATGGTATTGCATGTATGAAACCTATATAGAGGCTAGAGACTCTCCATTGAGGGATGTCAAGGATTATGGTATGGGCAAGCATATGGCTTGTGGAGTGATCTCCTTCCTTAAGGAGTGAATGTATGGTGTTGCCCTACCTTAAGGGTTTTGATATTAATGAAGATCTGAAATTTTGTCTTCAATGGTGTTATTTCTTGGACATATTTTCCATTTCTATACATTTTCTTATCAGATCTATTACAATGAATGCTTTGACTGTCCTCTTGCATGTATTTTTGAGGGCTGCCCTCTTTACTCTTGTCCTTGCTTTCTTTAGGACTTTGAGGCTCTGTCTCTTCAATGTTTCGGGTTTCATCTTCATCTTTTTTGCTGCTGTGAGGGCTACCAATACCCTCATCAAACTGTTCAATTTCCTCATCATTTCCCTCCTCACTGTTTTTCTCTTTTTCATGGCATTGCTCTTCATCACTGTGCTGCATATCATCACTGTGTCTTTCTTCACCTTGCTGCCTTCTTCATCATGCTCTTCTTCACCTTGCTGCCCTTCTTCATCATGCTGTTGTTCATCTTGCTGCCCTTCTTCATCATGCTACTGTTCATCATCATGTTGCTGCTCATCTTCATCATGTTGCTCTTCCTCATGCTGCCCTTCTTCATCATGCTATTGTTCATCATCATGTTGCTACTCATCTTCATGATGCTCTTCTTCCTCATCATGCTCTTCTTCTTGTTCAATCATGGGAAATTTGAGCTTCTTGGGAATGGGCTTACTTGAAGAAGGCGAAGGATGGTGAGTGGAAGTTGAAGGAGATGCATGGGATGAAGGAATAGTGGCGAAATCTGGATGTGCAATTAAAGTGTCCCAAGAGATTCCCTTCTTCTCAAGCTGATGAAGAATGATAACCTTGATGAGGGAATGATGGAAAAGGCAAGTTGACTTCTAAGAAGGAGGTCTTTTCTGAACAGTGGAGGCCATTTTTTCAATACTTCTATGGAGGAAGAAGGGGAGATTTAACAATTTGGCTCTTATGAAATGCATGAGCAACCAGACATGGTAAGCATAGACCCGGGAGAACTTTCCCTCGCAAGTGAAGTATTTCATGATTATCTTCATGAGGGGAGCATAACTAGTCAATAGATATGAGAAAGGAAAGATGGATGGGCATGTATCTCTATGCTCCGGTTTCAAAAAGGGTTTGTATTGTTCTAAGTCTAGGTGGCTCTGTTTAAACCACTTCTCTCTGACATAAGGGATTTTGGTGGCCTTGGAAATGGATCTAGGAGAAAACTTGAAATCCAAGCCTGCCAGATGAAAGTGTTTTCCTTGAAATCTCAAAGAACAAAGATGTGTCAAAGGGAGATAACTTTTCACCTCCTGCACCCTTTGACAAAACTCGAGACATCCAACCTCATGAAAGTTAAACAGGATTGATGGATGAGCATTTACCTCTTCAGTTGAAATAGGTTCAAACCTCTTGTGAAGGCCACTTCTACTATCTTGCTTGGGAGGCATTTTATTTTAGATACTCTTTGCAAAAACAAGCTGTCTCAAATGGTCCTTGAAGTGGTTTCTCAACAACACACCCTGTCCTCCTTATAAGTCACTATTTTATACTCTTTTGATGCCAATCAACAAGTGCTTTGTCAAATGAAAAACAAAAATTCAGTTTATCACTGTGCTTGGGAAGAGGTCTTGAAAAGATGTGTTTGTGGTTTCTTGGTGAAAAAAGAATCTTGTGTTTTGACAAAAAAACACCTTTCCCTCCAAACACTATTCTTTTGCTATTCATTGTTCTTTACAAAGGTAGACAAAACATCCTTCAACTGACTTAAAAAACCTTCACAACATACTCTGTTTTTTGAATTATGGAGGCTGCACAGAGTTCACTAATCCATGATACAGAGAGGATTTTTTAAAATGACAAAGCCTTCAGATTATGATCACTATTTTCCCCTTTGATTTTTAAACAAATTTCGCTCCCTGTTTTAACTGTGGGATATCCCTATTCTTAAAGGCACTTAAGGTCATTTAAGACTGTTAAAAACACCCCACCTATCACTGTACTAATATTTGGAAATCATAGCAACAAACTCTTTATTTTTTTAACCAAAAACTCCACTCTCTAATCACTGCTTTTTCTGGTGCTTTTTAAATGACAAACTGCCCTTAAAGCTACTGTTAAGACACTGTCCAAATTGATTTGAGATCCCCTAAGCACAAGAAAGCTTTTCTCTAGTTTTGACAAAACTCTGTCTCATATACCACTGTCTATCTCTGTTTTTTTAAATGGTGAAATGTTTTCAAAACCATTATTTCTCCTTAGGGAAAAACATAGCAAAGCACCCCTTCAAAATTTGAATTTTACAATGAGTTAATGGAGAAATACCTCAAAGAAAGCTTAAGGGCCTTGGTCGATTGCTGGAGGAGCTTTTAGAGCTTTTTCGAAAGGCAGGTGAAGTAGCGACGCATTTATATCGGAGGGCGCTGCGCAGTAGACTGTTGGGTCAGCCTCGGGCAGTTGGTGACCGTGCGCCACTACAGGTGCACCGCGCAGCAATATAAACCCATTGTATGCTCGCTCACAAGTTCGCCGTGCACTTTTCTAGGCACGCCGCACAAGCTTGAGGCCTTGAACAAACTCAGAATTTGCTTGAAATCTCTTGCTTCTCCGGTGAAAAAACCAAGGGAGCATTTATTTTTGTTTTGAAACTTGCAAAATGGGCTTTTAAACAGTCTTCCCACCTCTTTTTGAACTTAAAAACATTTGTGTTTATTTCATAAGAATTTGAATGCCCTTTGAAATTTTTTTTTTCTTATAACAACACAACATGCTATTTTTTATCATTTCATCACCTTTTTAAATATCATGAAGCCTTCTTTTCGAACAAGTTTATGACAGAATGCTGTGGATGCTATTTTGAAGGCATTCATAGATATGACCTTTCCCAAAGTGAAGAAGCCATCTCAAAGCTAAAATATTTTTCACTGTCTCTTCATTGAGAAAATAACCGTGTCACCCCTTTCCATTTCTATCCTTTAAATAAGAAAAATTGCTCCAGAGCAACATCAAGGACTACTGATGCATCCTTAAAATGATATTTCTCTTTGAATGTGGGTAAAAACTTAGTTGCATTCACCGAAGCTTGAATTATATCTGTTGATCAAGGGAAAAGGCCTTTAGAGACCCTTAATGCAACCGTATGCAATAGCAATGGTTTTTTCACATGTTTCATAACAAGGTCTTTGTTTACGACAATAGTATGTTTCATTTGCTTTGAATGTTGTCTCTGAATTTAAAACATATATCATACCCTTTCCTCACACATACTGTCTCTGTGTGTTATTTGCAAAATTCCTTTTTAGAAGCAAGGCTTAGACTACATTATTTGTCATTTTGATGAGGTTTTTGTAAGCTTGGGCATTCTAGCCTTTGTTTACTCTCCAAAGGAGGCTTTTGTATACATGACAAACAAAGCTTCTTAACTCATCATAATAACACTGCTTGTCCTCTGTTTAACACCATTTTCTACTAATGATAATTCAATTGTTTCCCACTGCATTTGAAATCTGTCTTTCAATCAATGAAACTATACAAGCAATCCTTGAAACACCACTGATGTGTTAGTGGTTTCATTCATTGAAGAAAATGTGTAAACAAGTTCTTAAGGCCATTTGTAGCATTGTTAACCTTGTGATTTTTGGATGAGGCTAAACCTCTGTTCCTAACCCTCTGCTTATTAAATGAAGGAGGCCTTAACAAATGACTTAACCATCTACTCATGCTTGGAGGAGGTTTTACACAGTCACACAACCATCTGCTCATGCTTGGAGGAGGTTTTACACAGTCACATTTCAGCCCTTTCTCAAACTGTGTTATCTTTCCTTGTAATGCCTATCTCTGCTTGGTATATCACAGTAAGTAATAAGGTGAAAAATTGACAATATGCTATGAGGGGCATGCTCTGAGATGTGTTTCTGTTGTTAAAATACCCTTATGCATCTTTGGAAACCAAAATCAATATGACTTGTATCTGCAAAGTATTACTTGCTAGTCATAAGTCACTAACCTTTTGACTGTGTTTGCAGAAGTTCATTGAATTACTCTGACTAGTACCTTCATCCTAGGCTCAAAACCACATGAAAAGCAATTGTCCTCTCATGTTTAGTTTAATAATGCCTTCTGGAACACTGATACATTTCTTCTTTAAACAAGACACTGAAACACTATAGATCAATACAATATGAGTTTGGCTTTTGAAACATGCACTGCTGAGACACCAAGACTTGTTAGTGGCGTGACCTAAGGGTGTATCAATATTTATTTGTAGAATAGGAAGGTCATCTAGGACTAGTTGATATTAGGCAGAGGTTATTTTGGCTTAAGATAGTTTTCCAAGGGAGGATTGCCTAAAGCGCCATTACCTAACTTAGGGGAGATTTTTGACAGATTTGGAGTATTCTCTTTGGTATGATCAGATCCCAAGATGATATATGACCAGAGGTAGGGTAGCTGACATTCTTATCAATCAGTTGGTTAATGAATGAGCTGGGGATGGGGGTGAATGACAACAAATGACTTTAGCTTATGACAGCTGATGGACAAGTTTGTATGACTGAGACTAGATAGGGCTTGACAATTAGGTTTTTTCTCATCATAGGTTGATTGAAAAGGTAGGAGGGCAAAATGTTTATGGGTGTTTTCTAGCTAACAAATTTGACAAATTGGAGATCAGCTGCTAGAAAAATTGGCTTTAAAACCTAGTCATCATCAACAGGTGAAAAAATACTGATGACTAACAGTGGCTCCATTTGGGGAGGGCAGCTCCTTTTCAGGAGATGTCCAGAATTTCAGATCTCATTCCTTTGAAGACCAATGCCTTTATCCATTGGCGCAAATTTCTTTCTTCTTGATGCTATTTCTAAAAATTGACAACATGATTAGCATCAAAGTCATTTCTACCTACCCCACTATATTTCTTAACATTTTTTCTTCTTTCGGGTGCATTTGGACTAGCAACACTTTGACATAATATTTTTGAAAAATGATACTATCTAATTCTACACTTATATCCGCCGGGAGTTCAGATTAAGCTGATGAAATCCTTTATTTCTCTACCTATGCTGGACCGATTGTCAAGGTTAAGCTGTTTGATAGGATTTTGTTCTCTAATCTAAAACATGAAATTGAAAAATGACCAAATCAAGATTAGACAGTCTGATTTTTCATGTACTTGTGGCATGAAAGACAGGCTGCGCACAAATATTATTTTGCGTAAAATTAAATCTAGAAAATCTGGGCTAGGATACACAGTTTTTTTTTCATCCCTGCTTTCCTCGTTGGTTCTGTTGTGTGCATGTGGAACCAGTATCTTTTCCTAATCTATTTTCTTTGACAAGTCAAGTTTACACAATGTTGACTATCTTTCCTCTCACTAACTTATCAACAAAAAAAATTTAAAAAATGTTCAGTTATGATTAGGCTAGATAACTGAACAAGACTTTTGACCACTAGTAGCGGCATTTAGACTTGCTCGCTTTCAGCATGACTATTTTTGGGTATGGGGCTATACCATTTCTTTTAGAAACTGCCCTCTTTTTCTACTTTTTACTATTTTTGTATTTTCTGCTTTTTCACTTTTTCTTCAAACAATCTAGAACTGAAAAGATGCTCACAAGGCTGAGCTTATTTTTCACAGCTATCTATCTATCCTAACCTAAACTATACACAACATACATTCATTTGGTGAACTCTTCTTTCCAATATAGCCAGTCAAGTATATGATTGCATGGTTGATCTTGGTTGAGCTCTTTGATGATGTTGAAGAAATGAAAAGGCCACTTCCCCCTCACTTGTTTTTGGACAGCAGTGCTCCAAATTTTCTTTAAGCTCTACCACAAACTATTTTTGGCATGCTTTATTCCCTCTTTAAAGGCTTCTAAGGAAATAGCAAAGGGATCTTCGAATAATAACTGGTCTAGAGGATTCGAGAAATAGACCTCATTTAGGATTACTCCTTCCTTTACTTGACTAACCTTGGGATTCTTTTGAGAAATAATCCCTTCTCCCTCTTTATGATTATCTGATTTGGCAACTTCAGAAAGTAATGTTATGCTACCTTCAAGCAATCTTGGTATACCCAGATTTAGTGAGATGATGCATGTTAGTGAGCATTTATCCTGATGACTAGGACTATTCTTTGGCACCAAGTCTTCTTGAGAAGAAATTTTAGTATCAGCATCAATCTGTTCTGTACTTTTAGTATGAGAAAATGCATTAGTAGATAAATCAGCAGTAGAACACATATACATATCTTCTTTACAAAAAGGTTTGGGTGTTGGCTGTATGCTTAGGATTTCATTGGTTTCTTCTTTTGTTGAAAGGGGTGGTGTCTTTCTCTTCTTCTGGGTGGAACTATGATGTCTCTCTTCCTTTTGTGAATGCTCACAAGGATGAATGTATTTTTGAGGAAGTATTTCAACCTCAACAAAAATTTGTTCTATTTTTTCTTTATGAACAATTTCTTTAGTAGGTAAGGCAGTAGTGGATAACATCTGATCTATTTCCTTTTCAGTTAAAGGAGGAGGTATTTTCTGTTTTCTTTGGATTGGGCAACAATTTCTTTCCATTTTTTGTAGAAGTTGATCTTGTGGCTGAATGTTCTCTTGTATTTTACAATGAAGGGAAAATGGATTGTTATTTGTTTCAACCTTTTCAAAGAGCTCTTGTGGATCCTCTCTTATTTTTTGATAGATTTCATCTGGGATCAACTCTTCTTGGTCATCTTGATGGTTATTTTGGGTAAGAAAATTATGGATCTCCTCTAAATAATCCTTAGGATTCCAATTTCCTAAGTTTTCATCAATGCTTACAAGGTGTTGTATGAGGTCTTCAAACTGATCACAACAATTTTCAGCCAATTATAGAGATGGAAAATGCCCTATATAGTGCTTACAAAATACTTTGTGGAAATCCTTCAAAGAAAACAAGATGCCAGGTTCTAGGCCTTCATACCATTCTCTTGCCTTTCCTTCTAATGTACCCATGAACATTTTCATGAGGCAGTCCTCATGCCATTCAACCTTTAACCTCCATACATGTATATGAAAATTGATGAGATGTAACAATGGGTCATCAAAATTTTCTTCTCGAAAGATAGGTAGGTTTTCTATCCAATTTACGTCTTTAGGCATTTTGTGTGGGAATCTAGGGATATGTTCTCTGCTCATCGGAGCTTATCTCCTTTGTGTCCTTGGATCCATATTTGTTAATCAGAAAGGATCACTGTGTCTTTTCAACCAGTCTAAAGTTCTCTACCAGTGGAGTCTTTTGGTCTAATGAAGGTTGTGGAGTCGCCAGGTGGAAGATTTGAACTATGTTGTCCACCATCAGCATGATTGGGATTGCTTAATGCATTCTCAGGAGATTTTATAAGGACTAGTGGAGTAATAGGCCTACTGGAGGCTAGTGGAGTCGCCAGGTGGATTTTTTTAGTTGTTTTTAGAGATATGTGTATGGTCCACCACCAATACTGATAAAATGCCAATCTAGGGATTTTTTTGGCGTTTTCTGAGTTTCATGTAGCCCTAAGGTTTGTAAGAGTGTCCTATATTTGGGTCATCATTTTTCTAGGATGGTGAGACAACTAGATTCTACTCTTTGATAATACTTCTAGGTTGAGAGATTTCTGAAGTTCTAAGGTATACTTAATTTGTCACTAACTCAAAAGGTCCCACCGTGATCGCCATTATGTTAGTGAGCGGTGGGATAAGTCTACAAGATAATATTCTCAAAGGTCTCTGAAGGTTTAGGGAATATAAGTTTTTTTATCACTCAGAGTCCCACCGTGATCGCCATTATGTTAGTGATCTTGCGATTATGTTAGTGGTCTTGTACTGATCTTGCCCTTTGCCTAAAATTATGCAATCTTACTTCAAAGTGCCCAATAGCTTGAAATAATATGCTTAGGCATTTCCTCGTAGTGATTTGAGTTATTTGTTTGTCTTAATTGTCTTTCCCCAAAGTCTGATAGCAATTTCCTAAAGTTAGAGAGTCATATATCTCTATGTATTGCTTGAATGTTTATTTCTATGCATTTATTAGTTTATAGTTACATTTCTCATGATTAATGGTTATCCCTACCATGTCTATGTCAGCTATTGAACTATTTATGTTTGAAATCCTTTGTTCTTCACAAATTTAGTGTCCATCCCACTCCATTTTACCCAAAGATCCATTTTACCTCGGTTAAATCGGCCCTTCAACAACTTTGTATCACCATCTGAAAGCTTTCTTGACCTTTTCGACCCCATAGCCCAGTTGATCTGACATCTTTTTACCTATCTTAGTCTTTGATCAATTCATCCCTCGCAAACCTTAAAAAAAACCAAAAACCTACTTCATAACTAGCCTAAAATCAGAAATACAAGAAGCAAACACATAGATATCCCTTACACAAATAGAGAGAGCCCTCTCTGAGTCTAGAAATGCTAGGTCCTTGGGATCCAAATATTGGTTTGATGTTACCCTGTCACTTGGCTTTCCAATCAGCCAAATCATGGGACACTAACAGGTGTTGCAATAAAAGCAATAATGAATACAAAATTTTTGTTCAATAGGACAAGGATCATCAATATGTTGAACCATACAATGTAAATATCGTTTTCAATGCTAGCTAGAGATCTAGTCACATAAATGAGTACCCCATAAATTTGTGCTTTGGGACACCCCTAGGATTCAATAATTAATCTAAAGTGAGAGGATTCATTGCTAAGGTGACAATGGAAATGACCTTGAGTTGACGCAAAATGACACTTTGTGATCCTTGCAAAACTAGAGTGTCGGTTTCATCATCAAAAAGAGGCACAATTGACAAGTGGCAACATCTCACATTTAAGGCACTTGGCAACAAATAATTATGCATGTTTCTCCACTGAGGGTACCTTTTGTTGGGTGTGGAGCCTAATTTTCATCATGATTTAGAGATCCTTGTTTTAGCTAGATGTATACCCCAGGAAAACTATACACCTGTGCAACAGGGGGGGTGCAGGGGAGACTTTCCCCCCCCCCATGGGGTCCGAGGGGGCTGACCCCCCAGCTGGGGGGTCTGGGGGGCAGTGGTCCCTCAGTGGGGGTTTCAGGGGCAGGGGCCTCGAAGCTAAAAACATATGTAAAATTGCCTTGTAAAAGTATAGTAATTTCTAGTCAATCTGGGCCGTTCATTAGGTGGATGATCTGAAGGTAGAAGTTATGTTTATTTTAGGGTTTTTCCCCTAGAAGCCAACCCCTCACTTTGTATGAGGGAATTGTATTGCAGCTGTGTATTGTATGAGTATTCTCAGAGAGAGAAACAAATAGGGAGACTGTGAGAGAGAATAGAGGATATTACAGTGGATCTGTTGTAGGTTGTGTCTCTTCCTTTGGCTGGATAATAGAAAGGAAGAATTGGCTGTTCAGGGTGGACGTAGCCCAAATTGGGTGAACCACGTATATCTGTGTCTCTCTGGTTTTATTTGTTTTGTGTGTTTGTGTTTTTCACATATTTTATGTGTTACATTGCTCTGTAATATATAATTTTCTAACAATTGGTATCAGAGCCAAAGGTCTATTTGGCTGATAAACTCGCAGTAAAGAAGGGTTCCTGGTTCGAGCGGGAGCAATGGCGGAATATGGTAAGTTTAGGGTCGAGAAATTTAATGGCCAAAACTTCCTATTGTGGAAGATGCAGATGGAAGATTATCTGTATCAGAAAGATCTGTATCTACCATTGAGCGGAAAAACAAAGAAGCCGACGGCTATGAAAGACGCAGAATGGGAGATTCTCGATAGAAAGGCACTCGAAACAATATGGTTGTGCCTCGCAGCATCTGTAGCCTTCAAAATTTCGAAGGAAACAACAACAGAGGGTTTGATTAAGGCATTGACGAAACTATATGGAAAACCCTCAGCCTCAAACAAGGTATTTCTCATGAAATGTTTATTTAATATGAAGATGTCGGGAGGTGGATCTGTTGCAGACCATTTAAATGATTTTAATAAGTTACCAGTCAATTAAGTTCCATAGGGGTAAAATTTGATGATGAAGTTAGGGCTCTTTTATTTCTGTTCTCATTGCCAAAAATTTCGAATGGTTTAGTTATGGCCATTAGTAACCATGTCTCTGGATCTAGTACTTTAAAGTTTGATGATGTTGTCGGTGCTATCCTTAGCGAGGAAATGCGACAGAAAAACACCAGTGAGACATCGGGCAATGCTTTGAGTGCAGAGTCTAGGGGAATAATAATGGAAAGAGGAAAGAGCTTGGGATATCGCAGTAAATCAAGGAAAGGTATATCCAAGTTGAGACCGGGGATAGTGTGTTGGAAATGTGGAAAGAAAGGACACCTAAAGAAAGACTGTAGATCTCAAAAGGGAAAAGAAGGAGACGCGCAGCAAGAAAACAATAATGAAGCAAATGTGATAGGTGATGTGTTACAATATGATTTTATTCTTTCTTTCGAAAATGTTACTGATTCCTGGGTAGTAGATTCAGGAGCCTCATTCCATGCCACACCTGATAAGAAATATTTTCATGACTATGTTCAAGGAGATTTTGGATAAGTCCGTTTGGGTGATGATAAACCATGTAAAATTTTTGGAATGGGTAAGGTTCTTGTAAAAAATAAAATGGAAACCAATGGCTATTAAAGGAGGTAAGGCATGTTCCAGATCTGAAGAAAAATCTGATTTCAGCAGGGCAGTTAGGCGGTGAAGGTTGTGTGACAACTTTCACAGATAAAAATTGGAAGGTCACAAAAGGAGCCTTGGTAATAGCAAGAGGTGAAAAGGTTGGTACATTGTATTTATGCAATGGTATTTCTAACTCTGTTAATGCTTTAACTTCCAAAGGAGAAGATGCAATATTATGGCATCATAGGCTCGGACACATGAGTGAGAAGGAGATGAAGATTCTTCACTCAAGAAATTTGTTGCCAGGTTTGAAGAATGTTGATTTGGATTTATGTGAGAATTGCATTTATGGAAAATAGGAGAGAGTCAAATTTATTAGAGTTGGGAAAGAAAAAAAGAGTGAAAAATTAGAGCTTGTGCATACAGATGTATGGTGACCTGCTCAGGTATCATCTCTCAGTGACTCTCGTTATTATGTTACTTTTATTGATGATGCAACTAGAAAAACTTGGATTTATTGTATTCAAAATAAATCTGATGTATTGGATACTTTCAATAAATGGAAATTTTTGGTTGAGATTGAGACAGTAAAGAAGTTGAAGTGTCTCGGATCAGAAAATGGAGGAAAATATTGCAGCAAAGAGTTTGATAGGTATTGTTCGGTGCATGGAATTCGCAGAGAGAAGACAGTTCCAAGAACACCACAAGAAAATGGTGTGTCAGAAAGGATGAACAGAACAATCATGGAGCGTGCAAGGTGCATGAGATTGCATGCGGGATTGCCTTTAAAATTTTGCACAGATTTTGTAGATACTGCTATTTATCTAATAAAACGAGGGCCTTTAAGTTCCTTGGATGGTGGTATTCCAGAGGAAGCATGGACAGGTAAAAAGGTAAACTAATCTTTTTTAAAGCCTTTTGGTTTTGAGGCCTTTGTCCATATTAATAAAGAAAATAGAACAAAGCTTGAGGCAAAATCAAATAAATGTACCTTTATTGTATATGGTGTTAATGATTTTGGCTATCGCTTATATGATTATGAAAATCACAAAATCATTAGGAGTAGAGATGTAATATTCAATGAAAAGGTCTTGTATAAGAATCAATTGCAGAAAAATAAACAGGAAAAAGAAAACAAATAATACACAATTCTTGATGAGATCACAGAAAAAGTAAAGGTGCCTGAAAATAATAACAATCAACAACCACAACAACAGCAACCATCACAATAGCAACAGGCACCTCAAACACCTGAAAGTGGTGTTAGAAGATCTACCAGGATAAGTAGTCCTCCTGAACGATACTCTCCTTCATTATATTATTTATTGTTAATTGATTCTGGTGAACCCAAATGTTATGAAGAAGCAATGCAGTTTGAAACTAGGAAGAAGTGGGAGCTAGCCATGGAAGAAGAGATGGACTCCCTAATGCATAACCAGACTTGGGACTTATTCAGGTTTCTTGTAGGTAAAACTACACTACAGAATAAATGGGTTTACAGGCTGAAGGAAGAAGATGGAGGGAAACATAGGTACAAAGCTAGAATTGTGGTGAAGGGGTTTGCACAAAATAAAGGTATTGATTTTGATGAAATATTTTCTCTTGTTGTTAATATGACTTCAATCAGAACTATTTTAAGTCTTGTAGCAAAAAAAGATTTACATCTTGAACAGTTAGATGTAAATAAAACATTTCTCCATGGAGATTTGGAGGAAGAGATCTATCGAGAAACCAGAAGGATATGAGGTCAAAGGGAAAGAAAAATTAGTGTGCAGGTTAAAGAAGAGCTTGTATGGCTTAAAACAGGCTCCAAGTTAGTGGTATCTAAAATTTGACAAGTTTATGTCTAAACAAGGTTATACTAGATGTCACTCTGATTATTGTGTTTATCTGAAAAAGAAAAATGATGACAGCTATATTATATTGTTATTGTATGTAGATGACATGATTGTTGCAGGTTCTAACATGTAGGAAATAAATATGCTCAAAATAAAATTGGAAAATTCATTTTCAATGAAGGATTTGGGAGCTGCAAAACAAATCCTTGGTCTGAGAATAACTAGAGACAGGAAAAATCGCAAATTAACACTGTCTCAGAATGAGTACATATAAAAGGTGTTGAAAAGATTTAATATGTAGAATGTAAAACAAGTTAGTACACCTTTTGCTAGCCATTTCAAACTTAGTAAGGACATGTGCCCGAAGACCTAAGAAGAAATGGATTATATGTCTAAAGTTCCATATGCATCAATAGTTGGAAGCTTAATGTATGCAATGGTCTGCACAAGGTTTGATATTGCACATGCTGTGGGAGTTGTAAGCAGGTACATGAACAATCCAGGAAAATAACATTGGATGGTAGTAAAATGGATTCTCAAATATTTGAGAGGTACCAGAAATCAAAAATTATGCTTTGGTGGTTCAAACATTTCTCTACGGGAATATGTTGATGCAGATATGGTAGGTGACAGAGATAATAGGAGGAGCACTACAGGGTATGTATTTACTATAGGTGGAACAGCTGTTAGTTGGGTTTCAAAAATCCAAAGTTTTTTTGCACTTTCAACAACAAAAGAAGAGTACGTTGTTGCTACAGAGGCTAGTAAAGAAATGATTTGGTTACAAATTTTTATGGATGAATTGGGTAAGAAGCATGATATGGGCACGTTATACAGTGATAGCCAAAGTTCCATTCATCTTGCAAAGAACTTAGCATTTCATTCCAGGACTAAACACATACAGCTCAAGTACCATTTCATATGGTCAATATTGGAAGATGGACAGTTGAAGCTGGAAAAGATACACACTAGCCAGAATCCTGCAGATATGCTAACAAAAGTTGTAACTAGGGAGAAACTGAGAATATGCTCAGTTTCAATTGGTCTTCAAGGATGACGATAAATATGAGAAACAACCAGGTCCAAAGAGGAGTCATTGTCCAGCAAATGAGGCAGCGGTGGAGTTGCTACAATCAGTCTCCAAGTGGGAGATTTTTGGGTGTGGAGCCTGATTTTCATCCTGATTCACAGATCCTTGTTTTAGCTGGATGTATACCCCAAGAAACTTGTACACCCCTGCAGCGGGGGGGGGGGGGGACTTGTCCCCCCATGGGTTCCGGGGGGGCTAACATTCCCCCAGCAGGGGTTTCGGGGGCAGCGCCCCCGAAGCTAAAAACATATGTAAAATTTCCTTGTAAAAGTATAGTAATTTCTAGTCAATCTGGGCCGTTCGTTAAGCAGATGATCTAATAGTAGAAGTTATGTTTAGTTTAGGGTTTTTTTCCCTAGAAGGCCACCCCTCACTTTTTATGAGGGTATTATATTGCAGCTATGTATTGCATGAGTATTCTCAGAGCGAGAAACAGATAGGGATACTGTGAGACAGAACAGAGGATATTATAGCGGATCTGTTGTAGGTTGTCTCTTCATTTTGCTGGATAATAGAAAGGAAGGACTGGATGTTCGGGGTGACATAGCCCAAACTGGGTGAACCACGTATATTTGTATCTCTTTGGTTTTATGTGTTTTGTGTGCTTGTGTTTTCTGCATATTTTATGTGTTGCATTGCTCTGTAATATATAATTTTTCTAACACCTTTCACATTTCCCAAGGCACAAATCACATATTTGGATGAATTTTGGATAACTTGTCATATTCCACTAGCTTCATGCATGAAGAGGATCTCCCATCCTCTAAGAAGATTTTGGAGGATTTCATGGCATATTCAAGGGTCACATGTATAAAAGAAGAACGTCATAGCTAGTTGATTTTTACTTTTTATTTCACATGTTGAGAAGCATGATTCATGTATTTTAAGGCGTGCTTTATTGTTGAGTTCACATATTTGGAAGCACAATTGCACAAGTGGAAACATCTCAAGAGTGTCATAAGAGTAAAAAAGATTTAGAATTCCTACCATTTTTATTAGGATTTATATTTCGCACTAATATTTTTCGGAGTTTCCTACCTTTTTCTTTGATAATTTGGTTTAAATTGAGAATAAAAGTCATTACTATTCAATGAAAATAGGATTTATATTTCCCACCAATATTTTTAATAGTTTCTTTATATTTTGCTTAAATTGAGAATATAACTCATTCCTATTCAATGAAATCATATTTAGATTTCCCACCATTTTTAATAGGATTTAGATTTCCCACCATTTTTATTAAGATTTAGATTTCCCACCAATATGTTGACCATTATTTTAGGGTTTTTTACTATTTTTTTTAGCACTATTTTCTTTAAATTGAGAATAGAACTCATTCCTATTCAATATTAAAAAATTTGAGGATGCGTTTGAGTGTCCTTTAGATAAGTTGGAGTCACTAAGAAGTAAGCAAGCCATGATTACAAGGAGAGGAAATGAAAAGAGGTAAATTTATATTTTATAATAATGAATTATTTTAAGTTGTTTTTTTTGTGATTTTAGATCGATTTTAACTTTAAGGGTAAATTTATATTTATAACCCTGAATTATTTGAAGTTAATTTTTATGATTTAAAAAAAATTTCTATATATATCTTAGAAAATCTGGATTTAAAAAATTCAGAAATTGAAGCGGCAAGTCTTTGGTTTTAGAAATGTCTCATTTTTTAATGTCTGAAATAGGTGTTTATGAAAAATAGTTTAATTACCTAGGATGACACATAATATCCACTTTAACTTTCACCGAGAGGCATTTGTTCAAAAAATTGATATATATATATTTTTAGAAAAACAGATCTAAAAAATTCAGAAATTGAAGTGGTTAGTATTTGGTCTTTAGCAATGTCACGTTCATTTGTCTCTAAAACAGGTGTGCAATAAACATTTTGTGCTTGTCTATGTGTAATAATAGTTGCTATGTCCATCCAAAATTCTTGTTTATGTGACCCTAACAAGCATTTCCATAGCCTATCTAGCGGAATGCATCAACAATTCACTTCTATTCGAGTTACCCTCTACAGATGTGCTGAGAGTTTTCTCCATGAACAAATCTCGTTGTTTATGTCAATATGAGAAGCCTACCTAGCCGGATCCATCAAAAATTTGGTTTTATGTGTGTTACCCTCTCCAGATGCGCTGAGAGTTTTCGCCGTTAACAAATCTAGTTGTTTATGTCAATCTAAGAAGCATTTCCGCAGCCTAGCTAGCAAGATCCATCAACAATTCACCTTTATGTGTGTGACGATTTGGCAGATGCATTGTTTATATATGTTAATTTTTATTTGTTTGTTTTTTTCAAACGTATATTCTACTTTCAGATGCACTATTTATATATGTTAATTTTTATTTGTTTTTTTTTTTAATGGAAATTATATTTTAAATGGGAGTTTCATTGGCTGGTTGGTAATGTAGGGGTATTGATTTTCTCTTTGCCCAGGTTTGAGTCCCTCTTGTGACACATTCACACCCAAATTCGAGTCCCTCTGATGACATATTAGTCCATTTTAGGATGATCTACCTTTTCTTGCTATTGGGGGCAGGTGCTTGGAATGAAGAGGGTTGTTTGTTGCTATTGATGACAGGTGCTAGTTGACAATTTTGGTAGCATAGATACCCCAGTTGTGGCTTTTTAGCCAAAGCAAGGTTTGATTCCCTCTTGTGACCATGTTCACACACAGGTTTGAATCCCTCTTATGACATGTTCATCCTTTCTACGTTGATGTACCTTGTAATGAAGAGGGTTGTTTGTTGCTATTGGGGTTAGGTGCTAGTTCAAAATTATGGTAACATAAATACCCTAATGGTTTCTTAACAAAAACAACTAGAATACTATTATGATAGCATAGATACACTAATTGTGGATTCTTAGCCAAAGAAACTTGAGAACTTGAATGTTGTGTGTGCATTGTGAAGCCTACTATTGCCTTCAAGAGTTTGATACCTCTAAATGCATAACAGATCCATGGTTAAGATGGAACTAAATTATTTTATATAGTTCGTCAAGTCCCTAAATTATAAACAAAGGGCCAACAACATCCAAAATCTGGACTGCTTTGAATCTCTTATATAATTGGACTGCTTACAATAACCCACTGAATTTCATCATTTTGTATATGGCAAACTTTTCCTTTTCCTTTTTCAACTAAAAGCCTAGTATGTTAGCATGCAGTTGTCTCTTCTGCTGCTTTTCAACTACCTGTGCAATTTTCTCTTCTATTTTTTTTCAACTACCAATTCCATCTTATTTTAGATGTGTATATCCCTCATTCCTAAACTATGTTTCTTAGAATTAAAATTGTAATCCTTATTTAATGATGCTCGATGACACAACAAGTCCCTCTACAATAATCTATGCTACAAATTTTATGTAGAAGCCTAAAAGGTAGTCACATGAAGATGAATATAGACAGATTCAAGAGAAACTGGGGTTTATTCCTGAAAGTATGAGCCTCTATTGTTTAGTTTCCTTTTTTGGAGTCCATAGCATGGTAAGCACAATGGATTTTGGATTTTTATTGACTTGCACGTGGCATCCATTGCTTCAATATATCCTTCAAGTGTTTCACTCAACATGATTACTGTTAGATGCTTTTCTCTCTTTCTTTTTTTACATTGGACTTCTGTAATGGTTCTTTCAGCCTAGTCGTTCACATAGAAATTGTTTAACTTTTTTTTAGCCTAGTTGATTTTAGCCTAGTTGTTCACATGGAAATAGTTTATTGTTTATCTTTAGTCAAAATAACTCCTGAATTATTGTTATATGTGAACCCATTCACACCACCCTGCAATTTATTCCTTGGAAATGGTAATGTTGTTGTGGCTTTAGACTATACATTTTTACAACTCATACTTCTCAATATTTGAGAACATAAATGAAAGGTAAATCTACATGTTCCAAACCTTTCTTACTTTGATTCATTAGTGTGATGTTGCATGCTTTTTGGCATTTGGAGTTAACATGTTGTGGAAATGTATCTAATTTTTTTGGTTAATGATTTTCTAACACCCACAAGATAAAAAAAATGATAGTTATGATTATCTACAAAACAAAAACCCTTGAAAATACTATGATCTAAATTGAAATCTTATGATCTGAATTGAAATCTTATGAAATGGCAAGGATTTTCTAATAAAAATGTTTTTTTTTTATGTTATGCAACCTATTCGCAGATATCCATACCGAGGTAAGAAATTATTTTTCATTTTGGATGTCAATGCTTTTTTAACAATTATTTTGTTTTCTTTTCTACTTTAAAATTTTTCTTACTAACTTTGATTAAGTGTTATCTATATGTGTAGGTATCCAATATGAATGGAATACATCGTAAGAGATCACTTTTAATAGTGAGTAAAACCACAAATTCAAGCCACATTACAAAAAAAAATGACAACATTCGATGTGGCATCATCAAAAAATACCCACAAAAAAGAGCACCAGGATCCATTTCCCCATTACAACATGAATCTAGTTGATTTAGTGTCAACACCAATTCTAATGCACATATTATTGAGAAAAATGTGGATGAAAAATTGGAAGGTATGACCATTTTTCAAATTTATATTTCTTGTACAAATTCTTCAAGATTTTATGTTAAGAGATTCATATTGTTATTGTCTCAAGAGGTGTGATTTGTTTTCCAGAAAATTCTAAGCACGTACCATCACAACAACTTTATGGTTTGGAGCAAGAACCATCACAACTAGATCATGATTTGGAGCAAGAACAACCACAACAAGAGCATGGCTTGGAAGGTGAAGATGAAAGTACCGAAGCCCATAGTACAAAAAATGTGAAAAGGAAGGGTAGTGGACCAACAAAATGCCTCTTTGGAAACACTACAGAGGCCTTTGCATTGCCTAAAATTAAATTTAATGAGAGGGGACAAACTATTGGTCCATAGTCAGAGAAATTCACCTCCTTTTTAGGTGTCCTTGCAAGAGAGTTTTAAGGCATCAAACACATGGAATGGAAACAAGTGCCTGAAGCACTTAAGAGTGTAATCAATGTGAGTATCAACCAAATTATTATTGGCTTTTTTTCTAAATTTCATTGGTGCATGTGAACATGTATATGATAAGTTTAATTTCAAATAAGACTTTGTATCTAATAATGCATTGTTTATCTATTGCAGTGTATGTACTAAATAGATTTGTCACTAGAGCAATGGTGTTATAAAGCAATATCTCAGTGCTTGATAACTTACATATATAATTTGTATAAAAATTATTATTTGAAATACAAAACAGATGAGGGGAGGATGACAAATGTTCATATCAGAGTAAATGAAACCGATTGGATTGAATTTGTTAGAATATGATCTGACCCTAAATTCAAGGTAAAAATTAAAGACAAATCTACTTGTTATCATTAAATGAGATTTGAATTTGAATCCTTGCATATAATCAATTTAATTATAAGCATCCATTTTTTATTGAGTTGTAGGAGAAGGCAAAAGTAAATCATGAAAATAAGGCATTAGAACAAGAGACTCACACTCCTAGTCGTAGAGGTTACTATAGAGTTGAACATGACCTTGTAAGTTGTAACAAAAACTATTTTTTGTTCACAATTACCAATTGCAAATATACTTATCTAGACTGTTGTATTTTTTTTTACTAGAATGAAATTGCAATAAAAATGATACGCCTGTAACTAGGGCTGATGTGTGGATGAAATTTCTTACAAAGAAGGATGGCATTCCAATGCCATCATTTAGTGTAGAAATAATAGTAAGTTCCTGACCTATTCTTGTATATATTTAATTTTTTTATTTTTTAAATATTAATGATGTTTCTTACATGTGTTTGTTGAAATGTTGTCATTTCTAGAAACAAATTGAATCGATATAAAATGATTCAGTGTCTCCTACATATGCAACAAAGGAAGATGTCATTGCAATAGTTTTGGGGCCTGAGAGGAGGGGTCGTGTACGTGGGGTTGGCTTTGGGGTTACTCCAACTGATTTTTTTGGAAAAGAGTGTGCTTACAAGAGGAAATTACATAATACAAAAGAAAAATTGAAATAAAAAGATAAGGAACTTGGAATATTGAAGGCAGTTGTTGAAGAATTAATGAAATGGAAAGTTACCATGGAGGCGAGAAAAGAAAATGGTCGAGTTGATCCAGAACGGACCAAAAATGTAAGAATTACACGTAGGCTATTTAATTGTTGATGTATGCCATCTTTGAATATTGAAATTTTAAAAGCACAATGCCAATATGAACATGATTGTATTGTTGTAGATGTGTAATTAATGAAATATTATTTTTGTAGCTTAACCGTTCATCTTATGATTTCATGGTATCACATTCAAACTATTTATTTTTTAGCATAGTTCCTTAAGTCCTAGTCAGGCTTCGCTAGAACAAACTCCATTGACTTCAGGACAACCTATTCATGACCCAATTGGTGGCTCAATAATAGAGGTGAGTTTTATACTTTTTTATTTTTTTGTTTAATATTATATTTTTTTATATGGAATCTTACAAGAATTTGTTTATTTGCAGGGTCAACCACAATTAATACCTTCAAATACAGGATTGAGGGGGGGAAATGGTTACTTACATATTTTAATGGTCAAGTGAAGGTTGCAAAGGGTTACATAAAAAACATTGAACCATATTTTTTCATGCCAAATGGAGAAGAATTAGGAGAAGGATATTATTTTGTGTGCCCATAATTAATCTTGGTTGATCCTGATTATGAAATTAACCTTAAACGTAGAATTAATCGATGTGATTATTTAGCAGATGCACTTAACACTTTTATATGTTGGAAGAGCAGTGACATTGAATTGATCAATGAATGAGAGAGAACAATGACTTGGTAAATTACTATCCCAACCATTTGAGGATATTCGACGCAGAATGTGATAGCTTACTTGTGATTAATATCATGGTTAAGATGTTGGATACATGATTACTATTATACTTCTTTAAAATATATGTTTTTTACATTAGATGTACTACAATTTTCTTGCTACTATTTGGTTATTGTTTGTAATCTGGATATATAAACCTTATCACACTGGATATATACTATCTTATCATGCTTTGTAAATGTTGTGTAAGGGTTGCAAGCTTTGTGTGATTTCCGCTGATAGCTAAAAACCTTTTCAATTAAGGCTTAAACTAATATGAAACCATTTAAATTATCCATCATGCACTTGCTAATGATAGATATTTTCATTTGTGAATAGGGGTAAGTTGAAAATTTCCCTGAAAATGATTTGGTTCAGTGGTTTTCTCATATGCCATAATTTCCTCTTTGTATTTTGTGTAATGTCATACCAGTATTTAATTTCTGAAATCTGTACTAAATGAGGAACATGATTGAGGATCTGGTATATTCCTTGATTTCAGAGCGTCCTTGCAATCCACACACTATAGCGTCTATAAGGATCCTGTAATTTTTGGAATTTTCACACAAACGAAAAAATTAGAATAGTAAGAAAATTACATATCGTTATAACACGTATTTATAGTAAGAAAATTTGGGCAATTTTTATAACACATATTTATCGAGCATAATTTTGTTTTTATTTCTGAAATTGAAATTTATTTGTAAGTTCCATCCACGTTTGTTGTTTGTTTTATCTTGATGAGCAACAATCCTTTTTCTCAACAATTTCTGGGCATGTAATCTTTAATTGTAAGCCAAAAATGGACAAGGAAAGCTGCAATGATGTGATCAGTGTTTTATAAAAACATATTTCCCTATTATATCTTGTAAAGTTGCTTGAATGAACAAAGAGATACAAGTAATAGTTGTATAAATTTGAATGAACAAAGAAAAATGGAATATGAAGATATGTGTAGATGAAGTTTTTGTGGAGAAAAAAGAAGAAATGAACAAAAATAGATAATGAAAATATAAAGTTGGGTTCAAGGACAAGAATTCAATCAACTGTTTTACATTAACTCCAATTTATGGAATCTAAATATAATTGTTTTCCACAAAATCTAATTGATGGAATCTAAATATAGTTGTAGCATTAAGCTTTGCAATTAATTGTAGTAGTAAGAAAATTACAGAATAGTTTTGTTAACACTAGAGATTGAAATGAATGAATGTCAACAACCCTTTGATGTAGTCTGAAACAAAAATATTTTCAGCTAAAATAGGATGGAGAATGGTGTTTTAGATAATAATATTAGCTACTACACCTGATTCAACCCAAGTGATAAGCTTTTGTTGAGTTGATAAAAATTGTGTCAATTCCATCTTCATATTCATCTGCTTCCACTGTCCTACTTCATTGATTCAATGCTTCTTGTTGTAGAGTTGAACTTGTGATCTGCTTCCATGGACACCAAAAACAGACCCAAGTGGCCTTGAATTGCTGCAATTCTGATATATATTTTGAGACTTGAATTGGGCATTATATTTTAACAAAAATGGTGATGAAGGAAGCATTCTCATCACCTTAATTACAATGGGGAGAGGAGGAGAGGGAGCCATCACACATCTCCATTAGAGGGGTATAGTTTCTTGATTTATCACTAGTTTTTGGAGACTCAAGGAATCTTCTTGATGGGGAATGTGGTGGATAGTGACAAAGATGGGTCCAGGGAGGGGTTTCCAATGGAGTATAGAAAGGAGGTGAAGATGAAGGGGTGAGAAATGGAGGAGTTTCAACTGAATTGTCCACCATTCTCATCTGAGAAAATGGGTTGAAGTTGTTCGAGATGTAACTAGGGGTTGATCGGCACCACATGTTCTGGAAGCCATGCTTTACCTTAGTTCATTGCAAAAAATGGCAACGTTACAAGGACCTAAAACTGGAATCAACTCCTGGGCACACAACAACCAACTACCGTGCAAACAATTAGTACTCGGTGTATGTAAACAAGTGTATCACCAAACCAACACATATGGGTCAACCTTTCTTCTTGGCTTCAAGGCTTGTTCTCTTTTGGACGATCCTCATTAAGGCCATATTTTCTTGTCCCATGCCAAGAGCCATCATACATATGAAGTTTGCAATTATGATACATAGGAGTCAGGACAGTGAATCAAATCAATTTTGCCTTGACCTTGTTCTTTGCAATGCATATTGCACATCTCTACCATGCCAAATTTCTCCCATGTATATTTCCTACCCTAGATATCAAATTATTCATTTTCTGGTGTAAAAAATGCATTCCTCATGTTCCCATGAAACCATTTGATGTAAACTAGAATGATTGATTGGTCATTGATAAAAATACCTACAAGCATTACAAGTGCCATGGTAATTGAACAATCCTTCTGCATGCCACTTTGTTTAGAGACATGTTCATACCCAATGGAACCTCTTTTGTCCTGAAATGAGAATGTCTTTCGCACAAGTTCAGTGAAAATCTCACAAAAGCATCAACTTCAAATTTCCTATAAAAAACATGCTCATTACCACACAGATGTTCATCACACCCTCCATGATGCATTTTTTAGGACAAAGATAAGTGTTTTTTTCATGATACTCAATCTCAGTTTTATCACACAAGGAATTTTACACCTTGGGAGAGAACACTTCATCCTATAGATGTTGAGGTGACTTACACTTATGAAGACCTTCATGTCCAACCTTCAAGCAACAATATTTTCCACATCTGGATGATTTGTCAAAAGAAGAAAAAATCTGCACATATGTATGATTTTTCTTTTTTCAATCATGACCTACCAAATTTCAAGAATCCTCCACTTGGTTTCTTTGGTGTAATTCGAGAGAGTAATATGTCCACTTTTCATCACAAACATAGTTACCCATACAAGAGTGATAAGAGGAATGGCGTTTCTCTAGAACACATTGCCAAAACCATATAGAAAATTTACAACCACATACAGAGTCTCCCTGTTTCAGTTCTGTGAGGGCCAAAACTACCTCCAGTTGCAATTTTTGTACACAAATTTTCCTAGATAATTCTGCAATGCTGCAGCAAAGCCACCTTTCAACGTTCATCACAGATGTCCACTTACCTCACAGATGTTCATCACACCTTCCATGATGCATTTTTTTAGGACAATATCTCCCAAGATAAGTGTGTTTTTAACGATACTCAATCTCAATTTTATCACACAGGGAATTTTGCAGCTTGGGAGAGAACACTTCATCCTACAGATGTTGAGGTGACTTACACTTATGAAGACCTTCATGTCCAACCTTCAAGAAAAAATATTTGCTGCATCTGGATGATTTGTCAAAATAAGAACATATCTTCATATATGTATGATTTTTCTTTTTGCAATCATGACCTGCCAAATTTCAAGAATCCTCCACTTGGTTTCTTTGGTGTAATTCGAGAGAGTAATATGTCCACTTTTCATCACAAACATAGTTACCCATACAAGAGTGATAAGAGGAATGGAATTTCTTTAGAACACATCGCCAAAAATATATAAAAAAATTACAACCACATATGGATTCTCCCTGTTTTAGTTCTGTGAGGGCCAGAACTGTGTCCAGTTGCAATTTTTGTACAAAAATTTTCCTAGATAATTATGTAGTGTTGCAGCAAAGCCACATTTCAACGTAATCTCACTGCTACCAACCAATGCCCCACTAAAATGTCCTGAAATTAAAAGTGCCAAAAATTGCCATTTTTACCTCCTCTTTCCAAATCACGTGTAGAATATCTAAGATGAGAAAAAATTATCATAGGCTAGTGTCCTACCAACCAATGGGGAGATGGTTTCATTGGAACATGAGGAATGCCATTTTTTCACATCCAATGCTACCCCAATGAAGTAAAATTATAAATTTTAATTGTTGCAACCAATGATTTAATTTTATAGCATTCATCTCACCTTGATAGGTCTTGGTGTCTAGGCATCCATTTTAAATAGAGACTAGTGATATGTGTTATTGGAACTTAGTGTCTCTCTTTCTCTCTTCTTTATCCAGAGAGAGCCATCATCCATATTATAACCAATGAGCCCTTAAAGGGTCTTGTTCTATAGCATTTGCATTAATATTGTTGTAGTCCCAGAGATGTTAAAGACTTGTGCCTCCATTTTTGTAATCTCTCTTCTGAGTCATTCCTTTGACTATCATTATACTTGTTTTTCATTTCTAGGATTTGAGATTGTTTCCTTGTCTGACTTCTGTCCTTCTTTGTATCTTGCAATATTCCACTGAATCCTTAATAAACATTAGAATATCTAATAGTTTGTGTATACCCGTGAATATTTCAAGGGAGCAGTGGCTTGACAAGAATAACCATTGGAATCATGTGATGATAAATCATTTGAAGGGTGAATGGATCAAGAGTAGTGGTTTCCAATAAGTATTACGTAGACATTTAGCTTAGCCCTATAATAATATTACTGGGGCATTTAGTATTTCCTCAAATGATAGGTCAACAAACCAATTTCATACTTCCTGTTACTGTGTCTTTTTAATTCATGACATTTATAGCACAGGAACAATTTACAATTGGGAAAAGGTTATTTTTCCTAGCTTTATCCTAGAAAATTTTAGACTTTAAAATTTCCAAGGCCATGTGTGTTGGCTTATACATTATTTTTTCCCTAGAAAATTGTATTGAGTTTATTGGCTTTCCCTGAAAATGATATAATACTTGGCTACAAGTATTGTTTTGGAGAATTTCAGTCACATTCTCTGTATTGAACTATCTTCATCTTTGAGATCTAATTTTTCATTCTTTTCAGCCATTGGACACATCAATTTTATTTTCCTTGGCTAGAATTATGGTTGCAACATTTTTTATGAAGACATTTGCTGCAAGAATAACTAGAAACAACAACTGAAGAAATTTGAAATGAATCATTTCATAGTCATACAACACAAAAATGCAAACTCGTAAGGTATTATAATACTCTTGTAACGACCTAATTAAGTTGTGTTACCTATAAATGGAGAAAATGCCACATTATAATGATCGTACTTATCAATCACATGTACCACTTGCAACATGTATTTGATTGAAAAATGTATACCTATACTTCAAATCATGCAATGGCTTAAGAATTGGCAAATAATTTCTCATAACATGTAAACCTAGATTTTATTCTTTGGTAGATTCACCTATTGATTCATGATTGTCAATTCTAACATGTGAATTGTGATACACAAGTCTGCACTCAAAGATAATATAAATATGAGATAATTTCAACAATATGACCACACATGTACAACAATGTGAATACCAAGTGAGTGTAAATTGAGATTGCTAAGTATTGCTCATATAAAATAAAATAAAAGAATTAAGTAAAAAGCAGATGTAAACTAAACTATACTACAAAATATTTTTATTTATAGTAGAATGAAATGGAAGAGATGAACTATGATGCAGAAATATGCAAATACTATTGAAAACAAGAGAATACCCTCAGAGAATTAAAAAATCCTAACAGCAGGAGTGAACTTTAGTATATGGCTATCAAAATTTTACATTTGTACGAATAGAAATTGGAGGATGTAAATTCAAGAGTGAAAACACAACATGTACATTGTATTAAAACAACAAATATATTAGGCCCACTCTACACAAATTTGCAATCTGAGAATTAATGATAAAAAGAGCAGGCTCGAACAACAATTGCATAGAAGTCATTATTACTCAAATAGAATAATGTCACAGCAAGTTGTCATCTCACAAAAACTCCTAATACAACCTACAAGCTAACACTCACTCTTATGATCTATTTCTACAAATTTCTAACTAGTGTGCCTATCCTTTTCATTTATAAGTTAAGAGAAGGTGTTGTTAAAAAAAAGGCTAATGATAGCCTTAGTTGTGCATCTCCCTTGAGCCTCAGTAACTCCCTCATAACTTTTCCTTGTATGAAAGGCTTTTCTCTTAGAGTAGTCCATTATCATAATAGATATAACTCCTCTCCTGAAGGTGCCTCATTCCATAAGTATGCACTCATGAATGCACATGAGATTATCGTGTTAATATTTTCAATTAATTTCCCATACTTGGTGGGTGTGACCCAACAACTAATTCGTATGATCCTCGAAGGTGTCGTTATAAGCTTCTAGTTGTATTTAAGAATCTTTCTGACTGGTGTACCACAATCTAGCTCTGCAATCCTTGTGTTTCTCAACTTCCCAAGGCTAAGGCGAGACCAACTTGGATCAACTAGGTAATCTAACACTCTTGAGAATTTTTTTTTCCAATAACCCAAGATTCTCCCCCAACTTGTCAAACTTCCCCTTTGTTAGGAGCTTTTTCAAACTATTAACCATATGCAACTTTGTCAAAATGTGGTCCAACACTACCAACTCCCTAATGAACTTGAAATATTAGGAAATTGTATTAAATATCAATGTGTTTGAAATGGTCATGACACATTGGATTTTCATAGAGCTTGATGTAACTTTGATTCTCACAAGAGACAATATTGGGCTTCAACAATTGATTGGTTGACTCTACAATCAAGTTGCAAATCTAGATAGCTTCATAATAAGTATATGAAACTACATATACTTTGCTTCGATGGAACTAAATGAATTTTTTTCTTGCTTCTTGCTGATTTAATAAAAATGATTTATAAAAAAATAATAATGATGTTTAATATGAGCCTTATGATGGTCTACTTATACACATTGATTTTTCATGAGGTGTAGGGGTATGTTTATAACATCACTTCCCTTGAAATCTTTGTCTTGAAGGCACAATAATTAGAATTCTCTTTAGTTAAACATGTTTTTGTGGAGGAATGAAGTTTATCAGATATATATTTATATTTCTTTGAGGTTTGACTTTGTTTGTTCTTTGAATGTTAGTGAGGTTTCTTTGTATTTTTTGCACTATAGTCTAAATTCTTTTGACTTGATTGTTTAACATGAAAGCTTTATGCTTATTGGCAATATATTTGAAATACCTGCATGATCAAGAAACTATTATGGTTAAATTACTAATAAGGTACTACAGAAAGAGGATGATGTTGAGAGGGCTTACTTGGGTGACTCTGGGAGCAACCCGGAGGTGGTGAGAAAAAGCTCTTCTAAATTACAAATCTGAAGAGAAAAAAACTAGTGACGTATATGTGGTTGCTCAACCTAGGATGTATTGAAAATCATGTTAGAGAGTTTTTACCTTTCCGTTTCTTATGGAAAGTAGGTTGTCTAGTCACAAAATAACATCACTACATGTAGGTGATGGTTCAGTAGTAAGTTTTCATCCTTATATTCAGAATGGATAACGGAGAGGATCAAATTTGAATATAGGATATAATTTGATGAATTTGGAGATTTAGAGTTAAATAAATAATTGTGGTGATGTTTGGATGGGTGCTAATTTGTAGGATTTTCCATTTTTATAACTGTCTTTGTTGTGCTTTCTACAATGTTGCCTAGTTGCTTTCCTATTGCCCTAGCATTTTAACTTATTCGATGTCTATCTCTCTATTGTTTCTTGCCCCATTTGAAATGTCATCCTTATTTGGTAGGTGTTTTCTTCAATACAGTGTAAATAATTTTCCATCACACATCTTCTGTGGGGTTTTTCTACGCAAATAGCTTGTAAGGCCCATTCATTAGGGTGTTTGATGAAATGAAATGATTATCTATGATCACCAACTAATGGTACCTGCAGATATTTACTCTAACAATTCTACAGTTTTCTCGTGCCAACAATTATACAACATTATAACCTCATGAACTAGTCTCCTTTGTTCTCTTAGCTGATGCTATAAGCACTTATTGTTGTTGTCAAAGATTTTACTCTCTAGTCCCATTGAGCTATTTCAGTTATTTGTGGACATTGATCAATTTTCATTTCATTTATTCAATTTTTCTGACTGCTATGCATTACCTTTGGCCAATGCCTTATTTCTTACCTATGTTTTTTTTGTTTAATCATTCCAGCCAGCCAGAGAAGCAGGGGAAACAAGAGCCACACAGTCCAGCCAGAACCCAACAGGGGTAGCGTAGAGGCAGTAGGAGCCATGCAGGGCTGACGCAAGCCACCCAGTCAAGGTAGCCCAGGGGCAGTGTAAGCCTTTCAGGTGTAGAAATTATATAACTTTATGTGTTATATGTCGAAGATTCTCCTGATCTCACACTATTTTAACTTTATGCAAAATACATAATCTATTCCACCATTGATCATTTGCGGAAATTAAATCAAGATTGCAATGCACACATGAAACAATAAAAAATCACACACATTAACACAGTTGTTTAACGGGAAAGCCTGAAGCTGAAAACCCCAACTATCTGTATATAATATATTTCATAGATATCATGTAACATTCCTCATAAAAATCTGATCATATCAAGCTCTCAATACAATACAATCGCTACACACTAATCAGGCCCGATCTTCGAAATCCATACACCAATATTTGCCACCTACTCGCCTGCCTCTACTGCGCAATCCCTGCTGAAGAATGGCTCTGAATGAAATCGAATTTCTCCAGCCTTGCTCACGCAATCCTCATTGGCATCTCCACTGAGTGTTTGATGCAATCAATGCATCACTATAGTCACAACTGATAGTCACACTTTCTCTTTCACCTATCTCTCCACTGGCCTCCACTGAAACTTCCATGCATTGTAGTTAACTGATGTATTCTTCAGTTGATTAATGATTATTATTTAGTGAATTAATTAACTAATTAATTCACACCACTTTCACTAGTGTATCAATCAGTTAGACTAGATACAACTAGCTCAACTGAGTCTAACTGAGTTAAACTAAATACAACTCCACCAACTACCTCTCCAACTCCACCAAACTCTGTCACATGAGTTCTAACTGAAGTCCTCCATTCATTAGCTCTAGTAAACCCTTAGGAATAGCGAAATTACTTCTGTCAGCTGTTGTGCCACATTTGTGCACTTAACTGAAGTGCTCCAAGAGAATAAGATAATGTTTAGAGTCCAAATAATATTAAGAGCTAATAATATACGAAATATCTATTTTTAGACTGGAAATCTAAAAATAGACACTGCCCAATATGTCTATAAATAGAAGTCCATCTATTTTTCCAACTTGACCAACCATCCACAAATAGCATCCTTCATCTCATAGAATATGATCGACATGTCTAAAAATAGACATAGTCTAAAAATAGACTTTGCGCCAAAAATAGCCTGCGGGCCCACTTAGTGAAGGCGACTCTTTTCACTAAGCTCATCATCTTGTTGAATCTCAACACTCCCTCTCAACAAGATAGGGATTATTTTCCACCCCGATCCTATCTCTATGGTATTTGAATTTGCTCCTGGTGAGCGCCTTCGTCAGAATATCTGCATCTTGATCCTTCGTAGGAATGTAAGAAAGCAACATGATCTTCTGCTACACACAATCTCTGATATGATGGTACCGAATGACAATATGTTTAGATCTATCATGAAATACTGAGTTAACCGAGAGTTTAATGCAACTCTAATTATCAAAATATATCACAGTTGGATCTAAGTGAGAACCGAACAAACCGACCAGGATATTCCTCATCCAAATAGCCTCGCATGCAGCCAAACTTGCTGCCATGTAGTCAGCCTCTGCTAAAATGAGTGCCACGGATATTTGTTTCCTACTCTACCAAGAAACTGTTGTAGATCCAATACTGAAAATCCCTCCAGATGTGCTCTTTCTGTCCGTTGGGCTTCCTGCCCAATCTGCATCCATGAAGCCATGCAGCTTCACCTCATCTGATTGTCTGTACCACAATCCATACCCAGATGTGCCCCTGAGATATCTCAGGATATGCTTGTCTGCCTTCCAAAAGAGCTTGGTAGGCTTCACCATCGCTTGTGAAAGCTGGTTCACAACATAGCATATGTTAGGTTGTGTATTGACTAAATACATGAGCGAACCAACCAACTATCGATAAACAGTGGCATCCACTACCTCTACTGATGTAGCATCCTCTTTCCTCCAACCACCAGGAAGAGGAGTGTCGGTAGGCTTGTAGCCTTGCATGTGAAACTTCTCCAGTATCTCCCAGGCATACTTTCCTTGAAACACAAACAGTTCACCTTTCCGCTGCCAAATTTCCAATCCCAGGAAATAATGAAGGAGGCCCAAGTCCTTCATCTCGAACTCCTTTGCAAGATCTGCCTTGCATGAGTTTATCAACAGTTCATCACCCGTTAGTATTAGATCATCTACATAAAGCACAATGATCAAAAGCTTACCCTCCACCATAATCTGGTATAGGTTTGGATCCGCCTCACTCTTGGCGAAACCAAGTATGGTAAAATAACTTTCTATCCATGTGTACCAAGCACGAGGTGCTTGTTTCAACCCATACTTCGCTCTTTTGAGTCTGCACACATGCGACTCGCTGCTGAAGATTTTGAATCCTTTAGGCTGCTCAATGTACACCTCCTCCTCAATGATTCCATTGAGGAACGCAATCTTCACATCCATCTGATAAATGTGCCAACCCATCTACGCTGAGAGAGCAAGGATGGTCTGTATGGAAGAATACCTTGCATCAGGTGCAAAGGTTTCTTCATAGTTGATCCCCTCAATCTGTGAGAAGCCCTGGGCAATAAATCTTGCCTTATACTTCTCAACCCTCCCGTCATCATCTTGCTTCACTTTGTAGATCCATCTCGAACCTACCACTGATTTCCCTTCCAACCTTGGGACAATCTCCCATGCATTGTTTCTGAGAATCGAATCATACTCTTCCACCATGGCATCTACCCATGCGGGATCCTCCACAGATTCCTCGAAAGAGGATGGCTCCATCATGATACACTTTCTCATCAAAGCCATGTATCTATTAAATCGGTTAGGTGACTGTCTCTGTCTGCGTTGTGATGTAGGAGCTCCTACATGTTGCACTGCATCAAGATTCATTCGCTTAGCTTCTGTAGTGCGCTTCCGCCCTTTGATGTTTGGCGCTGCATGAGTGGTTTCTTTCACTCCATAAACCTCCTCTTGTGGCTAATCCACATCTTGAGGCTCATATTTAGGAAAAATTAGCTCCTCCTCTACATGAAAGTGTAGCTCCCCCTCAAGAGACAACTTCATGGCTTTCTCCTCATGAAATTTGATATCTCGTCGCACGACAGTCATTCGACTGTCTGGAAAATACACACGATAATTGTGGGGTGTTTCTGTGTACCCCAAAAATATCCCAACCTCTACGGTCAGCTCCAGCTTCTTCCTGGCATCCTTCGTCACATGAATGTAAACAGGTGAGCCAAAAATCTTCAAATGAGAAATAACGGAGCTTCTTGCAGAAAACGCCTGTAGGTGTGCTCTCATGCCAAGTACTCTATGAGGGAAAAGCGGTTTTACCTCATGCATCGATGTTGCATACCTCAACCCACAAGTGTCGGAAGAATACCCAGATGTCTAACCACTCCTTGGGCGTGCAGCACCCACGATCGTTTTGTTATTTCTCTCTGCAACCCCATTCTACTGTGGGTTATGAGGCACTATGAGTTCTCTTCGAATTCCTTCTTTGCTACAGAAGTCTTTGAATTCACCAGAGATGAATTCACCACCATTATCGCTCCTTAGAGCTTTCACCTGCTTCCCCAACTCTTTCTCAACTAGTGCCTTAAAATCACAGAACTTTGAGTATGTCTCGCTCTTCTTCTGCATGAATAAGATCCAACACTTACGAGAAAAGTCATCAACACATATCACATAATACCTGTGCTTTGTTGTTGAAGGAGCCGAGAAAGGTCCACACACGTCTGTGTGAATTCTCTCAAGGATTTTCAAGGCGCGACTATCCTTCTCATGAAAAATGGTCTTCACAAATTTTCCCAAAGTACATCCCTTGCACTGATTTGACTCCGCAAGTGTACCCTTGGGAAGCTCGGTAGAAATCTGCTGCAAAATTTTCAAAGCGCCATGGTGAAGATGCCCCAATCTCCTGTGCCACGATTCGCCCTCATCCTGGCTCACCACTCCTTCTTCTTTGCCTGTCATTTCTTCGCAGCCATCTACCTAAAATTGATAAAGATTCTTAACTCGAATCCCTATCCTCCTAGTTTGACCAGTTGTTTTATGGTGCAGGAAAGCTTTTTCCTCGCTAAAAACAACATCATAACACTTGTCTTCCAGCATCACCACAGAGATCAGATTCTTCTTCAATCCTGGAACATACATGACATCCTTCAAGATGAAAGGTTTACTAGATACCCTCTCAAAGTAAATGGTCATGATACCAGTCGCACTGTATCTAACATCATCGCCCATCTCTATGTGCACTCCAAGATCCTTTTCATCCAGATCACTAAACAAATATTTGTCTCCGGTCATATGGAAAGATGCACCACTGTCAAGAAACCACACCGATCCCATCACACTTGAAACCAAGCATGCGATCAAAGAAAAATCCAGCTCAAACTGCGAGGCTAAGGCCTCTCCAGCTGCAGATCCAAAAACCTGCTTATTCTTCTTCTTCTGTGGACAATTAGTGGCGAAATTCCCATGCTGGTGATAGTGAAAACACTTCACCTTGGACAAATCCTGCTTCTTTCCTTTCGCACTGGATTGAGAAGGATTTTTCTTCCCCTTCCCTTTCCTTGCTTTGGCAGCCAAAGCGAAATTTTATTCATCTTCATTCTTCGATGAAGATCCATTCCTGGTACCCCACCTTATCTCCTCCTACACGATATCCGACCAAAGTCGCTCCCATCCTGGAAGTTTCTCCCGTCCATTAACAGAGTCTTCATAGCTTTGCCAACTCTTCGGAAGCCCAAGGAGAGCCAAGCTCACCAAGTCTTCTTCATCAACAGTAACCCCCACACTTCCCATATCATCCTTGCAGTGGAGAAAATTCGTGAGGTATTTTGTATAATGTCGCCTTTCTCAATTTTTATTTTTCTGAGCTTGCCTTTAAGCACCAACTTCCTCTGGTCGCTTCTGCTTTCAAACAAGTATGTAAAAGCCTTCCACATTAAGAATGGAGTGGCTTTACCGTGAAGGCTAAACACAATTTGGTCCTTCACACCTTCCAATAGAATCCTTCGACACTTTACTACCTTCTTTTTCCATGCGTCAAGTGCGGTTGCATCGCTAGAACCCGGCTTAGGAACATCGCTATCAATGAACTCCTTAAAACCATTATCTTCTAGCACCGCCTCCATCTTGTCCTTCCATGCTATGTAATTCGAGCTCCCATCAAGGGAATACTCCAATCAAAATCCATTGAAAGACATTTCAATGAATGCTCAGCTTCGACACCAAGAAAACACTGCAGCAAATTCGAATTCCACCAGCACAAAACTCAACCGCTTCAATAATTGCAATCTGATCCAATGATCAACTTCTCTGATACCATGTAGAAATTATATAACTTTATGTGTTATATGTCCAAGGTTCTCCTGATCTCACACTATTTTAACTTCATGCAAAATACATAATCTATTCCACCATTGATCATTTGCGGAAATTAAATCAAGATTGCAATGCACACATAAAACAATAAAAATTCACACACATTAACACAATTGTTTTACAGAAAATCCTGAAGCTAAAAACCCCAAATATTTGTATATAATATATTTCATAGAGATCATGTAACAATCCTCATACAAATCTGATCATATCAAGCTCTCAGTACAATACAATTTCTACACACTAATCAGGCCCAATCTTGCAAATCCATGCACTGATATTTGCCACTTGCTAGCCTGCCTCTACTGCGCAATCCCTACTGAAGAATGGCTCTAAATGAACTTAAATTTCTCCAGCCTTTCTCATGCAATCCTCATTGTAATCTCCACTGAGTTTTGGATGCAATCAATGCATCACTATAGTCACAATTGATAGTCACACTTGCTCTTTCACCTATCTCTCCACTGGTCTCCACTGAAACTGCCATGCACTGTAGTTAACTGATGTATTATTCAATTGATTAATGAGTTATTATTTAGTGAATTAATTAACTAATTAATTCAAACCACTCTCACTAGTGTATCAATCAGTTATACTAGATACAACTAGCTCAACTGAGTCTAACTGAGTTAAACTAAATACAACTCCACCAACTACTTCTCCAACTCCACCAAACTGTCACATGAGTTCTAACTGAAGTCCTGCATGCATTAGCTCTAGTAAAACCTCAGGAATATCATAATTCATTCTTTCAGTTGTTGTGCCACATTTTTGCACTTAACTAAAGTGCTCCAAGAGAATAATTTAATGTTTAGAGTCCAAATATTATTAAGAGCTAATAATATTCGACATATCTATTTTTAGACTAGCAATCTAAAAATACACTCCACCCAATATGTCTAAAAATAGGAGTCCATCTATTTTTCCAACTTGACCAACCATCCAAAAATAGCATCCTACAACTCATAGAATATGATCGACATGTCTAAAAATAGACATAGTCTAAAAATAGACTTTGCACCAAAAATAGCCTGCGGGCCCACTTAGTGAAGGTGACTCTTTTCACTAAGCTCATCATCTTGTTGAATCTCAACATCAAGGGTGATGGAGGCCCTTACTAAGCAGCGCAGAGGTCGACGTGGGCTGGTCAGGCTAACGCAAAGGGCTTCAGAGCAGTGTTGGGGTTTCCGGTGTGACAGAAAGGGCTCGAGTTCTGTAAATCCCATTTGAGGGTGTGAATCAACCATATTTTCTGTCTCCAAGGATAGAGGTATTGTTGTCACTTGTATTTCTCTGTTGGGTGAACTAGTTGGGTGCCCAGGATTGTTGTACTTAGATTATGCATAATAATGAAAACCCTCCAGAGCTAGTTGCACCGATTTTCACGCATTAGGTTTTTATGGGGACAATTGTCCAGAAAATTCATGTGTCACTTTGTTTATAAGCATGTTATTCAGTATTTGATCTATATGTGTAGGTTTCTAGTTTTATTTAATATTTACTTTGCTAATTTATTGAATATTTCATAAATTAACTTGTAACTTAATTCAAGTACGAGAAGTAAATCAAGATATTACAGTAGGGTTTCTTAGATTAAGAAATTTTCACATTCCCTAGGTTTAGCCCCACTAGGTCACCTAGGGCAACAATTTCCCAAGAATCTATCCAAAGGAAAACTTCTATCTCCTAGAGGCAACTGTATTGTTGGGTGCCCTCACTCTCCTCGGAACTTGGGCTAATTCTGATGGTGGAATCTCTGAATACCTTGAGCCCTATCTCTAGGATCAAGTTTTTCCTAGGTGTTCCCAAGGATAGAACCTGGTAGGATCATATTTAACTATCAAATTAAAAACTATTTCCTAATCCTTTCCCCTCACCTTGTCTAGGATAGGAACATCATTGGTTACTAAATTCCATCCCCGAACCTGGGCTAGCTCCACTTGGCCTCGCGTGATCCCATTTGGTGTCAAAGGCCTTTCATCAAGTACCATTTGGGAATCCAATTTCCCAAAGGATTTTAGAGATTGAGAACTTCCTTCATAAGTCTTATTCTTCTCCCTCAACCCTTCAATCCCCCTCCTCTCTCCCTAGAAGATCAATTCCCTTGCTTAAAAGGAAAGCAAGTCCCACTCTTTATTTTATCTTAGGGAAAGGGTTTCTAGGGTCACTTACCACCTATTCATTGACCTATACTCTACAAGTGATTTCCTAAACTATCGAATCCTCCCATCGGTGAAAGTCCGTGAAGAGAACTGAGCCTTAGTTTTGGTGGAAATGGGCTAAGCCTCCATCATTTCCCTTGTCCTAACAGTTGCCCTCTTAGGAACCCCTTTTAGGTCCACTACTAGTTTGAGTGGTAAATTTTTTTTCATAATTCCAATTGTGAACAACTCTTTGGTATGCCCACTTTTGCTATACTACAGCTCCAAGATGAGAAGTCTAGGGCTATAGAGGCTTCCCTTCTTCTCACTGAATCAATCCTCTACAATATAGTGAACTAGGGCTAGTTGGTTGGTCCACTTGATTGTTACTTTAGTCCTTCAAATTATACACATCCTTAGGCCCTATACACCTGCCCTTCTACCAATTTTGTTGTCCTTCACAATAACAAGAGTCAGGGCTCTTCTTTGACGGTAACCTAACAACCCTCCAACTATACTTGGACTACCATCAATATTCCCAACCATAGTCAATTATTTTTACTGATCTAGGGCCCATAATATTGTATTCATATAGGGATTTTCAAATCTGCCACCTAACAGTGGTTTGAGTCCTCTCAAGATCATTTTTCTTGTGTATCGACAATTTGATATTTTTTGTCCAATCTATGAACAAATCTGAACTACTCCTCTTATCATATTTCTAACAATCTGTAGATGATTGAACTAGGGTCACAAATCAGCCATTAACAATCCATTGACTGATTTTTTATGGGTTTCTTTAGATCATTGTCTAAAACTCTACGGAAAGTCCACCAAAATCAACTCCTCCACATGTCAATCCATTCTTCATATGGCACATTTATTTTGCATGCTCAATCTTCTGATCAGGTTCCATCCTCCTTTGGATGTATTGTCTCCGCACATATTGAATATGCAAACCATCTTCAAGATCTTAGATTTATATTGTAGAAATAAACCTCTCTCTAAGGGTCACAACCCGTCTTCTTCTATGCAAATTTGTCACATTCTTAAGGGCATACCTTATGAACTAAACATGCTAGGAAATTGTCCTAACTAGGGCATTATACTTATGTACTTTTAATTGTTGTTAAACAAAACCTATCCACGCATACAAAAAACAAAACTCTTTCCTCCATAATAGACTTGACCGAGCTCATATGGATCCATAGATTCTAGGCATTTCTTTGACTGAATCTTAACATTAAATTCAGATCTCAATATCGATCCTCAAACTAGGGTTAACTTAGTCAATATTTTTCCTCTGTCTACTTCTGTTCTAGCTCTAAATTAGAGTGCAATCCCTCCTCCATTTATGTTGGTCTTTATCACAGACCTTGCAACCTACTAACCACCACAAGGCAAGATGGTATCAACCCTCCATTCTATTTCATGTAGAAAATCTAACCAATGGGATTCAATCTAATCTTGCAATGTACTAAAACAAGATACTGAATCCTTCCTAAAATTTGTGGAAACAAAACACGATCGCATAATCACATATAAGTAAGAGAAATAAATTATCAACCACACAAGACATGATGTATCTGGGGAAAGAAACTGCTCAAAACCCTCTATCTCTATTTTGTATTAAGTGAAGGAATCATGAAACAATACAATGCTTAATCTCTCTTGAGATTCTTCAGCACTTTGCCAATTGTCTCTTGCTGATCTAGCCAAAATCGGTCTAGTACTTAGCCAATTCTCAGCCTGCCTTGCTCATGCAATTCCTATGGAATTATCTCCCTATTAATTAAATTAGCCTTCCTTGATTGCACAATTCATCATGGCATCCCAGTGACTTTATAATTGTACATGGGCAATTTTCTATAAATACAATTGATAGTTATGTTCCTCTAAACTATCTTACAATAAGGATAAGGGCCTTTTTATTATTTAAAATAAGATAAAACCCTAAAAAACCAAAACCCTAACCTGAGGAGATGTAACACCAAGAGTTTGTGGGCCCCATTGGAGTTAGTTGGGTAGTCAACTTCTCGGGGTCATAACTTGGTCATATGATCTCCGTTTGATGCACATGATACCTTGTTAGAAATATCTCTCCGAGGACTACAATTGCTGATGTGAGTTATATGAAATTGCCAAAGCTCTCATGCCCAAAAAATATTGTTTGGGGCCGCAAAATGGCTCTGAAATTTTAAGACCTTAAAAACTGAAAAAAATAGTAAATTGTGCTATAATTAAAGAAACTAAAAAAATGAAAGAGACAATGGTGAGGGCCCAAGTGGAATAGGCGGGTGGCCACCAATATCCACCTCGATCACCTGAACTCAAATTTCTTGAGCTAACTCAGTCATCATGACTTAGTTAACTAACACAAGCTGTTATGAGATGAAATTAAAATTTATTATCCAATTTATTTAAGGGAAAAACAAATTAGATACCTCACATTCCTCACTCCTGGTACATCAAAATTCCTCATCAGTGTGGGTGCATTTTTTTGTCCTTTCTAGTTGCTAATTTCACTGTTTCTTGTTGCAAATTTCAACAATCCCTCTCAATAAGAAAGGAATTCAATCTATCCCCATCTGTTACCTTCGGAATGTTCTGCGTGTAATGCTTCTCTACTATTGTTTGCACCTACAAATCCTGAAACTGAATAGCATACGAAAAACTGAATAATTATAATGCATATGTCATCAAAGTATTCCGACTGCTGCTATCTACTACATCTATCTAGTACTGGATTCTTCGTGCTGCTGTTGATATCTACATCTATGCACTTTGAACTATTTCCAACTTTGATTTGCGCTCCAGTATCTAACATTTGTAACTCTGATTTATATCCTTCTGACATCTGACTCGATCAATCTAACTAATGCTTCCTATTACTGTTGTACAATGGGCTCCTCATAGCCAGGTTCGATCCATGAGACATGCCATCTCAATGGACCTTGCCAAATTTTCTTACCTTGGGATTACGTCTACACATAACCCCACCTTACACCTCGAGGTGTGGCTACTCCCTCTTCCCATTTGGCTAGAAAGTTACCCCTCATGGTGGTCTCTGTTTGAGTGGACTCTTCCACTCGGTCTGATTCTCTCTGCTTCTCCAATTGCAGCAGCTACTCCACAACCTTCTGAGACTGCATGTTGAGAGGTAATTTTTGCTCCCTCTAAACCACCAAGTCTCTAACTTCTGCTTTTCTCCTCAAATATTTGCATGCATCTGGTACCTCAAGTGCATATAGGTTCTTGACTCATGCACATTGTAATTTTCCTGACGTTACAAAAGTTTCTAAATTTTTTATTATTTTAAATCGACGATATCTCCCTCATTCGAGCTCTGATTCGACCGATTTCTTTTTTTCCATTTGGGTAGTTTTTCTTAAGGAATCCAAATATTCTATTTGTTTTTGAAAATTTTACATAAAAATTTTCAGATATTCTCTACAAACTCGCCACCCAAAAAATTCCTACTCTAATACCATGTAGAAAATTTAACCAACCAGATTCAATCTGATTTTGTAATCTACTACAACTATATACTGAATCCTTCCTACAATTTGCAGAAACAAAAAATGATCACACAATCACATATAAGTAAGAGAAATAAATTATCAATTGCACAAGACATGATGTATTTGGGGAAAGAAACTGCTCAAAACCCCTCTATCTCTTTTGTGTATTAAGTCAAGGAATCATGAAACAATACAATGCTTAATCTCTCATGAGATTCTCCAGCACTATGTCAATTTTCTCCCACTAATCTAGGAAACCTCAGTCTATTAATTAGTCAATTCTCATCCTTACTTCAGCCTGCCTTGATCATGCAATTCCTAGGGATTTAAGTCCCTAATAATTAGGAAAATCAGTCTTCCTTGATTGTGCTATCCATCATGGCATCCCAATGACTTTATAATTGCACATGGGAAATTTTCTCTAAATACAAATGATAGTTATGCTCCCTTTAACCTATGTCTCAATTGGGTATTCCTTGAAACTGGCATGCATGCAACTATTAATATAAAATTATCAGTTATCTGATTGATCACTCATTATGAAATAAATCTAATTTAATTCACTAGACCTCTCACTAGCTCATCACTCAACTAGAACTAGTTAAACTGACTTTAACTTAATTAATAGAGTTAATTACACTTGCACCCCACTAATGCATCAATTGCAACTGGACCCCAAAAATATTAGAATCCTTATAGATGCCTCATCTTAGACACTCAACTTAAATTTCTTGAGCAAACTTAGTTATCATTACTTAATTAACTGACACAAGTTGTTATGGATTGAAATTACAATTTATTTAAGGGAAAAATAAATTATATGCCCCACATTCCTCACTCTTGGTGCATCAAAATTCCTCACCAGTGTGGGTGCATTTTTTTTTGTTCTTTTTGGTTTCAAATCTCACTGTTTCTTGTTGCAAATTTCGGCATTTCAGAATTTGATGTGGCCTTCACAAAAAGACACCATTGAAATCACATTCTCAGATTCTCATGAGAAACCTCTCTTAATCTCGATCTGCCAGAAAATAACCAACAATATGCCATCCTACTTCCTAGCTCGAACCAACCATTAAGGTAAGAAACATTCTCCTAAACCCTCACATGATGATCTTTCTCTTGGAGGATGATCATAGCCTCCCTTTAGCAACCCTTACTCGGCCCTTGTACTCGACCTACTTTAGGACTACATCTCTCTTCACCCCCTTGATCGAATGAGCTCCTTCTCACTTGATGTTCTTTCCTTCATCCTAAGGCCTCCTTAAATATTTTCTCCTAGACCTCTTAGGAACACTCTAGAACTTATGGGTTTTGTTATTGCCTAAATATACCTCAGGCTAAAGGAAGGCAGAGTTCAGGGTAACATCAAACCACGCTCAGTCTGGTAGCTAGCCCTACCAGAACAGGAGAGGGCTCTCTCCGGGTCAATCTCAGCGAAAATTAATCAATAGGGCTTGAGATGACTGAAATAAAATCTAATTTTAGGCTAGGTATATGAATAAAGGAGTTTGATTTAGTTTTTTGGGGTTTTATGTTGGATCAAGGGAAAGGCAGTTTTGGGTGCGGGGATTAGGCCTAGTTTTTGCAGAGTTCTGATTGGGGAAAGGTAGGAAATAGTTTTGATGCTTTAGATTGATTGCATGGATGAAACAGACTGGTGGGATCTGAATAGGGCAATAAGGTCTCAATATTCCTCCTCAAACAGATGAAAAAATGTAAAATTAAACAAAACTAAAGGCAGAGAAAGCTACTGAATTCTACCTTTAACACTGATTTGCTTAATTTAAGAAGAAAGGAGAATGAGAATGGTACATATAACATCAGTGAAATTACAAATACATGGAGGAAAACACCATCAAAACATAGAGCCACAAGTATCCCAAAGAGGGCTGCAAACCCTGGTCTATTCCTTTGCCAAAATTGCAGAATGAATGTACAATGAAGTGATGAGCAATCCCAAGTGTCCAACCCCTGAAAATGACTGAGAAAATACATAATATAGACAAGCCTAACCCATTCCCATGCCTCTAGGGGTCTATCTCATCATTCTAGGAGTTTTTTCAACCATATCTAAACTAGGAACTAGAAAATAGGCCATGAAACAACTTGCCTCTATATGCTAGGAAACTGATCCATTCACTCACATTTCACCTTTTGGTGAATGAATCTTCTAGAACAAGTAAAAATGTGCCAAAATTACATCATGGTTATTAAATTACATCAAGGTAGATCAAAAGTTACATGAAAAAGTGAAACTGGCCAAAACTAGTCGAAATTCTGAGCTGTGGAGTGAAAATAGGCCAAAATCCTCTATGCGCCGCGCCCAAAATCTCTATGCGTAGCACAACTTTGGAGCTGACTTTGAGGCACTTCCTGAAGTCAAAATTGAGCTCATGATAGCTCGTTGGAAAGCCCTACCTGTCTAATTTCCAACCCAATTGTAATTTCTGGATTTGGTTTCAATTTGCCCCTCCAAAAGTTCAATCTCTCAACACTGCTTCCTGTGGGTGCAAAAAGTGGCAGAAAGGCCATTTTCAAGGTGTTTTTGACCCTTTAGGCAACCCAGAACTTGATGAAATTATTAGGCCATTTCTGAGCATGCATAAATTTTCACAAAAAATCCAAAAATACCAATTTTTCCCTCTGAAGAGCTGCCAATCATAAGCGTGCGCAAGTTGGTGCTACACATCGGGCCAAAAACCTGTTTTGTGACCAAAAAATTCAAAAATGACAAAATTTTCTCCAAATTCCTTGAAATTTGGACTGAAGGTCCCTCATCAAGTACCATTCTCAACCAAATAAGCTTCGGCCAATATTATGCCTTTTCATGCCTCCTCGATGCCTTCTTCATCTATGTTGTCTGAGGTGAATATGAAGAGTTTGGTGTTTTTGTCTTGATTGCCAAATATGTGCCAAATAAGAAAGGACTGAGGGAAATAAGGCAGTGATGATAATGTGGTTTATTCAAGTGAAATTTGAAGTATGAGGACAGTCACTTGACTATGTTTGGGAATTTGGTATTTGGGGATTTTATCAAATGATATGGGGAAAGGGAAAATAATGGGAAATAAAATGATTCTATGAATGGGAAATGACTTGGGATATTAGGGAATAGGGGAATAGACTGTTGTAATGCAATAACAGTGAGGAAAGGGAACATGAGGTGGAAAATGAAAAAGGGTTTGGCACCAAAATGAAATTTGAACCCTCAAACTCAAACCCTAAGGAGCAATTTTCCAATCCAAATGATAGGGTTTACTTTGACATTCAACTTCTTGTATATTCTACTTTCAAAACACACCAAACGCCATCCAATAGTAGTTCACAGCCTTACAAACTTACTTGGAGCGAGGAATTTGAGTTAGTTTTAAATTTTGATGAAGCAGTGGTGAAAAACTGGCTTGTCAGCCCTGTGCGCCACGTAGTCAGCCCAGTGCACCGCGCACCTTGTATGCGCCGCGCACGTTCAATTTTACATTGTGAGAAACGGCCATATGCGCCCCGCAAGGTTTGTGCGCCGCGACACTGAATTTGACCCACAGTTCGCCCTCCAACACTGTCTTTTGATCTTTCACAATTTAACTCGGCTTCTTTGAGGATTTGTTTGCACATGAATTGTTTAAACATGAAAATATTTCATATACATAAAGGATTTTGATTTTCATTTGGCAAATTCTCTTTCTACTTTTGCAGACTTTGGCACTTTCACATAAACTCTGTTTTTACTTGTTTCCTTTGATTTTTGAGCTGATGATGAATCTCTTTTCTATCTATTTTTTGCAGGGGTGACTGGCATGTTTTGGCAAAGGTGACTAGGGCTGCGCCTGAAGATTTTGACAACTGAAAAACTTGGAAAATGTACATGGCATTTATTACAAAGGACAAAATGACGATTTTCTTCAAAACAGAGTTTTGAAGAAAAGTCCCGATCAATCATTATGACAATGAAATATTCGAAATGAAAACTTATTTTGAACCTCCCTCTAGCCTGCTGGCATTATTGGACACTTTGAAGACAAAATCTTGCGAAACCCTAGACCTAATGACTGGAATGACTCTTTGGCAAACATGACTGTACATGGCTTTAAAATTGATTTTGATGAATAGACACGGACCAGCAGGCACATGACATGAGGGACATGAGTGACAAAACCCTTCCGTCAGAAGACTGATGCTCCTAATGGAATGCAGATGATTGAAGTGAATGAGACACCTAAAAAATGAAATGCAACAAAAGATATTTTGATCCCTGACGGCAGGATGTACAGACCGTCTCTAACAGGTTTTATCCACATAGACCTTAAGAAATATTATTTTTTCTTTTTAAGTTTCTTTTAGATTTTAAACCCCATATTGGGTGGAAAATCCCTTTGCTTGGCTTCTTTGCCCACATAGCCTTTTGTGACCAAACTCACACAAACCCATCTCAATAGGCTTGTGGAGTGCCTCCCAAGATACACAATTCAACAACATAGTCTAGTTTTAATAGCCATAACTTGGTCAAGCTCTTGTAGTTAAGCAAGGGCTTGGTTGGGTTCCCAAGTTGAAAATTAAGTAAGGGTAGTTGTGACGGCATGATAGCTATGGAGGGTCGGGACATGCAAAAGAATGAAAAGGCATGCTAACGCATCTCAGACAATGTCAATGCATGTTGAGGAGTGTTAGGGAGTGTCGAGGCATATCAAGGGATAACTAGGTCAAAATGCATGGAAAGGAACGATTAAGAGTGTGTGCCATGGAGTGTCAGTGAATTCAAGTGTGCTAAGGACGAAGTGTGTTACCTGGAGAAGATCATAATAGTATTTACAGGAGGAAAGCCTATGGTTTTTATACAAGGCTCGAGATAGCACTAGTTTTAGAAAAAGAGAGACCACTTTGTGCTAGGCACAACATTGTTTTGCCTTTAGCTATTTTTTTTATATGAGATGTGGCATACTTTGGTCACATGCTCATGTTTTAAATTATTCTAGATAATTGGACATTATGCGTTGTTGTGTATAATTTTTTGGGCACTCAGCTTCTATTGGCTTATATCTTGTGTGCCTTGTGCATCTTGAGGTTCTTGCAAACTCTCAGTTAATGTTCTACTATTTATATGAACTGAACATACATGTGAAATATTGCTGGTGTAAGCTATGTTGCTTAGTTGTTTTATGGCCATGGCTAGATCATGTGATCCTTGTCTTGGTAAGTAGTTAAGTGGGACAAGTTAAGCTTGGACATGAGTAGCATAATATGAGTTATAGATAGTTCTTAGGTGAAAAAGGCACAATATACTTGTAGTAGGTGCAATTGGTCAAGTTTTTGTGGTTGAAGCAGGCCAATATTGTCACATGAATTGCAGTAGTTAAGGACTTTATTGGGCTCCCAAGTCATGAAAAATTGTAAAGGACATGAGTTCCAAGGCATGTTAGGGAATGCTAAGATGTGCCAGATAGTGCAAATACATGTCAAACATGCTAAGATGTTCCAAGTGATAAGGCAATATGCCAAGATGTGAAAGGGTGTGTCAATGCGTGCCAGGGACTGTCAAGGCAACAAAAGGGAGAAAAAAGTTAAACTATAATGAAATGAACACATAAGTGGGTTAATAAGTCATAATTTTACATTTTCCAAGAGGGGAATGCTAAGCACACCAATACTAGAAGGCAATAGGTGCCAAGTGAAAAGTATTAGTGCATTATAAGTGCCAAGTATTCCTTTGTTGCTTCTCATTTACTTTCCAACAATTGATCATCTCAAATAAATTTAATATTAAACCATGCCAAATCATGCCAAGGCATATCAACATATCCCATACAGTTAAGACATTCTGAGCGCCAATACATTCCAAACGCCAATATGTGTCATGGAGTGTTATGCATGTTATGAAATGGAAGGGAATGTTGAAGAGTTCTAAGGTGTGCTAGAGAGTGATAATGCATGTTGATGAGTGTTAAGGAGTACTAGGAAAAAACATTAAGGGAGCACTAGGTAAAAATTCATGGAAATTAATGAATATGAGGAACGTGTGCCAGAGACTAGTGTAAATGAGTGCTAGTTATCATGCCATGGAGGGAATGACAAGGTCTGCTAAGCATTGGTAAGGCATTCTAGGGAATATCAAGGCATGTCAAGAATTCCCACAGTGTTCTTGCGATTTCCAAGGTGTGCTAATTATATCATGTGCTAATTAATAGTGCCAAGATATGCCAATACATGTGAGGTGCTAAGGATGTGGGGTGCTAGGGTATGTCAATATGTGTCAAGTGAACAAAAGGAAGAACCAATAAGAGGGTTAATAAGTCAGGAATTTATCTTTTTCAAAAGGGGCATGCTAGGCACACTAATAATAGGTCCCAATACATACCAAGTGGCATTGTGTGCCAAGTGCTAACGTATGTCAATGCATTCAACCAAGGTGTTCCAGGGCATGCTAGGTTCTACATGCAGCATGCTAACACATTCTAGGAGAGTTCCATGTCGTGCTAGCACATGCCACCGTGTGCTTGGGCATCAATGTCATTAGAATATGTTCTAGGTACAAATATGTTCCAAGACATGTGGGGTGCTAAGAAATATTAGTGTGTGCTAAAGCATTAATTTAAGGTGTTCCCAGATTGTTGAGGAGTGTTAGTTCTTTCTCATTAATAGAATTGTCAGAGCTTGATTATGTATTATATAATATATTTCCTACACACAATAATGGAACTTTATCTAAAGGGAATTTTCTAGATAATAAAATTAATAGATATGAATCATGTGTTGACTCATAGGAAATCTCTATTCAAATAGTCATTACATGAGGGAAATGATAGTACACTAATCACGAACATTTTTTAACTGTCACCAAAAGTATCAAAAAGAGCATTGGTGAGGGTCATTAAAATTTCATCACTAGAAGTGTCACCAAAGAGAGAATTAGTGATGGGCCTTTAACGACCGTCACCAAAAGTGTCATTGAAAATGGCTATGGTGTCGGACCTTAAATTACCATCACTATATACACTTACAGTGACGTTTTTTAAGGATCGTCACCATATGTGACATTGGTGATGGACCTTAAAGGTCTGTCACAAGCATGACCCTCACCAATGTGCTTTTTTCTTGTAGTGTAATTGGCAGAAGACTTCTGGAGGCTATAGGCCCGGCCCCTGGGAATTCTCCTGCTATTTTGTGTTATATGTTTATTTATTGATTCTCGCAATTTAGTTATTCTTTACACTTTGTAGAATTACCATTCAATTCAGTAATTGCAAGTGTGGTGTGTTATGATTTCCTTTTTAAATAGGTTGAATTTTTCATCAGATTTATTTCAGCATGGTTAAGTAGTTGTTGTTCAATTTTGTACATTTTTATTTCCTGAGTTTTTCCATTGCAAGTGTGAATGTATGGTTTGTTGTTGGGTGAAAATGTGAAGTTGGGAAACACTTTTTGCCCTTTTTTGACGTTGAAAATTGTAATTTTCTATGTTTTTCAACTTCAACTCCACTAAACTCATATTTTTATCGCAAATTATGCTTTGACATAAAAACAAGAATTGTAAAGAATTGTCTTACCTCCATACCAATATTTTTTTTAAAAAAAATATTGACATATAGAAGGGTAAATTTGTTGTTTACTAACTGCATATACTTGAAATTTTCAGGCAAACATAAATAGTCACTTTATTATCCTTTACTTTTTTTAGGGAAGGTTATTCATTTTTTGGAAAAAAACCATAGCATCATAATCTACATATATTGCACTAGTGCACAGACTATTTTTTGGTAATTTTCGGATCAAATCACTATTTTTATTATTTTTTGAAATGGACAAAGACAAAAAAACAGTGATGTTTCAGTACATTTTATTATCCTTTGATTTTCTTTTCAATGTGATCGTCAATAAGAAAAATGAGAGTACCCTTTTGAAGTAGACAGGGAGAGGAAGTGCACTCTGATTTTTTTAAATTTTTTGGTGTCCTCGTTTGAAAGTTATTGAATTTTCATTCAGTGCAATTTTTCGAACAATGAAATTCCATAGTGACATAGTTTAGTAAAAAATTAAGAAAAAATTGAATTTTTTAATGAAACTCCATAAATCTCACATCATCAAAAACTAGATTTAGAGACGAATCTAATGGTACTTGGTCCGACATATAACATTTTGTTTTGTAGGTGTTCTGTCCCTCGAAAGTTGCAGGTTTCTCAAAACTGCAGATTTTTCTGAGTTTTTTGTTGACCAGAAACTCTCGGCCGAGAAATTTTTAAAACTCTCGTAGAAATTTTTTAACTCTCGTAGGGTTTAAACAAATTTATCTGTGGAAAACTCAGCCAAAAGTTTAAAGCCTCTTGGTAGAGTTCTTATTTGAGTTTACCCTGTTGAAACTCTCGGGCTGAGAGTGAAAAACTCTCGGCGGGGTTTTTGAATGTTAAAACTTTCGGCGGGGATTTTCTAACTCTCGGCCGAGAGTTTGCGGCCCGAAGTTTTGTGACACAACTCTCGTCCGAAGAAAATACGAAATATTTAAATCTCCTCGAGACGAGTTTTGAAAACTCGTGAGAAATTTAGTTAGGCTTTTTCTGGTAGAGGTAAAAATTCTCTAAAATTCTATATATTTTAAAGTGTTTCCCAACTTCGCGTTTTCGCCCTGTTCAATTTTGAAGGTTGTTATTAATTGAATTATATAGAACTCCATTGCAAAATGTTAATAGATGATTGTTGTTCAATTTATTAAGTATTCCTTTTCCATTGTTGTTCAATTCATTAAGCTTGTTTTTCAATCGCAAAATATCTTTAATTTCATCATTGAGTGTTTACTTTCTGTATAAGATCAGACTAGAGTTTCATCCTTTGATTGGTGTGACGTATTTCATAGTTTACTTTTGAATTGATTGACTGAAATTCAAGAATTAGATAGTATTTCTCGCAACGATTTAGAGTAGCTGACCTCTGATTTCACTCGCATATACTTTTCTTGCACTCTTGAAATAAAAGACTTTCCCTGGGTTGACGATTAATGTCAAGCATTAAGGTTACCTTTAATAGTCATCGTTTTGAGCCAACACATACATGCATACATACATATATTATACATTAGTCTATGTCCACCTTGTAGAACCTATCATTATATTTTCATTTCTGGCAGCATATTTATTTCAATTAAGTTCATAAATAAACATACCAATTTAAACTTATGCACATACCTAGTTTAAGGCATTTGCTAGTGTTTTTGGAACCATGTGCATATCATTTCTATTTCATTTCTCCCATAAAATTTAAGGAAAACTTTAAGGATAACCATACATACATGTCATTTCTCCCCTTTCTCCCATAAACTCAAGGCAAAATTTAAGGATAACCATGTACATGCTCTCCCATAAACTTTAAGGCATTTTATAGTGTTTTTGGAACCATGTACATGTCATTTCTATCTCATTTCTCCCATAAAATTTAAGGCAAACTTTACTTTAAGGAATTTGCTAGTTACATGTCATTTCTATGTCATTTCTCCCATAAAATTTAAGGAAAACTTTAAGGATAATCATGTACATGTCATTTCTCCCATTTTTCCCATAAACTCAAGGAAAACTTTAAGGATAACCATGTGCATGTCATTTCTCCCATATACTTTAAGGCATTTGCTAGTGTTTTTGGAACCATGTACATGTCATTTCTATGTCATTTATCCCATAAAATTTAAGGAAAAATTTAAGGATAACTGTGTACATGTCATTTCTTCCATAAACTAAAGGCAAATTTTAAGGATAACCATGTACATGTCATTTCTCCCATAAAATTTAAGGCATTTTCTAGTGTTTTGGGAACCATGTACATTTCATTTCTATGTCATTTCTCCCATAAACTTTAAGGCAAACCATGTACATGTGTCATTTCTCCCATAAACTCAAGGAAAACTTTAAGGATAACCATGTAATTGTCATTTCTCTCATTTCTCCCATAAACTCAAGCCAAACTTTAAGGATAAGCATGTACATGTCATTTCTCCTATAAACTTTAAGGCATTTGCTAGTGTTTTTGGAACCATCTACATGTCATTTCTATATCATTTATCCCATAAATTTTAAGGAAAATTTTACTTTAAGGAATTTTCTAGTGCTTTTGGAACCATGTACATGTCATTTCTATGTCATTTCTCCAATATACTTTAAGGAAAATTTGTATTTTATTTTTGTAAATAAGATATTTTTATTCACATAAGAAACAAAGATTTACATCAATATTTATACCAGACAGGTATCCAGACGATTGTATTACTACATATAACACTCTGGACAATATTTTTTCCCTCTAGGAATGTAATTACATGGAAAGATACAGTGGGAGGTAGAGAAGTAACTAAAACATGGATACCTTACAAAGAAAAAAGGCCTTTTGGCCTCGCAGTTGAAGCTAAACCGAACATATTTGAAATTACATTCGCAAAACTTGGAGGAATTTGAATCTGTGATGCAGAGGGTTAGGGGCAGGGTTAAGCCACGTCTTCCATTTGGAAGTCATCAATGTTGATAGCTCAACAAACCAATTCCATACTTCCTATTACTGTGTCCTTTTAATTCATGACATTTATAGCACAGGAACAATTTACAATTGGGAAAAGGTTGTTTTTCCTAGCTTTATCCCAACAAATTTTAGACTTTAAAATTGCCAAGGTCATGTGTGTTGGCTTCTACATTATTTTTTCCCAAGAAAATTGTATTGAGTTTATTGGCTTTCCCTGAAAATGATATAATACTTGGCTACAAGTATTGTTTTGGAGAATTTCAGTCACATTCCCTGTATTGAACTATCTTCATCTTTGAGATCTAATTTGTCATGCTTTTCAGCCATTGGACATAGCAATTTTATTTTCCTTCGCTAGAATTATGGTTGCAAGGTTTTCTATGAAGACATTTGTTGCAAGACTAACTAGAAACAACAACTTAATAAATTTGAAATGAATCATTTCATAGTCATACAACACAAAAATGAAAACTCGTAAGGTATTATAATACTCTTGTAATGACCTAATAATTTGTGTTACCTATAAATGGAGAAAATGCAACATTATAATGACTATACTTGTCAATCACATGTACCACTTGCAACATGTCTTTGATTGAAAAATGTATACATATACTTCAAATCATGCAATGGCTTAAGAATTGGCAAATAATTTCTCATAACATGTAAACTTGGATTTTTTTCTTTGGTAAATTCACCTGTTGATTCATGATTGTCAATTCTAACATGTGAATTGTGATACACAAGTCTGCACTCAAAGATAATATAAAGATGAGATAATGTCCAACAAGATGACCACACATATACAACAGTGTGAACACAAAGGGAGTGTGAATTGAGATTGCTAAGTAATGCTCCTATAAAATAAAATAAAGGAATTAAGTAAAAAGAAGATATAAACTAAACTATACTACAAAAGATTTTTTTTTATAGTAGAATGAAATGGAAGAGATGAAATATGATGCAGAAATATGCAAATACTATTGAAAAAAAGAGAATACCCTCAAAGAATTAAAAAATCCTAACAACAGGAGTGAACTTTAGTATCTAGCTATCAAAATTTCAGATTTGTACGAACAAAAATTGAAGGACGTAAATTCAAGAGTGCAAACACAACATGTACAGTGTATTAAAATAAAAAATATATTAGGCCCACTCTACACAAATATGCAATCTAAGAATTCAGGATAAAAAGAGCAGACTCCAAAAACAATTGGATAGAAGTCATTATTACTCAAATATAAAAACGTCATAGCAAGTTGTCATCTCACAAAAACTCCTAATACAACCTACAATCTGACACTCACTCTTATGATCTATTTCTATAAATTTCTAACTAGTGTACCCATCCTTTTCATTTATAAGTTAAGAGAAGGTGTTGTTAGAAAAAAGGCTAATAATAGCCTTAGTTTTTCATCTCCCTTGAGCATGAGTAACTCCCGCATAACTTTTCCTTGTATGAAAGGCTTTTCTCTTAGAGTAGTCCATTATCATAGTAGATATAACTCCTCTCCTGAAGGTGCCTCATTCCATAAGTATGCACTCATGAATGCACACAAGATGATGGTGTTAATATCCTCAACTAATGTGCCATACTTGGTGGGTGTGACCCAACAACTAATTGGTATTATCCTTGACGGTGTAATTATAAGCTTCTAGTTGTGTTTAAGAATCTTTCTGATTAGTGTACCAAAATCTAGCTCTGTAATCCGTGTGCTGCTCAACTTCCCAAGGTTGAGGTGAGACCAACTCGGACCAACTAGGTAATCTAACACTCTTGAGATTTTCTTTTTCCAATAAACTAAGATTCTCCCCCAACTTGTCAAACTTCCCCTTTGTTAGGAGCTTTGTCAAACTATTAACCATATGCAACTTTGTTAGAATGTGGTCCAACACTACCAACTCCCTAATGAACTTGGAATCTTAGGAAATTGTATTGAATATCAATGTGTTTGAAATGGTCATGACACATTGGATTTTCATAGAGCTTGATGTAACTTTGATTCTCACAAGAGACAATGTTGGGCTTCAACAACTGATTGGTTGACTCTACAATCAAGTTGCAAATCTAGATAGCTTCATAAGAAGTATATGAAACTGCCATATACTTTGCTTTAGTGGAACTGAATGCAATTTTTGCTTGTTTCTTGTTGATTAAATAAAAACGATTTATAAAACAATAATAATGATGTTTAAAATGAGCCTTATGATGTTCTACTTATAAACATTAATTGTTCATGAGGTGTAGGGGTATGTTTATAACATCACTTCCCTTGAAAACTTTATCTTGAAAGCACAGTAATTAGAATTCTCTTTAGTTAATCACGTTTTTGTGGTGGAATGAAGTTTATCATATATCTATTTATACTTCTTTGAGGTTTTACATTGTTTGTGCTTTGAGTGTTGGTGAGGTTTCTTTGTATTTTTTGCATCATAGTCTAAAGTATTTTGACCTGGTTGTTTAACATGAAAGCTTTATGCTTATTGGAAATATATTTGAAATACCTGCATGATCAAGAAACTGTTATGGTTAAATTACTAATAAGGTACTACAGAAAGAGGATGATGTTGAGAGGGATTTCCTGGGTGACTCTGGGAGCAACCCGGAGGTGGATAGACAAAGCTCTTCTAAATTACAATTCTAAAGAGAAAAAAAATGGTGATGTATATGTGGTTGCTCAACCTGGGTTGTATCGAAAATCATTGTAGAGAGTGTTTACCTTTCCATGTCTTCAGGAAATTAGGTTGTCTGGTCACAGAATAACATCACTACATGTAGGTGATGGTTCAGTAGTAAGTTCTCAGCCTTATCTTTAGAATGGATAACAGAGAGGATCAGGTTTGAATATAGGATATAATTTGATGGATTTGGAGATTTAGAGTTAAATAAATAATTGTGATGATGTTTGGATGGGTGCTAATTTGTAGAGTTTTCCATTTTTATAATTTTCTTTGTTGTGCTTTCTATGATGCTGCCTAGTTGCTTTCCTGTTGCCCTAGCATTTTAACTTATTCGATGTCTATCTCTCTATTGTTTCTTGCCCCATTTGAAATTTCATCCTTATTTGGTAGGTGTTTTCTTCAATATAATGTGAATAATTTTCCGTCACACATCTTCTGTGGGGTTTTTCTACTCAAATATCTTGTAGGGAACATTCATTAGGGTAATTGATGAAATGAAATGATTATCTATGATCACCAACTAATGGTACCTGCAGATATTTACTCCAACAATTCTACAGTTTTCTCGCGCCAACAATTATGCAACATTTTAACCTCACGAACTAGTCTCCTCTATTATCTTAGCTGATGCTATAAGCACTTATTGTTGTTGTCAAAGATTTTACTCTCTAGTCCCATTGAGCTGTTTCATTTATTTGTGGACATTGATCTATTTTCATTTCATTTCTTCAATTTCTTTGACTGCTATGCGTTACCTTTGGCCAGTGCCTTCTTTCTTACCTATGCTTTTTCTATTTAAGCATTCCAGATAGCCAAAGCAGCAGGGGAAACAAGAGCCACATAGTCCAACTAGAGCCCAACAAGGGTAGCGTAGAGGTAGTAGGAGCCATGCAGGGTTCACGCAAGCCACCCAGTCAGGGTAGGCCAGGGGTAGTGTAAGCCCTTCAGGGGTGATGCAGGCCCTTACTAAGCAGTGCAGAGATTGATCAGGCCAGTCAGGCTGATGGAGAGGGCTTTAGAGCAGTGTTGGGGTTTCCGGTGCATCAGAAAGGTCTCGAGTTATGTAAATCCAATTTGAGGGTGTGAATCAGCCATATTTTCTGTCTCGGAGGATAGAGGTATTGCTGTCGTTTTTATTTCTCTGTTGGGTGAACCAGTTTTGGTGCCCACGATTGTTGTACTTAGATTATGCATAATAATGAAAACCCTCAAGAGCTAGCTGCACCAGTTTTCCCGCATTAGGTTTTTTCTGGGGACAGTTGTCCAGAAAATCCGTGTGTCACTTTGTTTATGAGCATGTTATTCAGTATTTGATCTGTATGTGTAGGTTTCTAGTTGTATTTACTATTTACTACGCTAATTTATTGAATATTTCAGAAATTAACTTCTAACTTAATTCAAGTAGGAGAAGTAAATCAAGATATTACAGTAGGGTTTATTAGATTAAGAAATTTACACATTCCCGAGGTTTAGCCCCATTAGGTCACCTAGGGAAACAATTTCCCATGAATCTATCTAGAGGAAAAATTCCATCTCCTAGAGGCAAATATGTTGTTGGGTGTCCTCACTCTCCTCGGAGCTTGGGCTAATTCCGATGGTGGAATCTCCGGATACCTCAAGCCCTAGCTCTAGGATCAAGTTTTTCCTAAGTGTTCCCAATGATAGAACCTATTAGGATCAATTTGAACTATCGAAGAAAAAACTCTTGCCTAATCCTTTCCCCTCACCTTTTCCAGGGTAGGAACATCATTGGTTGCTAAATTCCATCCTCGAACCTGGGTTGGGTTCACTTGGCACTATGTGGTCCCATTTAGTATCAAAGGCCTTTCATCCAAGACCATTTGGGAATCCAAGTTCCAAAAGGATTTTAGAGATTTAGAACCTCCTTCATAATTCTTATTCTTCTCACTCAACCCTTCAATCCTCCTCCTCTCTCCCTAGAAGATCAAATCCCTTTCTTAAAAGGAAAGCAAATCCCACTCTTTATTCTATCTTAGGGAAAAGGTTTCTAGGGTCACTTCCCACCTATTCATTGACCTTTACTCTACAAGTGACTTCCTACACTATCGGGACTCTGCCCATTGGTTAAAGTTTGTGAAGAGCAAGGAGCCTTAGCTATGGTGACAATGGGATAAGCCTCCACATTTGTCCTTGTCCTAGCAATTGCCCTCTAAGGAACCCCTTTTAGGTCCACTACTAGTTTGAGTGGTAAAAAGTTGTTCACAACTCCATTTGTGAACAACTCTTCGGTATGCCCACTTTTTCCATACTACGACTCCAAGATGAGAAGTCTAGGGCTATGGAGGCCGCCCTTCTTCTCACTGAATTAATCCTCTACAATATAGTGAACCAGGTCTAGTTGGTTGGCCCACTTGATAGTTACTTTAGTGTTTCAAAGTCTGCACATCCTTAGGCCCTATACACCTGCCCTTCTACCAATCTTGTTTTCCTTCACAAGTACAAGAGTTAGGGCTCTTCTTTGACAGTCACCTAACAACCCTCCAACTCTACTTGGACTACCATCAATTTGCCCAACCACAGTCAATTCTTTTTACTGACCTAGGGCCCAAAATATTGTCTTCGTCTAGGGCTCTTCAAATCTTCCACCTAAAAATGGTTTGAGTCCTCTCAAAATCATTTTTCTTGTGTATCGACAATTTGATCTTTGTGGTCCAATCTATGAAAAAATCTAAACTACTCCTCTTATCATCCTTCTAACAATTTGTAGATGACTGAACTAGGGTCACAAATCAGGCACTAACAATCCATTGACTAATTTTTTCTAGGTTGCTTCAAATCCCTATCTAAAACTCTATGGACGGTCCACCAAAATCAACTCCTTTGCATGTCAATCCATTCTTCATATGGCACATTTCTTTTGCATGCTCTATCTTCTACTCAGGTTCCACCCTCCTTTGGATCTGCTATCTCCACACGTACTGAAACTCCAAACCATATTCCAGATCTGCAGTCTATATTGTAGAAATAAACCTCACTCTAAGGGTCACAACCTCTCTTCTTCTACGCAAATTTGTCACAATCTTAACGGCATATCTTATGAACTAAACATGCTAGGAAATTTTCCTAACTAGGGCACTATACTTATGTACTTCTAATTGTTGTAGAACAAACCATATCCACCCATAGAAAAAATCACGACTCTTTCATCTATAAAAGACTCGACCTAGCTCCTATGGATCCATAGATTATGGGCATTTCTTTGGCTAAATCTTTACATGAACTTCAGATCTCAATGTCAACCCTCAAACTAGGGTTACCTCAGTCAATATTATGCCAGTGTCTACTTCTATTTTGGATCTAAATTAAAGTGCAAGTCCTCCTCCATTTATGTTGGTATTTATCACAGACCTTGTGGCCTACTAACCACCACAAGACAATATCATATCAACCCTCTCTTCTATTTCATGCTAAATCTAACCAATGGGATTAAGATACGGTCCTACAATGTACTAAATCAAGATATTGAATCCTTCCTACAATTTGTGGAAACAAAACATGATCGCATAATCACATATAAGTAAGAAAAAGAAATTATCAATCGCACAAGACAAGATGTATCTGGGGAAAGCAACTGCTCAAAACCCTCTATCTCTATTTTGTATTAAGTGAAGAAATCATGAAACAATACAATGCTTAATCTCTCTTGAGATTCTCCAACACTCTGCCAATTGTCTCTTGCTGATCTAGCCAAAATTGGTCTAGTGCTTAGCCAATTTTTAGCCTTCATTCAGCCTTCCTTTCTCATGCAATTCCTATGGAATTATCTCCCTATTAATTAGGAAAATCAACCTTCCTTGATCGCACAATTCATCATGGCATCCCAATGAATTTATAATATAAATACAACTGATAGTTATGTTCCTTTGAACTATCTTACAATAAGGATCAAGGGCATTTTTATTATTTAAAATAAGATAAAACCCTAAACAACCAAAACCCTAACCTGAGGAGATGTAACACCAAGAGTTTATGGGCCCCGTTGGGGTTAGTTGGGCAACCAACTTCTCAGGGTCGTAATTTGGTCATATGATCTTTGTTTTATGCACATGATACCACGTTAGAAAGATCAATCCGAGGACTAGAATTGCTGATGCAACTTATATGAAATCTCCAAAGCTCTCATGCCTAAAAAATTTCGTTTGGGGCATCAAAACGGCTCTGAAATTTTAGTACCCTAAAAACTGACAAAAATAGTAAATTGTGCTATAATTAAAGAAACTAAAAACCTAAAAGAGACAATGGTGAGGGCCCAAGTGGAATAGGCGAGTTGCCACCAATATCCACCTCGATCACCTTAAATCGAATTTCTTGAGCTAATTCAGTCATCATGACTTAGTTAACTAACACAAGCTATTATGAGATGAAGTTACAATTTATTATCCACTTTATTTTAGGGAAAAATAAAGTAGGCGCCTCACATTCCTCACTCCTGGTACATCAAAATTCCTCAGTAGTGTGGGTGCATTTTTTTTTCCTTTCTAGTTGCCAATTTCAATGTTTCTTGTTGCAAATTTCAACACTCCCTCTCAACAAGAAAGGAATTAAATCTATCCCCATCTGGTACCATTGGAATGTTCTGCATGCAACACTTCTCTACTATTGTTTGCACCTACAAATCCTGAAACTGAATAGCCTCCGAACAACTGAATAAGTATAATGCATATGTCATCAGAGTATTATGACTGCTACTAGCTACTACACCTATATGGTACTAGATTCTCCACGCTGCTGCTGACATCTACATCCATGCCCTTTGAACTATTTCCAACTCTGATTTGCGCTCTAGTATCTGACATCTGTCACTCTGATTTATATCCTTCTGACATCTGACTGCATCAATCTAACTAATCCTTCCTATTACTATTGTACAGTGGGCTCCTTGTAGCCAGGTTCGATCCATGAGACACACCATCTCAATGGACCTTGCCAAATTTTCTTATCTTGGTATTAATTCTACACATCACCCCACCTTACAGCCCAAGGTGTGGTTACTCCCTCTTCCCATTTGGCTCGAAATTTACCCCTCATGGTGGTCTCTGCTTGAGTGGACGCTTCCACTTGGTCTCCTCTGTGCTTCTCCAATTGTGGCAGCTACTACACAACCTTCTGAGACTGCTTCTCATGAGGATGCATGTTGAGAGGTAATTTATGCTCCCTCTAAACCACCAAGTCTCTAACTTCTACCTTTCTCCTCAAAGCTTTGCATGCATCCGGTACCTCAAGTGCATATAGGTTCCTGACTCGCACACAGTGTAATTGTCTTGAAGTTACAAAAAATTTCTAAAAAAGAGTTGATTTTAAATCGATGATATCTCCCTCATCCGAGCTCCGATTTGACCGATTTTTTTTTTTTTTACCATTTGGGTAGATTTTCGCAAGGAATCCAAATATTCTATTTGTTTTTGAAAATTTTACACCAAAATATTCAAAGATTCTCTACAAACTCGCCACCCAAAAAATTCCTGCTCTGATACCATGTAGAAAATCTAACCAACGAGATTCAATCTGATCCGTAATGTACTAAAACAAGATACTGAATCCTTCCTACAATTTACGGAAACAAAACACGATCGCACAATCATATATAAGTAAGAGAAATAAATTATCAATCGCACAACAACATGATGTATTTGGGGAAAGCAACTAATCAAAACCCCTCTATCTCTATTGTGTATTAAGTCAAGGAATCATGAAATAATACAATGCTTAATCTCTCATGAGATTCTCCAGCACTCTGTCAATTGTCTCCCATTGATCTAGGCAAACTCGGTCTAGTACTTAGCCAATTCTCATCCTTACTTCAGCCTGCCTTGCTCATGAAATTCCTAGGGAATTAACTCCTTATTAATTAGGAAAATCAGTCTTCCTTGATTGTGCAATCCATCATGGCATCCCAATGACTTTATAATTGCACATGGGAAATTTTCTCTGAATACAACTGATAGTTATGTTCCCTTTAACCTCTGTCTCAATTGGGTATTCCTCGAAACTGACATGCATGCAACTATTAATAGCAAATTATCAGTTATTTGATTGATCACTCATTGTGAATTAAATCTAATTTAATTCACTGGACCTCTCACTAGCTCATCACTCAATTAGAACTAGTTAAACTAATTTTAACTCATTTAATTGAGTTAATTACACTTGCACCCCACTAATGCATCAACTTCAACTGGACCCCAAAAATATTAGAATCCCTCTAGATGCCTCATATTAGACCCTCAACTCGAATTTCTTGAGCTAAATCGGTCATCGTGACTTAATTAACTGACACAAGTTGTTATGAGATGAAATTACAATTTATTATCCAATTTATTTAAGGGAAAAATAAATTAGACGCCCCACATTCCTCACTCCTGGTGCATCAAAATTCCTCACCAGTGTGGGTGCATTTTTTTTTGTCCTTTCTGGTTTCCAATCTCACTGTTTCTTGTTGCAAATTTCAACATTTCATAATTTGATGTGGCCTTCACACAAAGACACCATTGAAATCACATGCCTAGATTCTCATGATAAACCTCTCTTAAGCTTGATCTGCCAGAAGAGAACCAACAATATGCCATCCTACTTCCTAGTGCAAACTGACCATTAAGGTATGCAACATTCTTCTGAACCCTCACATGATGATCTTGCTCTTGGAGGATGATCATGGCCTCCCTTTAGCAACCCTTACTTGGCCCTCTTACTTGACCTACTTTAGGACTACATCTCTCTTCGCCCCCTTGATTAAATGAGATACTTCTCACTTGATGTTATATCCTTCATCTTAAGGCCCCCATAAATATTTTTTCCTAGACCTCTTATAAACCCTCTAGAACTTACGGGTTTTATCCACTTAGAACTTAGGAAATATTAATTTTCATTTTTAATTTTCTTTTAGATTTTAAATCCCATCCTGGGTACAAAATCCCTTTGCTTGGATTATTTTCCCACAAAGCCTTTTGTGACCAAACTTGCACAAACCCATCTCACTAGGCTTGTGGAGTACCTCCCAAGATACACAATTCAACAACATAGGCTAGTTGTAGTAATCGTAACTTGGTCAAGATCTTGTAGTTAAGCAAGGGCTTAGTTGGATTCCCAAGTTTCAAATTAAGTAAGTGTAGTTGTGAGGGCATGATAGCTAGGGAGGGTCAGAGGATGCACATTAGGAATGAAAAGGCATGCTAACACATGTCGCACAATGTCAATGCATGTTGAAGAGTGCTAGGGAGTGTCGGGGCATATCAAGGGATAAATAGGTCAAAATGCATGGAAAGGAACGAATAAGAGTGTGTTCCAGGGAGTGTCAACGAATTCAAGTGTGCTAAGGATGAAGTGTGTTAGGAGAAGTTCATAATAGGATTTACAGGAGGTCTGAAAGCCTACGGTTGTTATACGGGGCTTGACATAGCAGTTTTATACAAAGGGAGATCACTTTGTGCTAGGCACATCATTGTTTTGCCTTTAGCTATTATTTTTTTATATGAGATGTGGCACACTTTGGCTACATGCTCATGTTTTAAAACATTCTAGTTAATTGCATATTGTACATTATATAATTTTTGGGGCACTCGACTTGTGTCGGCTTATATCTTGTGTGCCTTGTGCATCTTTTGGTTCTTGCAAACTCTTAGTTAATGTTTTACTGTTTATATGAACTGAACGTACATGTGAAATATTTCCTATGTAAGCTATGTTTCTTAGTTGTTTTATGGCCATGGGTAGATCATGTGATCCTTGTCTTGGTAACTAGTTAAGTGGGACAAGTTGAGCTTGGACATGAGTGACATAATATGAGTTATAGGCAGTTCTTAGGTGAACAAGGCACAATCTACTTGTAGTAGGTGCAATTGGTCAAGTTGTTGCGGTTGAAGCAAGCCAATATTGTCACATGAACTGCAGTAGCCAAGGAATTGATTGATTTCCCAAGTCGTGAAAAAATGTAAAGGCTAGTTGGGAGGACATGAGTTCCAAGGCGTGCTAGGGAATGCTAAGGTTTGTTAGATAGTGCGAAGGCATTTAAAAAATGCTAAGATGTGTGAAGTGATAAGGCATGCCAAGATGTGCAAGGGTGTGTCGATGCGTACCGGGAGTAATAAAGAGAGCAACAAAAGGGAGAAAAAATTTAAACTACAAGGAAATGAACACATCAGTGGGTTAATAAGTCATAAGTTTACCTTTTCCAAGAGGGGCATGCTAAGCACACCAATACTAGGTGGCAATATATGCCAAGTGAAAAGTATTAGTGCATTATAAATGCCAAGTATTCCTTTGTTGCTTCTCATCTACTTTCCAACAATTGATCATCTCAAATAAATTTAATATTAACCCATGAAAAATCATACCAAGAAATGTTGGCTGGATAAATCGATCTTGCGGACAAGATCAATCTCCCTAGTGTCAGAAGACAATCTAGCAACAAACGAACAACTAAGTTTGTCTTTCTCTAAATATATTCATTTTACAAATAAATGCTATGAAGGTGTCGATCCTACCTTAGATCCAAATGATTATTTGCAGTCGTAGTGCTTTCGTCGCATCAAAATCCTTCTGTCGCAACAAGAGATCTTCTGTCGCAACAAGAGTTCTTTCGTCACAAGAAAGTGTCGTCTTTCGTCGCAACAAAGTGTCGTATTTTGTCGACCTACAATCACAAACAAGAAAATATTAAATAGCACCTGTATAACAAATAATTATAAAACATACCTATCATAGTGATCAAGGAATCTATGAAATAAATGATCAAACGACAACTTATTGAAATAAACAATCGAACGAAAATTTATTAAGAAAAAAAAAACTTTATTGTATTAATCTTAAAATAATAGAAGAACCTTACAACCTTAGCCTTGATGTTGAACAGGCCTTCCCGGGGTCTGAAGCAGGAGTCTCCTCTACTTTGATAAGTCTTGAACTCTTCCTCCCAGAGCACATAGAGGTATGTGATCTTTCCTCTCAAAAGCTCAGCAGAAAGAAGTCTAAATCTCAACAGCACTTCAACTCAATCACCCATAAAGCTTGAAATCCAACTCTCAATCTCCAAAATATAACCATTTGAGGCTACCCAATGCCTCCTTTTATAGATCATATGAGGAGGTTAGGATTCCACCTTTGAAGGGATAGAATCCTCCTTCAAAGGGATAGACTCCTCACATCAATGGAGGGATACATGCACCTTATCAAAGCATACTCATCCCCAAAAAATCTCATCCAGAACCTTCTAGAATTGACCTCAAACCAACTTTTTAACTTTACTTTCTTGCCTTTTTTAGTTTGGAGGGGGTACGCAGGCATTATTAAGGAAAAATGTGTTCTAGAACGCAGGTAAGCCATGCATTACCTGCATACCCAAGCCAGGAATGCAGGTAGGCTTCATGTTACCTGTGTACCCATTCTTTCAGAGGTTTTTAGGGTTTTTATTCTTGTTTCAAGGCTTGAAATGAGGATTAAAGGTCGTAATACTTGCAGAGGAGGTATGTATGAGTGTTAATGAGCTCATACAGTTAGCAGAATGTCAAGGTGACAGTTTTTAGTGTAACAGATGGCCCCCTAAAGTGCGAAGTCTGGAATAGATGAAGATGAAGTCTGTCATATATGAAGAGTGAAGTACTTTATCGTTTCAAGGATCATCCTGTGGACACCCTAGTTGGAACCTGTAAAAAAATTTAATGAAAAATATATATATGTAATCATATCATCGCTGAGGTAGGCATTCCCATACTTAGATCAAAATTAACTAGAAATTGATTCAAATTGTTCTGATACTGGAATGATTTTGAATACATCACAGTAGAGACATGTGTAGATACAGTATGGACATAGCCATCTATTTATAAATATTCCAATGTATAAATGATAACAAAATTCCTCTCATCCTGGATGGTAGAAACTAGATCCAGGGTCTTGATTTCCGCATCTCGAACTAGTACGATTCTATCCACGTGAATGAATGTGTCGAAGTTGAACATGGTAGAAACCACTTGATTACCAGTCAATCATGTAAATTGTTAACAAGTGTGAGAGTAACCACCAGTAATGTCAATGGCTCTCAAAGTACTCAGTACAATCCATGAGATGTGAATGAATGAGCTGAAGTCAAACACATCACGGAATCTTTCGATCGAAGGTCAATGATGTAACCTGTCCTCGAAGGTGAGAAACCTGCCATTGAGGCATGCAGATTTCAAGGTACTGACGATTTCTAGATCAACTTCCTAGATAATGAGCTATCGTTGATAGAATGTGATCCGTCGTAGGCAAGCCCACAACACGAAATCATAGATCAAGTTTTGAAAATATATTGGCAAGGACTGACTCAGGGATGGTCAAAATGGAAGACAAATATTTTGCAGATGAATGGTTTGTTTGAACTGTCCTCTTGAACACATAACGACACTACATATGGTTTGGTGACAATTGACCCAAAGCTAATACCCAGAAACCAGCTGAAGACTTTCAATATGGTTTGATTAAATGTTAGGCAAAGGATTTTCCCAACCCAAGTGAAAAAAAGTGTCGTGTTCAAGAGTGGTTAACGGTTTTCTAAATAATCAAAATGTAAAAAAAAGGTTCGTTTTTCTCTCTTTTCCCCCACCATTTCTGACAAGTACCTCTTTATTTTTGACAAGCTTGAGGAGGATAACATTTTCTTGTTTATAAGCTCATCCTTCGGATGAGTCCAACTTAGTTTAATATTCGAACCCTAAGAAGGAGTGGTTCGTTCCTGTTTAAAATTGAATAGGTCCTTTACTATTAAATTTTAACGAGTCCAGTATAGGAGAAACTCGGTGTTTTTCAATTTTAGGGGATGATTTGTTTCATTTTTTAACGAGCTTGACACAGGAAAAGAACTATGCTCATGGCACACTGATTCATTTTTTAACGAGGTTGACACAGTAAAAGGAACTTTCCTCATTTACATGTTTCATTTTTTAACGAGGTTGATGCGGTAAAAGAACTATCCTCAAATATACTCTCTATAATCTACCTATATAACCTACTGATTCATTTTTTAATGAGGTTGACACAGGAAAAGAACTGTCCTCATACCTGATTCATTTTTTAACGAGGTTGAATTAGTAACAGGAACTATCCTCTGACCAACTGATTCATTTTTTAACGAGGTTGAAACAGGAAAAGAACTGTCCTCATACCTGATTCATTTTTTTAACGAGGTTGAAACAGTAACAGGAACTCTCCTCATAAACTACTTATTTCTAATCTATCAGTCTATTCTCTACAATCTACCTACTAATTCATTTTTTAATGAGGTTGACACAAGAAAAGAACTTTCCTCTTACCAACTGATTCATTTTTTAACAAGGTTGACACAGTAAAAGGAACTCTCCTCACACTCACTGATTCATTTTTTAACGAGGTTGGCACAGTAAAAGGAATTTTCCTCAGACTCACTAATTCATTTTTTAACGAGGTTGACACAGTAAAAGGAACTATCCTCGGACTCACTGATTCATTTTTTAATGAGGTTGACACAGTAAAAGGAATTATCCTCGGAAACTTGATCATGGCTTCCAACTGGAAGAAAGACATGTCAATGGACACACCTTGATCATGGCTTCCAAGAGGTCTTCATCAGATGGAGGAATAGTTCTATGAAAGGAAAACATGTCAAGGGAATCAAAAGGGATAAAAACATCGCGTTCAAATAATCCCATAGAGTTTTCCATGTCAATTACTGGATCTAAGTCAAAGGAAGACAAGCAAACAGTGAGAGGCTCGCTTACATCGGTAATTGAAAACATGGGACTAGTTTCCACATAATTAATCCATGGCAGGGTAGATACCACTTGCGTATGAGGAACATTCAGGGATGTCAGATTATTGGTAGTCGAATCAAGACTAGGGAACGAAAGCTGATCTACAGTCACAATATTTCCATTGTGAGGGAAAGACATCACACGAAAGAGTGTCGATACGACAACTTTCATTGCATAAACATAGTCTCGCCCAAGGAGTAAATTGAAATCCAAGGGACCTCGAACTACCATAAGATCAATACAGACAGTTTTACCTTCCAAAGTAATAGAAAAATTAGGAAGGATCCCTAAAGGTTCACTAATGGTTCTGTTAAAAGCTTTCAGATTCTGCGTAATAGGCACAAGCTGAGGGGAACCCAAAGCTTTCCAAACAGTTGAGGATAAAATACTAATAGAAGCACCTTCATCTACCTGTGTGCGGTGTATGTCCCTACCACCAAACTTCACAATTATTTGGAAAGGGATGGAGGAAGGAAGACGAGGTTCTGTCAGTTTATTCCAATCAAAGGAAAAGACCTCAGTACTTGGAGGGGGTTCTGTAGAAATAGGTGAAATGCCCCCCCGGCGTAGAAGAATCTGATGTAACAAGAAGAACCTGAGCAGTATGAAGTTCACTCTCTATAGGGAGAATGGGATCGACCGAATGTGAAATCAAATCGACCACTTGATCAACTAATGGATCATCAACCTGAGTGATATGAGTTTCACTCTCCAATGGAAGAGTGGGATCGACTGTACTTGAAACTAAATCAATCACTCCGTCAGTTGACGGTAGGTTGGGAGAAAGTTTACGGTAACCAGTTGGAAATTCTTGCTGTGGAACAGTAAGGTTTTCCAACAATTTTGAGGCTTCATCCATGTGAGGGAAAATGTGAGTTTGATGACTCCCTTTGCATAACTTACAAAGAAACCTAACTTTACCCTTTTTCCCAGGAACCTGACTATCACTGGTTGATGGATCAACGGAAATTTGATGAGATTTTTCTGACCATACTTCCAAGACCTTTGGAATACCAGGACAATTGATAAGGAGGTGGTCACCCTTACAAAACCTGCAAGGGTATTTTGGTTTACGATGCATGTTGGAGGTTTCCTCAACACCACTAACACTTACAGCCATGGTTGGTTGGTTGACTTCTTTCTTATCTTGCTTCTTCTTCTTCTTCTTCTTCCCTTTCTTCTTCTTCTTAGCCACCTGGTTACTAGCGTCAAGGCTTTTACCAAGTGAAGAGGAAGAAATGGAGGAAGAAATATTAAGCGAAGAAGGTAAAGGGTCAACAGAAGGTTGGTGATGTTGAGATGGTGAACTCTGTTGAGGTGAAGCATCCGGTTGAGGTGGAACAATTGGAGTATTTGGGGCCAACGAAGTTGAAAATAACCATATCGGTAAACCTATTGTAAATCCAGGTAATGACAAAGTAGCCATATAAGGAGGACCAACATTTCAAAAACAAGGAAAAGTACTAGGATTCTCGTTAAGAGGGGTTCCTTGGTTGGTAAATTCCAGAACAGTTGCCATTATATTCAACTTCAGTGAATTTTATTAACAATTTAAAACTAAAATTAACAATTCACAATTCACACCTAACAATTAAAATTCACAATTCACACCTATGGTCTCTAAAATTAAAAACAAACAAATTAACATGCGTTATCAAATCTAGGATTCAAACCACACACAAACAGTAACTTCTCGTACTAAAAACACTAGTTGGTGATGAAATCCAACATCATAGAATTTAATACAGAAAGGGCAGTTGGAACAGTTACCCCAACAACCTGCTTAATGAAACAGACTGGCACAAGTTTCTTCACAAAACCATCTCGAGTGAAGAGAACCCCCCAGAGAGTCCAAGTGAGTCTAGTCGACGTCTGCTCCAGGTACAGTGAGATCTTTCCTTCACTGTCACCTTAGGAAATAATCTTAAGTTTATGGACACTAAGGTTACCAACAGTAACAAATACAACTGGGGGAACAGTCTAGGATCCGATCCCACGCGCAAGGGCAGAGTAACAAAGCTCAATCCCCTTGAAGGCTCCTCGACATGGTCAATCCGAGGTTTACAGACAAGTGACCCCAGACTCCTTGACAATGGTTAATATGAGGTTTACCGTTTGTAATGTGCGCAGATCTTATATCTTTCAAAATGAAACAGAATTGATTGTGTCAAAGGTTCGGATATGATCTCATGATTGACTTCTTTAAGAGAAGCTTCCTAGATTGTACCAATTACAATTGGATTTATTTCCTACCGCAAGATTTATCTACTTGTTTGTTTTAGTTTCTTTGGAAATTTAACTACAACCTATTCCAAAGCACTAATCCTGAGCTAGATTGGTGGAAAGAACCCTAAAAATGTAAAAATTACTAGATGAATTTTAATTAAGCGTTGTGTTATTTAGGCTGTTATTACTCAAAAGGGTAAATGGATATGAAACCAGTGGTGTTATGACCCGACCCAAAATTGAATGCAATCGAATATGATAATGTAATCTTTTCAATTCGATGAATCCTAACTAAAGTAAGGAGGGAGTTTCCATGCACTTCCAACAATGCAAAAAATTGATCACTAAGAGAAAATATAACAAATTCTCTAATGCACTAATTTCATCAAGAAAAACTAATGCAAATCAATTCCAAAACAATTTTTATATTTTTGTGTTTTTAAAACAAGCATAAAAACATCTAAATTCAAATCAAAGAAAACTGATCTAAATCTACGATTGATTTTTCAAAATGTAAACTATGCAGTTGTAATCTAAGCATAATTCACTTGAAAAGTATGCAAATGTAATCTATGCACATTTTTCATTCATATTCTGAAAATGAGAATTCTAATTATGCAAATGTGATCTATGCAAGAGAATTCTCAAACACAAGATGATTCTAATGTGATCTAAGAACCAATCAAGTGCAAGTCAAGAAAATTGGGTGAGAGTTCCAAAGATCGAAAAACACTCAAAGGCGATTAACACTCATACAAAAACAAAAGCAAAAAGATGCAAAATTGTGAAAAGACTGAGACAAACCTCCAAGTAATGAAAAAAGGAAATCAAATTAATAATTTCTCAAAAAAGAGACTCAAAACACCCAATTAACTTAATGGAGATTGATGAGATGAAAAATTGCTGAAAGAAATTCAGAAACAAGAGATTTTTGATAGAAAAATATAGATCCAGGTAGATGCTAAGAATCCTAAATTAAATCTAAACTAAACTAGAAAAAAGAAATCTAAAGTTTTTCAAAAAATTTAACAGGGTCTGCAGGCTTCCAAAAGTAACAGGTGCGGTACCGCACTGTTTACTAAAGAAAAAATGTGAAACTTCCCGCACTGTGTAAAGAAGGCAAAGTGCGGTCCCAGGAAAAATTAGAGAAAAAACATAAAAGATCTAAAAATTTTCAAAAACAGAGAAAACCTAAGCTACCCAGGCAGATGTCTATCAATAAAAAACCAGGAAAAACTTTTCCTCAAATCAAAATAAAAGAGAACCAAAAACAACAAGTTCTTTCCCCAGTGGAGTCGCCAATTTGTTGGCCGGATAAATCGTTCTTGCGGACAAGACCGATCTCCCTAGTGTTAGAAGACAATCTAGCAACAAACGAACAACTAAGTTTGTCTTTCTCTAGATATATTCGTTTTACAATTAAATGCTATGAAGGTGTCGATCCTACCTTAGATCCAAATGCTTATTTGTGGTCGTAGTGCTTCCATCGTATCAATAATCCTTCGTCGCAACAAGGGCCCTTTTGTCACAAGAAAGTATCATCTTACGTTGATCTGCAATCACAAACAAGAAAATATCAATAGCACCTGTATAAAAAATAATCATAAAACATACCTATCATAGTGATCAAGGAATCTATGAAATAAACGATCAAACGACAGCTTATTGAATTAAACAATCGAACGACAATTTATTGAGAAAAACAGAACTTGATTGTATTAATCTTAAAATATATAGAAGAACCTTACAACCTTAGCCTTGATGTTCGAAAGGCCTTCCCGGGGTCCGAAGCAGGAGTCTCCTCTACTTTGATAAGTCTTGCACTCTTCCTCCAGGAGCACAAAGAGGTATGTGATCTTTCCTCTCAAAAGCTTAGCAGAAAGAAGTCTAAATCTCAACAACACTTCAACTCAATCACACATAAAGCTTGAACTCCAATTCTCAATCTCCAAAATCTAACCATTTGAGGCTACCCAATGCCTCCTTTTATAGAGAAGATGAGGAGGTTAGGATTCCACCTTTGTAGGGATAGAATCCTCCTTCAAAGGGATAGACTCCTCACATCAAGGGATTAGTTCCTTAAGGTGAGGGATACATGCACCTTATCAAAGCGTACTCATCCCCAAAAAATCTCATCTAGAACCTTCTAGAATTGACCTCAAACTAACTTTTTAACTTTACTTTCTCGCCTTTTTGAGTTTGGAGGGGGTACGCAGGCATTATTAAGGAAAAATGCGTTCTAGAATGTAGGTAAGCCATGCATTACCTGCGTACCCAAGCCAGGAATGCAAGCAGGCTTCATGTTACCTATGTACCCATTCTTTCAGAGGTTTTTAGGGTTTTTCTTCTTGTTTCAGGGCTTGACATGAGGAGTAAAGGTTGTAAGACTTGCATAAGAGTTATGTATGAGTGTTAATGAGCTCATACAGTTAGCAGAATGTCAAGGTGACAGTTTTTAGTGTAACAAGTCATCTCAACGTATTCCATACAACTACGACATTTTGAGCGCCAACACGTTCCGAGCGCCAATATGTGTTATGGAGTGTTATGCATGTTATGAAGTGGAAGGGAATGTTGAAGAGTGCTAAGGTGTGCTAGAGAGTGAAAATGCATGTTGATGAGTGTTAAGGAGTACTAGGACAAAAAATTAAGGGAGCACTAGGTAAAGGTTCATGGAAGTTAATGAATATGAGGAACGTGTGCTAGAGACTAGTGTTAATGAGTGCTAGTTGTCATGCCATGGAGGGAGTGACGAGGTATGCTAAGCATTGGTAAGGCATGCTAGGGAATATCAAGGCATGTAAAGAATTCCCACAGTGTGCTCAAGAGTTCTAGGGTCTGCTAATTATATCATGTGCAAAATAATAGTGCCAAGATATGCTAATACATGTGAGGTGCTAATGATGTGGGGTGCCAGGGTATGTCAGTATGTGTCAAGACAACAAAATGAGGAACTAATAAGAAGGCTAATAAGTCAAGAATTTATCTTTTTCAAAAGGGGCATGCTAGGCACACTAATAATAGGTCCCAATACATGCCAAGTGGCATTGTGTTCCAAGTGCTAATGTATGTCAATGCATTCAACCAAGGTGTTCCAGGGCATGCTAGGGACTACATGCAGTATGCTAACACATTATAGGAGAGTTCCATGTTGTGCTAGTGCATGCCACCATCTGCTTGGGCATCAATGTCATCAGAATATGTTCTAGGTACAAAGATGTTCCAAGACATGTAGGGTGCTAAGAAATATTAGTGTGTGCCAAAGCATTAATTTAAGGTGTGCCCAGATTGTTGATGAGTGTTAGTTCTTTCTCATTAATAGAATTTTCAGAGCTTTATTATGTATTAAATAATATATTTCCAACACACAATAGTGGAACTTTATCTAAAGGGAATTTGCTAGATAATAAACTTAATAGATATGAATCTTGTGTTGACTGATAGGAAATCTCTATTCGACTAGTCATTACTTGAGGGAAATGATAGTACACTAATTACTTCTTAAAAAATTGACTAACTATAGCTACTATGGCCTTGGACATATTATAAAAAATACTACACAATAATGGTATTAAATCATTATATTTTGACAAAAAATATAGTAACATTCACATAGCGTCATCAAAAACTCGTTGGAATGATCAATGATGACGAAATTTTTTTAACCGTCACCAAAAGTAACAAAAAGAGCATTGGTGAGGGTAATTAAAAGTTTGTCACTAGAAATGTCACCAAAGAGAGAATTAGTGATGGGCCTTTAACAACCCTCACCAAAAGTGTCATTGGAAATGGCTTTGGTGACAAACCTTAAAGGACCATCACTATATACACTTACAGTGACGTTTTTAAAGGACCGTCACCATATGTGAAATTGGTGACAAAACTCAAAGGTCCGTCACAAGCATGACCCTCACCAGTATTCTTTTTTCTTGTAGTGTAATTAGCAGAAGACTTTTGGAGGCTACGGGCTTGGTCCCTAGGAATTCTCCTCCTATTTTGTGTTATATGTTTATTTACTGATTCTCGCAATTTAGTTATTCTTTCCACTTTGTAGAATTACCATTCAATTCAGTAATTGCAAGTGTGGTGTGTTATGATTTCCTTTTTAAATAGGTTGAATTCGTCATTAGATTTATTTCAGCATGGTTAAGTAGTTGTTGTTCAATTCTGTACATTGTTATTTCCTGAGTTTTTCCATTGCAAGTGTGAATGTATGGTTTGTTGTTCAATTCTGAAGGTTGTAATTAATTGAATATAGAGAATTCCACTGCAAAATGTTAATAGATGATTGTTGTTCAATTTATTAAGTATTCATTTTCAATTGTTGTTCAATTCATTAAGCTTGTTTTTCAATCGCAAAAGATCTTTAATTTCAGCATTTAGTGTTTACTTTCTGTATAAGATCATACTAGAGTTTCATCCTTTGATTGGTGTTACGTATTTCATAGTTTAATTTTGAATTGATTAACTGAAATTCGAGAATTAGATAGTATTTCTTGCAATGATTTAGAGTAGTTGACCTCTGATTTCACTCGCATATACTTTTCTTGCACTCTTGAAATAAACAGACTTTCCCTGGGTTGACGATTAATGTCAAGCATTAAGGTTACCTTTAACAGTCGCCTTTTTGAGCCAACACATACATGCATACATGCATATAGTAAACATTAGTCTACGTCCACCTTGTAGAACCTATCATTATATTTTCATTTCTAGTAGCATATTTATTTCAATTAAGTTCATAAATAAACATACCAATTTAAACTTATGCACATACTTGGTTTAAGGCATTTGCCAGTGTTTTTGTAACGATGTACATATCATTTCTATGTCATTTCTCCCATAAATTTTAAGGAAAACTTTAAGGATAACCATACATACATGTAATTTCTCCCATAGACTCAAGCCAAACTTTAAGGATAACCATGTACATGTTCTCCCATAAACTTTAAGGCATTTTATAGTGTTTTTGGAACCATGTACATGTCATTTCTATGTCATTTCTCCCATAAAATGTAAGGCAAACTTTACTTTAAGGCATTTTCTAGTGTTTCTCGAACCATTTACATGTCATTTCTATGTCATTTCTCCCATAAAATTTAAGGATATCATGTACATGTCATTTCTCCCATTTCTCCCATAAACTCAAGGCAAACTTTAAGGATAACCATGTACATGTCATTTCTCCCATAAAATTTAAGGATAACCATGTACATGTCATTTCTTCCATAAAATCAAAGAAAATTTTAAGGATAACCATGTACATGTCATTTCTCCCATAAATTTAAGGCATTTTCTAGTGTTTCGGGAATCATGTACATTTCATTTCTATGTCATTTCTCCCATAAAATTTAAGGCAAACCATGTACATGTGTCATTTCTCCCATAAAATCAAGGAAAACTTTAGGGAATGTTAGTTCTATGTCATTTCTCCCATAAACTATAGGGGAAACTTTAAGGAAAACCATGTACATGTCATTTCTCCCTTAAACTCTAGGCAAGGAAAAGTTTAAGGCATGTGATTTCTAGATGTGATGTCTCCCATAAAATTTAAGCAAACTTTAAGGAAAACCATGTACATGTAATTTCTCCCATAAACTCAAGGAAAAATTTAAGGCAAATCATGTACATGTCATTTCTCCTTTCTCCCATAGATTTTAAGGTATTTTCTAGTGTTTTTGGAAACATGTACATGTCATTTCTATGTCGTTTCTCCCATTAACTTTAAGGCAAACCATGTACATGTGTCATTTATCCCATAAACTCAAGGAAAACTTTAAGGATAACCATGTACTTGTCATTTCTCTCATTTCTCCCATAAACTCAAGGCAAATTTTAAGGATAAGCATGTACATGTCATTTCTCCCATAAACTTTAAGGAATTTGCTAGTGTTTTTGGAACCATCTACATGTCATTTCTATATCATTTCTCCCATAAAATTTAAGGAAAACTTTACTTTAAGGCATTTTCTAGTGTTTTTGGAACCATGTACATGTCATTTCTATGTCATTTCTCCAATAAACTTTAAGGCAATTTTTTTTTTTTTTTGTAACTAAGATAGATTTATTCACATAAGAAACAAAGATTTACATCAATATCAATACCAAACATGTATCCAAATGATTGTATAAATACATATATCACTCTGGAAAATATTTTTTCCCTCTGGGAATGGAATTACAGGGAAAGATATAAAGGGAGGTAGAGCAGTAACTAAAACATGCGTACTTTACAAAGAAAAATGTCCTTTTGGCTTCACAATTGAAGTTAAACCGAACATATTTGAAATTACATTCTCAAAACCAGGAGGAATTTTAATCTATGATGCAGAGGGCCAGGGGCAAGGTTAAGCCACGTCTTCCATATGGAAGTCATCAATTCTGATAGGTCAACAAACCAATTCCATACTTCCTGTTACTGTGTCTTTTTAATTCATGACATTTATAGCACAGGAACAATTTACAGTTGGGAAAAGGTTATTTTTCCTAACTTTATCCCAACAAATTTTAGACTTTAAAATTGCCAAGGCCATGTGTGTTGGATTTTACATTATTTTTTCCCAAGAAATTGGATTTCCCTGAAAATGATATAATACTTGGCTAAAAGTATTGTTTTGGAGAATTTCAGTCGCATTCTCTGTATTGAACTATCTTCATCTTTTAGATCTAATTTGTCATGTTTTTCAGCCATTGGACATAGCAATTTTATTTTCCTTAGCTAGAATTATGGTTGCAATGTTTTCTATGAAGACATTTGCTTCAAGACTAAATAGAAACAACAACTTAAGAAATTGGAAATGAATTATTTCATAGTCATACAACACAAAAATGCAGACTCGTAAGGTATTATAATACTCTTGTAACGACCTAATTAAGTTGTGTTACCTATAAATGGAGAAAATTAAACATTATAATGACCATACTTATCAATCACAAATACCACTTGCAACATGTCTTTGATTGAAAAATGTATACATATACTTCAAATCATGCAATGGCTTAAGAATTGGAAAATAATTTTTCATAACATGTAAACATGGATTTTTTTTCTTTGGTAGATTCACCTGTTGATTCATGATTGTCAATTATAACATGTGAATTGTGATACAAAACTCTGCACTCAAAGATAATATAAAGATGAGATAATGTCCAACAAGATTACCACACATATACAACAATGTGAATACAAAGGGAGTGTGAATTGAGATTGCTAAGTACTGCTCCTATAAAATAAAATAAAATAATTAAGTAAAAAGCAGATATAAACTAAACTATACTACAAAACATTTTTGTTTATAGTATAATGAAATGGAAGAGATGAACTATGATGCTGAAATATGCAAATACTATTGAAAACAAGAGAATACCCTCAGAGAATTAAAAAATCCTAATAGCAGGAGTGAACTTTAGTATCTAGCTATCAAAATTTCAGATTTGTATGAACAGAAATTGAAGATGTAAATTCAAGGGTGCAAACAAAACATATACAGTTTATTAAAACAACAAATATATTAGGCCCACTCTACAGAAATCTGAAATATGAGAATTCAGGATAAAAAGAGAAGGCTCCAACAACAATTTCATAGTAGTCATTATTACTCAAATACAATAACGTCACAGCAAGTTGTCATCTCACAAAAACTCCTAATACAACCTACAAGCTAACACTCCCTCTTATTATCTATTTCTACAAATTTCTAACTAATGTGCCCATCCTTTTCATTTATAAGTTAAGAGAAGGTGTTGTTAGTAAAAAGGCTAATGATAGCCTTAGTTGCGCATCTCCCTTGAGCATGAGTAACTCCCTCATAACTTTGCCTTGTATGAAAGGCTTTTCTCTTAGAGTAGTCCATTATCATAGTAGATATAACTCCTCTCCTAAAGGTGCCTCATTCCATAAGTATGCACTCATGAATGCACATGAGATGATGGTGTTAATCTCATCAAATAATGTGCCATACTTAGTGGTTGTGACCCAACAACTAATTTGTATGATCGTCAAAGGTGTCGTTATAAGCTTCTAGTTGTATTTAAGAATCTTTTTGATTGGTGTACCACAATCTAGCTCTGTAATCCGTGTGCTGCTCAACTTCCCAAGGCTAAGGTGGGACCAACTCAGACCAACTAGGTAATCTAAAACTCTTGAATTTTTTTTTTTCAAATAATCCAAGATTCTCCCCCAACTTTTCAAACTTCCCCTTTGTTAGGAGCTTTGTCAAACTATTAACCATATGCAACTTTGTCAGAATTTGGTCCAACACTACCAACTCCCTAATGAACTTGGAATCTTAGGAAATTGTGTTGAATATCAATGTGTTTGAAATGGTCATGACACATTGGATTTTCATATAGCTTGATGTAACTTTGATTCTCACAAGAGACAATATTGGGCTTCAACAACTGATTGGTTGACTCTACAATCAAGTTGCAAATCTAGATAGCTTCATAATAAGTATATGAAACTGCCATATACTTTGCTTCGATGGAACTGAATGCAATTTTTCCTTACTTCTTGTTGATTTAATAAAAATGACTTATAAAATGATAATAATGATGTTTAAAATGAGCCTTATGGTGGTCTACTTATACACATTGATTGTTCATGAGGTGTAGGGGTATGTTTATAAGATCACTGCCCTTGAAGCTTTGTCTTGAAAGCATAGTAATTAGAATTCTATTTAGTTAAACACATTTTTGTGGTGGAATGAAGTTTATCAGATATCTATTTATACTTATTTGAGGTTTGACTTTGTTTTTGCTTTGAGTATTGTTGAGGTTTCTTTGTATTTTTTGCATCATAGTCTAAATTCTTTTGACCTGATTGTTTAACATGAAAGCTTTATGCTTATTGGCAATATATTTGAAATACCTGCATGATCAAGAAACGGTTATGGTTAAATTACTAATAAGGTACTACAGAAAGAGGATGATGCTGAGAGGGCTTGCCTGGGTGACTCTGGGAGCAACCCAGAGGTGCTTAGACAAAGCTCTTCTAAGTTACAAATCTGAAGAGAAAAAAATTGGTGATGTATATGTGGTTGCTCAAACTGGGCTGTATCGAAAATCATCGTAGAGAGTGTTTACCTTTCCGTGTCTTCAGGAAAGTAGGTTGTCTGGTCACAGAATAACATCACTACATGTAGGTGATGGTTCAGTACTAAGTTCTCAACCTTATCTTCAAAATGGACAAAAAAGAGGATCAGGTTTGAATATAGGATATAATTTGATGAATTTGGAGATTTAGAGTTAAATGAATAATTGTGGTGATGTTTGGATGGGTGCTAATTTCTAGGGTTTTCCATTTTTATAATTTTCTTTGTTGTGCTTTCTACGATGCTGCCTAGTTGCTTTCTTGTTGCCTTAGCATTTTAACTTATTCAATGTCTATCTCTCTATTGTTTCTTGCCCCATTTGAAATGTCATCCTTATTTGGTAGGTGTTTTCTTCAATATAGTGTGAATAATTTTCCATCACACATCTTCTATGGGGTTTGTCTACAAAAATACCTTGTAAGGCCCATTCATTAGGGTATTTGATGAAATGAAATGATTATCTATGATCACCAACTAATGGTACTTGCAGATATTTACTCTAACAATTCTACATTTTTCTTGTGCCAACAATTATATAAAATTTTAACCTCATGAACTAGTCTCCTCTGTTCTCGTAGCTGATGCTATAAGCACTTATTGTTGTTGTCAAATATTTTACTCTTTAGTCCCATTTAGCTATTTCAGTTATTTGTGGACATTGATCTATTTTCATTTCATTTCTTCAATTTTTCTGACTGCTATGCATTACCTTTTGCCAATGCATTCTTTCTTACCTATGCTCTTTTTGTTTAAGCATTCCAGCCATCCAGAGTAGGAGGGGCAACAAGAGCCACATAGTCCAGCCAGAGCCCAAAAGGGGTAGCATAGAGGCAGTAGGAGCCATGCAGGGCTGACACAAGCTGCCCAGTCAGGGTAGCCCAGGCGCAGTGTAAGCCCTTCAGGGGTGACACAGGCCCTTACTAAGCAGTGCAGAGGTTGACTCAGGCTAGTCAAGCTGACGCAAAGGGCTTCAGAGTAGTGTTGGGGTTTCCGGTGCACCAGAAAGGGTTTGAGTGTTGAAAATCACATTTGAGGGTGTGAATCAACTATATTTTCTGTCTCAGAGGATAGAGGTATTGCTGTCGTTTTTATTTCTCTGTTGGGTGAACCAGTTTTGGTGCCCAGGATTGTTGTACTTAGATTTTGCATAATAATGAAAAACCTCCAGAGCTAGTTGCACCAATTTTCCCCACATTTGGTTTTTTCTGGGGACAGTTGTCCAGAAAATCCGTGTGTCATTTTGTCTATGAGCATGTTATTCATTATTTGATATGTATGTGTAGGTTTCTAGTTTTATTTACTATTTACTTCACTAATTTATTGAATATTTTAGAAATTAACTTGTAACTTAATTCAAGTAGGAGAAGTAAATCAAGATATTACAGTAGGGTTTCTTAGATTAAGGAATTTTCACATTCCCTACGTTTAGCCCCATTAGGTCACCTAGGGCAACAATTTCCCAGGAATCTATCCAGAGGAAAACTTCTCTCTCCTATAGGAAACTGTGTTTTTGGGTGCCCTCACTCTCCTCGTAAATTGGGCCAATTCCGATGGTGGAATCTCCGGATACCTCGAGCCCTAGCTCTAGGATCAAGTTTTGCCTAGGTGTTCCCAAGGATAGAGCCTAGTAGGATCAATTTGAACTATAGAAGTAAAAATTCTTGCCTGATCCTTTCCCCTCACCTTGTCCAGGATAGGAACATAATTGGTTACTAAATTCCATCCCCGAACCTGGGCTGGGTCCACTGGGCCCCATGTGATCCCATTTGGTGTCAAAGGCATTTCATCAAGGACCATTTGGGAATCCTAGTTCCCAAAGGATTTTATAGATTGAGAACTTCCTGCATAATTCTTATGCTTCTCCCTCAACCCTTCAATCCCCCTCCTCTTTCCCTATAAAATCAATTCCCTTGCTTAAAAGGAAAGCAAGTCCCACTCTTTATTTTATCTTAGGGAAAGGTTTTCTAGGGTCACTTACCACCTATTCATTGACCTATACTCTACAAGTGACTTCCTAAACTACCGACTCCTCCCATCAATGAAAGTCCGTGAAGAGAAATGAGCCTTAGTTGTGGTGAAAATGGGCTAAGCCTCCATCATTTCCTTTTTCCTAGCAGTTTCCATCTTAGGAACCCCTTTTAGGTCCACTACTAGTTTGAGTGGTAGCAAGTTGTTCACAATTCCAATTGTGAAAAACTCTTGGTATGCCCACTTTTTCCATTCTATAGTTGCAAGATGAGAAATCTAGGGCTATGGAGGCTGCGCTTCTTCTCACTGAATCAATCCTCTACAATATAGTGAAATAGGGCTAGTTGGTTGGTCCACTTGATTGTAACTTTTGTCCTTCAAATTCTGCACATCCTTAGGTCCTTCACAAAAACAAGAGTCAGGGCTCTTCTTTGACGGTAACCTAACAACCCTCCAACTGTACTTTGACTACCATCAATCTGCCCAACCATAATCAATTATTTTTACTGATCTAGGGCCCACAATATTGTATTCATCTAGGGCTATTCAAATCTGCCATCTAACAATGGTTTGAGTCCTCTCAAGATTATTTTTCTTGTGTATCGAAAATTTGATATTTTTTGTCCAATCTATGAAAAAATCTGAACTACTCCTCTTATCATCCCTCTAACAATCTATAGATGACTAAAATAGGGTCACAAATCAGCCACTAACAATCCATTGACTAATTTTTTATAGGTTTCTTCAGATCTTTGTCTAAAACTCTACGGAAATTCCACCAAAATCAACTCCTTGGCATGTCAATCCATTCTTCATATCGCACATTTCTTCTGCATGCTCAATCTTCTGCTTAGGTTCCACCCTCCTTTGGATGTATTGTTTCCACACATATTGAATCTGCAAACCATCTTCCAGATCTGTGATTTATATTACATAAATAAACCTCTCTCTAAGGGTCACAACCCATCTTCTTCTATGCAAATTTGTCACAATCTTAAGGGCATACCTTATGAACTAAACATGCTAGGAAATTGTCCTAACTAGGGCATTATACTTATGTACTTCTAATTGTTGTTAATCAAACCCTATCCACACATACAAAAAACACAACCTTGCCTCCATAATAGACTTGACCTAGCTCATATGGATCCATAGATTCTGGGAATTTCTTTGACTGAATCTTGACATGAAATTCAGATCTCAATATCGACTCTCAAACTAGGGTTAACTCGGTCAATATTTTTCTTGTGTCTACTTCTTTTCTGGCTCTAAATTATAGTGCAAGCCCTCCTCCATTTATGTTGGTCTTTATCACAGACCTTGCAGCCTACTAACCACCACAAGGCAAGATGGTATCAACCCTCCCTTCTATTTCATGCAGAAAATCTAACCAATGGGATTCAATCTGATCTTTCAATGTACTAAAACAAGATATTGAATCCTTCCCACAATTTGTGGAAACAAAACACGATCGCACAATCACATATAAGTAAGAGAAAGAAATTATCAATCGCACAAGACAAGATGTATCTGGGGAAAGAAATTTCTCAAAACCCTCTATCTCTATTTTGTATTAAGTGAAGGAATCATGAAACAATACAATGATTAATCTCTCTTGAGATTCTCCAGCACTCTACCAATTGTCTCCTGTTGATCTGGCCAAAATCGGTCTAGTACTTCGCCAATTCTCAGCCTTCCTTCAGCCTGTCTTTCTCATGCAATTCCTATGGAATTATCTCCATATTAATTAGTAAAATCATCCTTCCTTGATTGCACAATTCACCATGCAATCCCAATGACTTTATAATTGTACATGGGAAATTTTCTATAAATACAATTGATAGTTATGTTCCTCTAAACTATCTTAGAATAAGGATCAAGGGCCTTTTTATTATTTAAAACAAGATAAAACCCTAAACAAACAAAACCCTAACCTGAGGAAATGCAACACCAAGAGTTTATGGGGCCCGTTGGGGTTAGTTGGGCAGCCAACTTCCCGAGGTTGTAACTTGGTCATATGATCTCCATTTGATGCACATGATACCTCGTTAGAAATATCTCTCCGAGGGCTACAATTGCTAATGTGACATATATGAAATTTATAAAGCTGTCATGCCCAAAAAATTTCATTTGGTGCCTCAAAATGGCTCTGAAAGTTTAGGACCCTAAAAACTGACAAAAATAGTAAATTGTGCTATAATTAAAGAAACTAATAAATTGAAAGAGACAATGGCGAGGGCCCAAGTGGAATAGGCAGGTGGCCACCAATATCCACCTCGATTACCTTAACTCGAATTTCTTGAGCTAACTCAGTTATCATGACTTAGTTAACTAACACAAGCTATTATGAGATGAAATTACAATTTATTATCCAACTTATTTAAGGGAAAAATAAATTATACGCCTCACATTCCTCACTCCTGGTACATCAGAATTCCTCACCAATGTGGGTGCATTTTTTTTTTCCTTTCTAGTTTCCAATTTCACTGTTTCTTGTTGCAAACTTCAAGACTCCCTCTCAACAAGAAAAGAATTCAATCTATCCCCATCCAGTACCATTGGAATGTTATGCATGCAACACTTCTCTACTATTGTTTGCACCTACAAATCCTAAAACTAAATAGCCTCCAAACAACCGAATAAGTATAATGCATCTGTCATCAGAGTATTATGATTGCTGATAGCTACTGCACCTATCTAGTACTAGATTCTCTGTGTTGTTGCTGACATCTGCATCCATGCCCTTTGAACTCTTTCCAACTCTGATTTGCACTCCACTATCTGGCATCTGTCACTCTAATTTATATCATTCTAACATCTGACTACATCAATATAACTAATCCTTCTTACTACTGTTGTACAAAGGGCTCCTCGTAGCCAGGTTTGATCCATGAGACACGCCATCTCAATGGACCTTGCCAAATTTTCTTATCTTGGGATTATGTCTACATAACACCCCACCTTACAGCTCGAGGTATGGCTGCTCCCTCTTCCCATTTGGCTCGAAATTTACCCCTCATGGTGGTCTCTGCTTGAGTGGATGCTTCCACTCGGTCTGATTCTATTTGCTTCTCCAATTGTGGTAGCTACTCCACAACCTTCTGAGACTTCTTCTGAGACTGCATGTTGAGAGGTAATTTGTGCTCCCTCTAAACCAATAAGTCTCTAACTTCTGATTTTCTCCTCAAATATTTGCATGCATTTGGTACCTAAAGTGCATATAGGTTCTTGACTCACGCACATTGTAATTTTCCCGACTTTACAAAAGTTTCTAATTTTTTTTTTTTTTTAAATCGAAAATATCTCCCTCATTCGAGCTCTGATTCGACCAATTTTTTTTCTTTCCATTTGGATAGTTTTTCATAAGGAATCCAAATATTCTATATGTTTTAGAAAATTTTACACCAAAATTTTCAGATATTCTCTACAAACTCGCCACCCAAAAAATTCCTGCTCTGATACCATGTAGAAAATTTAACCAACTAGATTCAATTTGATTTTGTAATCTACTAAAACAAAATACTGAATCCTTCCTAAAATTTGCAGAAACAAAAAATGATCACACAATCACATATAATTAAGAGAAAGAAATTATCAATCGCATAACACACGATGTATTTGGGGGAAGAAACTGCTCAAAACCCCTCTATCTCTTTTGTGTATTAATTCAAGGAATCATGAAATAATACAATGCTTAATCTCTCATGAGATTCTCCAGCACTATGTCAATTGTCTCCATTGATCTAGAAGCCTGGTCTGACCATAGTCAATTCTGTTCATACTTCGATACTACCTTTCTCCTTTTGAATTCCTGGAATTAAGTCCCTATTAATTAATCAATCTTCCTTGATTGTACGATCCATCATAACGTATTGGTTTATATTTTTGCTGGAAAATTTTAACATAAATACAGCGGTAGTTATGTTCCTTTGTCTCATAATGTAATTGGGTATTCCTTGAAGCGGCATGCATACGACTAATAATTATCAGTTCTCCGGTTGATCACTCATTGTGAAATAAATCTAATTTAATTCACTAGACCTCTCACTAGCTCATCACTCAACTAGAACTAGTTAAATTGATTTTAACTTATTTAATTGAGTTAATTACACTTGCACCCCATTAATTGCATCAAATGATGTTATGGCCTAAATCTACCTCAGGCTGAGAAAGGCAGAATATAGGGTAACATCAAACCATGCTTAACTTGGTAGCTAGCCCTACCAAATCAGGAGAGGGATCTCTCCTTGTCAATCTCAGCAAAAAATGATCAGTGAGGCTTGAGATGACTTGAATGAAGGCTGATTTTAGGCTAGGTATATATGTAAAAGAGTTTAATTTGATTTTGAGGGTGTTTGTTAGATCAAAGGGAAGGGCAGATTTTGGGTCTAGGAAATGAGGCCTAGTTTTTTCAGAGATCTGAATGGGGCAAGGTAGGAAATTGTTTTGACACTTCAATTTTGAATGAAATGGATAGCTCAAACCGGTGAGGAGTTGAAGAGGGCAAGAAAATTTCAAGAATCCTCTTCAAACAATTGAAAACATAGAAAATTAAACAAACCCTAGGTAGAGCACTGCAAATTTTAATGAATTCCACCTTTATCCTTGTTTGTTTAACTTAAGAAGAAATAAGAGGTAAAATGATACACATGAAACACTAGTAAACTTAAATTAACAGAGAGAAACATATCATCAAAACAAAAAGCTACATGAATCCCAAGGAGTGCTGCAAACCCTGGTCTATTCCTTTGCCAAACTCTAGAGATAAATGTATAATGATGTTAAAAGCAATCCCAAATGTCCAACCTATGCTAATGACTGAAAATTTACAATATATAAGCAACCAAATACTCATCCCAGCCTCTAGGGGTCGAGCTCACAATTTTAGGAGATGTTTCAACAAGATCTAAACTGAGAATTGGAAAATAGGCAGTGGAACAACTTGCCTCTATAAGATAGGAAACTGATTCATTCAGTTGAAATTCACCTTTTGATAGATGAACCTACCTCCATGAGTAAAAATTTAACAAAATTACATCAATATTTTTACATTTGGAAGTAAGAAAGTCAAACTGGCCAAAACTAGGCGAAAAATAGAGTTAATGAGTCCAAAATGAGCCAAAATCCCCAATGGGCCACGCCTAATTTCTCTATGCGTCGTGCCAGTTTGGAGGAGACTTTTGGGGACCTTCCCAGTGTCAAAATTGGGCGTAGGATAGCTCCTGGGAAATATTATTGAGTCTATTTTCCAACCCAACTAGAAATTTTTAATTTGGAGTTCATTTGACCTGTCAAAAATCAAATCTCCCAAGACTGGTCAAAATGTGAAAAACGAGGCTGCCTCAATGAAGAGTGTTGTTGCAGTCAACTTTTGAAGGTCTTCCTCAACTCCAAATTGAGATCATGATATCTCATTGGAAATATATTTGTGTCTAGTTATCATTTGACTCATCAAGCAAGTCATTTGGCCAACCAAGCTAGGAGAAAACTTGATTTTCCCAAAGGTCACTTCAGAGGTGCATCAATTCTCCTGAGGCAACTGTATTTTTGACATTTCTCTAAAACCATGACACCTGTGTAAAAAGTGAATGAGATTTTTCTTCCTTGGCCTATTTTGGAAAAAAACCTCTCTCAGTTTTTCCAAATTCATCTTTTCTTGCTCAGAAAAATCATTAGAGTAAAACCTATCCCGATGTGTGGAACAAGAGATTTGTCGAAATGAAGAGAAATGAAGGGGATAAGGGGATTATAAATTCTTGAGAAAATTTTTGGAAGTATGGAGGGATGTTAGGAAGTAGGGGAAAGTGTAATTTCAAATATTTAATGAGGGGAAGGGGTCCAAAAGGGAAAAACACAGGCCTAGCCTAGAAAATTTCCCAAGTTGTAGCAAGAAACTAGGGTTTGTGCGAAAATGAGGAATTTGGGGGATATCGGTGATGGGAAGTGTTTAATAAGGTACATTAAGGATAGGGAAAGGTGTATGAACATCAGGATACAAGTTTTTCTGATGATTTGACCATCCAAGAGAAATTACCTTCAAAACCCTAGGAGAGGGAAATGAACCTTACCAAGGCACAACTGAAGCATGAACAAGGTGTAAAATGACCCAGTGGAACTTGAAATGATGATGAAAACCCTATGAATGATGGTACACTCATCTGAATGGTGACATGGAACGACATTTTGATAACTTTGAAAGGAGTGAAAACAAACCCTAAACCTAATACCTAGTGACCAAATTTTACTTGAAGACTCACTGAAATGACAAAATTTGACCTTGACACCTTAAAATCAATTTTTAAGAGCATGTTTGATCACTGGAGGAAGGCTACAATGACTGACACTAACATTGGCTCCAATGGGGATGGTAGATCCTTGGAGGTGCCAAGAACGACAGATCTTTGGGAGCGCAGACAAGTGCCTTCATCCATTGGGCAATGGAGTCAAAAACTCAAGCTGAAATGCATGACTAAAAACTGATGAATTGACGACACAAATTGACTCTCACTCAACTAAAAACTGACTCGATACTTAAACACAACCGAAAAACTAGAAAATATGTTTAATATGAATCTTATTCAATACAACCTACTCTAGTTGTTCCATTCATCACCTGATCAAGTGAAATGAAACAACCAATGCAACCAAGTAAGTATTCCGGCTACTGTTTGAATTCTCTACAATTGCTCGCTTATGAACAACAAGAGAGAACTACTGAAAGGAAACTCCCATGAAAACTTGTGAACAGATCCGTTGAATACTTTGGATTCTCTATCCGCCTCCAAAAACACTACATAAGGATCTTGAATTTCATGCACACTGGACTTAGCTCATCCAATGGATTACTTCTCTTCTCCTCATACCATGAATGAAAACTTTGTTTTGAGCTTTGTGACAAGACTCCTGCTAAAAATGACAAAGAGACCGGCTGCCGGATCAAGTTTATATCAGCACACATTTCAAGATCACATGTAGTCAATGGAGAAGGAATTTGATTGCAGACATCATCCAACACACCAGCTATTGGATCATGAAAAACTTGAAAAGACTGTTGCAACCCATTTTCTATTGTTTCTGATAAGATTACATGATTTTCTACAAGCTGCTCATTTGAAAATTTACTATGCCAATTTCCCTTCAAAGACTGAATTGATTCAAAACAAAATGGTACGAAATCATCTTACATCATTTGATCATATGTGCCAGCTTCCATGGCTTCATCTGCATCCTGAAAATCAATGGCATTCAGGGGCTGCAAATCTGGATATGAGAAGTCTTGAACAAGGTTTTTATTTCTCTCAAGATGGTTCAAATCAAGACTTGTCGACAGTTGATTTCGAATTGCATGAATGTTGTCTCTGATGAATTGAAACGAATCAAAACAAAAAGGCAAATATCCTTTACTTACTTCAAAATTTGTTGCACTTTCCTCATTATTTCCATAGCTGATATGCATCGATTGATCACTATACTCGAGCTACTGAAAGTGAACTTCCTCCTTCCACAAACTAGCTGCTGATTTTTCTGCAAGATTAGCTTCTGTTTGGAGAACACAATCATCATCATACTGATCAAACTGAGGCAAATCATCAGTATAAAACACATCATCAAGCATACATGTCATATCAACAGCTCTCTCTTCTCCAAGATGATCTACAAAACAATCATTATCAGATCTATGACAACTGGGATAAGAAACAAAATGTTTTGGATCAACAACTTGTTCTTCTTCAATCAGCGAGCCATGGGCTTAAACATTATACTCATTCCTTGTGGTGATCTTCTGCATCATCTCTTCCATTGCACTTACCAAAATGTCAAGCTTTACCTCTAGAGATGTCAATTCCTTCAGATCTATGTTTTTCATCTCTTCTTCCTTCAACTTTTCCCTTCGGATCAACAAATGAGCCTCTACATCGACTGCATTGTTTTGCATCTCTTCAAGTGTTGCAAGATTCCTTTTTCTCAGCTGAAACTCCATTTCCAGATCAAAGGCACCTGGGTAGTGCAAGAGAGCAGATCCAGGAGGAGGCCTTATATTAACTGGCATCGAATAATAAACTTGGTTAAATCTGGAAAAAAACTGTTGTACTGTCTCCCCTGGCAATCTTTTCAGTTGGTTATACTCTTCTATAATCAAGAAAGGGTTTTTTCTAAACACCCACATGTCGAGGAAAACTTTGACGAACTGCTGGAAATCTGAGATTCTCGCATCAGGCAGGGTTTTGAAGCAACTCGACTTTTCCTTGCAAAGAAAGAGAAAAAAGCCTAATACTGACATCCTCTTCATCAACTTCAAAAAGGTCAAGAAAAGACTCAAAATTCAAAACATGTCTCTCAGCAGTGATGTTGTCACATTCACCATCAAATCTTGGTAGATATAGGTCATGATTTTTAGGGAAAGCATGGGATATAGGAGGTAAAATCATAGGCTTGTATCGATCTAGAATTTTACAAGGTATAGGGGTATGTACAAATGCTGCAGAATCAGTCTTGGTCTCTTGAGGTTCATCAGTTTGAATATGGTCATCACAAGATTCGGAAGAAAGGTCTTGATCAAGCTCAAAAGCATGAAAATATTTGGTATCCATAATATTCAAAGGGAAGGAATCAAATGCAGGCTGAGGATCTTTTCTCAAATACAATATACTTTGTAAAGCCTTCTTGACATTCTCAGGAAAAGAGAAGAAATAATTTATGACAAAGAACAAAATGTCTTGGATGAAATTCTAACTTGAATACCTGATCTTTCCATATTGTCCTTTCATGTTTCTGCTGGTTAGGTTCATCCTCTAGTGGATTCACCACTATGTTATGGCCTAAATCTACCTTAGGTTGAGAAAGGCAGAATATAGGGTAACATCAAACCATGCTTAACCTGGTAGCTAGCCCTACCAGATTGGGAGAGGGCTCTCTCCTTGTCAATCTCAGCAAAAAATGATTAGTGAGGCTTGAGATGACTTGAATGAAGGCTTATTTTAGGCTAAGTACATATTTAAAAGAGTTTAATTTTATTTTGAGGGTGTTTTTTGGATCAAAGGGAAGGGCAGATTTTGGGTCTGGGAAATGAGGCCTAGTTTTTGTAGAGATTTGAATGGGGCAAGGTAGGAAATTGTTTTGACACTTCAATTTTGAATGAATGGATAGCTCATACCAGTGAGGAGTTGAAGAGGGCAAGAAAATTTCAAGAATCCTCTTCAAACAGTTGAAAACATAGAAAATTAAACAAACCCTAGGTAGAGCACTGCAAATTTTAATGAATTCCACCTTTATCCTTGTTTGTTTAGCAGAAGAAATAAGAGGAAAATGATACACAGAAACACAGAGTGAAATTACATTGAAGAAACATCATAAAAAAATAGCCATGAATCCCAAAGTCTTATGAAACAGAAATGCAAACGCTGTGGCGAAAGAGAATGTACGATGAAGTTGAAAGCAATCACAATCAATTCTGCTAATAGTGAAAAATTGCAAGATATAAACGCTAGCACTCATCATTGCTCTGAAATTAACGATAAAAATTTTATGAGTTGTTTCAACAAGATCTAAACTGAGAACTGGAAAATAGGCAGTGGAACAACTTGCCTCTATAAGATAGGAAACTGATTCATTCAGTTGCAATTCACCTTTTGATGGATGAATCTACCTCCAAGAGTAAAAATTTAACAAAATTACATCAAGACCCATAAAATTACATCAAATTACATCAATATTTTTACATTTGGAAGTAAGAAAGTCAAACTGGCCAAAACTAGGTGAAAAACAGAGTTACTGAGTCCAAAATGAGCCAAAATCCCCAATGCGCCGCGCCTGATTTCTCTATGCGTCGTGCCCGTTTGGAGGAGAATTTTGGGGACCTTCCTAGTGTCTAAATTGGGTGAATGATAGCGCATTGGAAATATTATTGAGTCTACTTTCCAAATCAACTGGAATTTTTCAATTTGGAGTTCATTTGACCTGTCAAAAATCAAATCTCCCAAGACTGGTCAAAATGTGCAAACTGAGGCTGCCTCAAGGCAGAGTGCTGTTGTAGTCAACTTTTTAAGGTCTTCCTTAACTCCAAATTGAGCTCATGATAGCTCATTGGAAATATCTTTGTGTCTAGTTATCATTTGACTCATCAAGCAAGTAATTTGGCCAACCAAGCTAGGAGAAAACTTGATTTTCCCAAGGTCACTTCAGAGGTGCATCAATTCTCCTGAGGCAACAGTATTTTTGAAATTTCTATAAAACCATGAAAACCGTGTAAAAAGTGAAGGAGGGCTTTATTCCTTGGCATATTTTGGACAAAAAACTCTCTCATTTTTTCCAAATTCATCTTTTCTTGCCCAGAAAAATCATTAGAGTAAAACCTATCCCGATGTGTGGAACAAGAGATTTGTCGAAATGAAACGAAATGAAGGGGATAAGGGGATTATAAATTCTTGAGAAAATTTTGGGAAGTAGGGAGGGATGTTAGGAAGTAGGGGAAGGTGGAATTTAAAATATTTAATGAGGGGAAGGGGTCAAAAAGGGAAAAACACAGGCCTAGCCTAGAAAATTGCCAAGTTGTAGCAAGAAACTAGGGTTTGTGCGAAAATGAGGAATTTGGGGGATCTCGGTGATGGGAAGTGTTTAATAAGGTACATTAAGGATAGGGGAAGGTGTATGAACATCATGATACAAGTTTTTCTGATCATTTGACCATCCAAGAGAAATTACCTTCAAAACCCTAGGAGAGGGAAATGAACCTTACCAAGGCACAACTGAAGCATGAACAAGGTGTAAAATGACCCAGTGGAACTTGACATGATGATGAAAACCCTCTGAATGATTATACACTCAGATGAATGGTGACATGGACTGACATTTGGAAAACTTTGAAAGGAGTGAAAAAAAACCCTAGACCTAATACCTAGTGACCAAATTTTACTTGAAGACTCATTGAAATGAAAAAATTTGACCTTGACACCTTAAAATCACTTTTTAAGAGCATGTTTGATCACTGGAGGAAGGCTGAAAAGACTGACACTAACACGCACAACACATGATGTATTTGGGGAAAGAAACTGCTCAAAATCCCTTTATCTCTTTTGTGTATTACGTCAAAGTATCATGAAACAATACAATGCTTAATCTCTCATGAGATTCTCCAGCACTATGTCAATTGTCTCCCGTTGATCTAGGAAACCTTAGTCTATTACTTAGTCAATTCTCATCCTTACTTCAGCCTGCCTTGCTCATGCAATTCCTAGGGAACTAAGTCCCTATTAATTAGGAAAATCAATCTTCCTTGATTGTGCAATCCATCATAGCATCCCAATGACTTTATAATTGCACATGGGAAATTTTCTTTAAATACAACTGATAGTTATGTTCCCCTTAACCTCTGTCTCAATTGGGTATTCCTTGAAACTAACATGCATGCAACTATTAATAGAAAATTATCAGTTATCTGATTGATCACTCATTGTGAAATAAATCTAATTTAATTCACTAGACCTCTCACTAGCTCATCACTCAACTAGAACTAGTTAAACTGATTTTAACTTATTTAATTGAGTTAATTACACTTGCACCCCACTAATGCATCAATTGCAAATGGACCCCAAAAACATTAGAATCCCTCTAGATGCCTCATCTTAGACCCTGAACTCAAATTTCTTGAGCAAACTTTGTTATCATGACTTAATTAATAGACACAAGTTGTTATGGGATGAAATTACAATTTATTGTCCAATTTATTGAAGGGAAAAATAAATTAGATGCCCCACATTCCTCACTCCTCGTGCATAAAAATTCCTCACCAGTGTGGTTGAATTTTTTTTTGTTCTTTCTAGTTTCCAATCTCACTATTTCTTGTTGCAAATGTCAACATTTCAGAATTTGATGTGGCCTTTAAAGAAAGACACCATTGAAATCACATGCTTAGATTCTCATGAGAAACCTATCTTAAGCTTGATCTGCCAGAAAAGAACCAACAATATACCGTCCTACTTCCTAGCTCGAACCGACCATTAAGGTAAGAAACATTCTTCTGAACCCTCACATGATGATCTTGCTCTTGGAGGATGATCATGACCTCCCTTTAGCAACCCTTACTCGGCCCTCGTACGTGACCTACTTTAGCACTACATCTCTCTTCGCCCCCTTGATCAAATGAGCTACTTCTCACTTGATGTTCTTTGCTTCATCCTAAGGCCTCCTTAAATATTTTATCCTAGACCTCTTAGGAACACTCTAGAACTTATGGGTTTTATCCACTTAGACCTTAGGAAATATTGATTTTCATTTTTAAGTTTCTTTTATATTTTAAACCCCATCTTGTGTAGAAAATCCCTTTTCTTGGATTCTTTTCCCACATAGCCTTTTGTGACCAAACTCACACAAAAACATCTCAATAGGCTTGTGGAGTACCTCCCAAGCTGCACAATTCAATAATATAGTCTAGTTTTAGTAACCGTAATTGGTCAAGCTCTTGTAGTTAAGCAAGGGCTTGGTTGGGTTCCCAAGTTGAAAATTAAGTAAGGGTAGTTGTGAGGGCATGATATCTATGGAGGGTCAGGGCATGCAAAAGAATGAAAAGGCATGCTAACACATCTCGAACAATGTCAATGCATGTTGAAGAGTGTTAGGGAGTGTCAGGGCATTTCAAGGGATAACTAGGTCAAAATGCATGGAAAGGAACCAATAAGAGTGTGTGCCATGGAGTGTCAGCGAATTCAAGTGTGCTAAGGACGAAGTGTGTTACCTAGAGAATTTCATAATAGTATTTACAGGAGGCAAGCCTATGGTTGTTATACGAGGCTCAAGATAGAACTAGTTTTAGAAAAAGGGAGACCACTTTGTGCTAGGCACAACATTGTTTTTCCTTTAGCTATTTTTTTTTATATGAGATGTGGCATACTTTGGCTACATGCTCATGTTTTAAACTATTCTAGATAATTGGATATTGTGCATTGTTGTGTATAATCTTTGGGGCACTTAGCTTGTGTTGGCTTATATCTTGTTCGCGTTGTGCATCTTGAGGTTCTTGCAAACTCTCAGTTAATGTTCTACTATTTATATGAACTGAACATAAATGTGAAATATTGCTGGTGAAAGCTTTGTTTCTTAGTTGTTTTATGGCCATGGCTAGATCATGTGATCCTTGTCTTGGTAAGTAGTTAAGTGGCACAAGTTGAGCTTGGACATGAGTAGCATAAGATGAGTTATTGACAGTTCTTAGGTGAACAAGGCACAATATACTTGTAGTAGGTGCAATTGGTCAAGTTGTTGGGGTTGAAGCAGGCCAATATTGTCACATGAATTACAGTAGTTAAGGACTTGATTGGGCTCCCAAGTCATGAAAAATTGTAAAGGATAGCTGTGAGGACATGAGTGCCAAGGCGTGCTAGGGAATGCTAAGATGTGCCAGATAGTGCAAATACATGTCAAACATGCTAAGATGTGCCAAGTGATAAGGGAATATGCCAATATGTGCAAGGGTGTATCAATGCGTGCTAGGGATTGCCAAGGCAACAAAAGGGAGAAAAAATTTAAACTACAAGGAAATGAACACATAAGTGGGTTAATAAGTCATAAGTTTACCTTTTCCAAAAGGGGCATGCTAAGCACAACAATACTAGGCGGCAATAGGTGCCAAGTGAAAATTTTTAGTGCATTATAAGTGCCAAGTATTCCTTTGTTGCTTCCCATATACTTTCCAACAATTTATCATATAAAAGCTATTTAATATTAAACCATGCCAAATCATACCAAGGAATCTCAATGTATTCCATACAGCTAAGACATTCTGAGCGCCAACACGTTCCAAGCACCAATATGTGTTAGGGAGTGTTATGCATGTTATGAAGTGGTAGCGAATGTTGAAGAGTGCTAAGGTGTGTTAGAGAGTGATAATGCATGTTGATGAGTGTTAAGAAGTACTAGGACAAAACATTAAGGAAGCACTAGGTAAAAATTCATGGAAGTTAATGAATATGAGGAACGTGTGCCAGAGACTAGTGTTAATGAGTGCTAGTTGTCATGCCATGGAGGGAGTGACAAGGTATGCTAAGCATTGGTAAGGCATGCTAGGGAATATCAAGGCATGTAAAGAATTCCCACAGTGTGCTTGGGAGTTCCACGGTGTGCTAATTATATCATATGCCAATTAATAATGCCAAGATATTCCAATACTTGCGAGGTGATAAGGATGTGGGGTGCCAGGGTGTGTCAATATGTGTCAAGCCAACGAAAGGAAGAACCAATAATAGGGTTAATAAGTTATGAATTTATCTTTTTCAAAAGGGGCATTCTAGGTACACTAATAATAGGTCCCAATACATGCCAAGTGGCATTGTGTGCCAAGTGCTAATGTATGTCAATGCATTCAACCAAGGTGTTCCAGGGAATGCTAAGGACTATATGCAGCATGCTAACACATTCTAGGAGAGTTCCATGTTGTGCTAGCGTATGCCACCATGTGCTTGGGCATCAATGTCATCAGAATATGTTCTAGGTACAATGATGTTCCAAGACATGTTGGGTGCTAAGAAATATTAGTGTGTGCCAAAGCATTAATTTAAGGTGTGCCCATATTGCTGAGGAGTGTTAGGTATTTCTCATTAATATAATTGTCAGAGCTTGATTATGTATTAAGAAATATATTTCCTACACACAATAGTGGAACTTTAGCTAAGGGAATTTGCTAGATAATAAACTTAATAGATATGAATCATGTGTTGACTCATATGAAATATCTATTCGACTAGTCATTACTTGAGGGAAATGATAGTACACTAATTACTTCTTAAAAAATTGACTGACTCTAACCACTATGGCCTTGGACATATTATAAAAAATACTCCATAATAATGGCCTTAAATCGTTGTCTTTTGACAAAAAATATATTAACATGCACATAGCATCATCAAAAACTCATTGGAATGATCAATGATGACAAACATTTTTTAACCGCCACCAAAAGTAACAAAAAGAGTATTGGTGAGGGTCATTAATAGTTCATCACTAGAAGTGTCACCAAAGAGAGAATTAGTGATGGGCCTTTAATGAACCTCACCAAAAGTGTCATTGAAAATGGCTTTGGTGACGGACCTTAAAGGACCATCACTATATACACTTACAGTGACGTCTTTTAAGGACCGTCACCATATGTGACATTGGTGACGGACCTTAAAGGTCCGTCACAAGCATGACCCTCACCAATGTGTTTTTTTCTTGTAGTGTAATTGGCAAACGACTTCTGGAGGCTACAGGCCTAGTCCCTGGGAATTCTCCTGCTATTTTGTGTTATATGTTTATTTACTGATTCTCGCAATTTAGTTATTCTTTACGCTTTGTAGAATTACCATTCAATTCAGTAATTGCAAGTGTGGTGTGTTATGATTTCCTTTTTAAATAGGTTGAATTCGTCATTAGATTTATTTCAGCATGGTTAAGTAGTTTTTGTTCAATTCTGCACATTGTTATTTCCTGAGTTTTTCCATTGCAAGTGTGAACGTATGGTTTATTGTTCAATTCTGAAATTTGTTATTAATTGAATTAGAGAGGATTCCATTTCAAAATGTTAATAGATTATTGTTGTTCAATTTATTAAGTATTCCTTTTCCATTATTGGGAAATTCATTAAGCTTGTTGTTCAATCGCAAAATATCTTTGATTTCAACATTGAATGTTTACTTTCTGTATAAGATCAGACTAGAGTTTCATCCTTTGATTGGTGTGATGTATTTCATAGTTTACTTTTGAATTGATTGACTGAAATTTGAGAATTACACAGTATTTCTTGCAACGATTTAGAGTAGTTGACCTCTGTTTTCACTCCCATATACTTTGCTTGCACTCTTGAAATAAACATACTTTCCCTGGGTTGACGATTAATGCCAAGCACTAAGGTTACCTCTAACAGTCACCTTTTTGAGCCAACATATACATGCATATAGTAAACATTAGTCTACATCCACCTTGTAGAACCTATCATTATATTTTCATTTCTAGCAGCATATTTATTTCAATTAAATTCATAAATAAACATACCAATTTAAACTTATGCACATACCTGGTTTAAGGCATTTGCTTGTGTTTTCGGAATCATGTACATATCATTTCTATGTCATTTCTCCCATAAAATTTAACGCAAAATTTAAGGATAACTGTACATACATGTAATTTCTCCCATTTCTCCCATAAACTCAAGGCAAACTTTAAGGATAACAATGTACATGTTCTCCCATAAACTTTAAGGCATTTTATAGTGTTTTTGGAACCATGTACATGTCATTTCTATGTCATTTCTTCCATAAAATTTAAGGCAAACTTTACTTTAAGGAATTTGCTAGTGTTTTTGGAACCATTTACATGTCATTTCTATGTCATTTCTCCCATAAAATTTAAGGCAAACTTTAAGGATAACCATATATATGTCATTTATCCCATTTTTCCCATAAACTCAAGGCAAACTTTAAGCATAACCATGTACATGTCATTTCTCCCATAAACTTTAAGCCATTTGCTAGTGTTTTTGGAACCCTGTACATGTCATTTCTCACATAAAATTTAAGGAAAACTTTAAGGATAACCATGTACATGTCATTTCTTCCATAAACTCAAGGAAAATTTTAAGGATAACCATGTACATGTCATTTCTCCCATAAAATGTAAGGCATTTGCTAGTGTTTTGGGAACCATGTACATTTCATTTCTATGTCATTTCTCCCATAAAATTTAAGGCAAACCATGTACATGTGTCACTTATCCCATAAAATCAAGGAAAACTTCAGGGAATGTCAGTTCTATGTCATTTCTCCCATAAACTATAGGGAAAAATTTAAGGCAAACCATGTACATGTCATTTCTCCCTTAAACTCTAGGTAAGGCAAAGTTTAAGGCATTTCATTTCTAGATGTGATTTATCCCATAAAATTTAAGCAAACTTTAAGGCAAACCATGTACATGTAATTTCTCCCATAAACTCAAGGAAAACTTTAAGGCAAATAATGTACATGTCATTTCTCCTTTCTCCCATAAATTTTAAGGCATTTTCTAGTGTTTTTGGAACCATGTACATGTCATTTCTATGTCATTTCTCCCATAAAATTTAAGGAAAACCATGTACATGTGTCATTTATCCTATAAACTCAAGGAAAAATTTAAGTATAACCATGTACTTGTCATTTCTCTCATTTCTCCCATAAACTCAAGGGAAAATTTAAGGATAACCATGTACATGTCATTTCTCCCATAAAATTTAAGGCATTTGCTAGTGTTTTTGGAACCATCTACATGTCATTTATATATCATTTCTCCCACCAAATTTAAGGAAAACTTTACTTTAAGGCATTTTCTAGTGTTTTTGGAACCATGTACATGTCATTTCTATGTCATTTCTCCACTAAAATTTAAGGAATTTTTTTTTTTTTTTTGTAAATAAGATAGTTTTATTCACATAAGAAACAAATATTTACATCAGTATCAATACCAAACAGGTATCCAGAATATTGTATTACTACATATATCACTCTGGACAATATTTTTTCCCTCTAGGAATGGAATTACAGGGAAAGATACAGAGGGAGGTAGAGCAGTAACTAAAACATGGATACTTTACAAAGAAAAAATGCCTTTTGGCCTCGCAGTTGAAGTTAAACCAAACATATTTGAAATTACATTCGCAAAACCTGGAGGAATTTGAATATGTGATGCAGAGGGCTAGGGGTAGGGTTAAGCCACGTCTTCCATCTGGAAGTCATCAACGCTGATGGGACACTCCAGAGTGTTGCCCTCTTCAGAACCATACTACTGCTTCCCGCTAGAAGAAGGTCCAGTACCTCTAGGGCTAACCCACACAAAGAAAGTCCCAGGATTAGATGGAACCACTCCCTCAACCTTGGTCACTAGGTGGAGCTGGCGAGTCGTGGTTCGGCACTTAAGGAGAGCATAGTGAGGGAGATTTTTTTTATGAACCGACGGCGGTGCACCTCGCCAACGTACATGAAAAATTTCTCAGTGAGAGAGTCTATTTTCCTCTCCAGGATATTGTTACGATAATGTTGATATTTCAAATCCATAGCAAGCATGCTCTTGGTTTTCCAATGGAGCTTAATGGCCTGGCTAAACAGGTTTTCCTTGGCTCTGGTGAGGGAATGGTCGAGAATCCACCCGAAGGCCTCGTCTACTGTCTCAATAGGGGTTCTTCTGCAGATAGACCTTACCTTGTCCTTAATATTTTCAATCTGATCTTTCATTTCTTAGTTGGTTTCTACAACATATTCCATGATCGCGTTCCTAGCAACAGCTTCCGCTCGTGTAACCGGGGGGCGATTTGGGGTGGCTGAGTAGGAACCACGAACTCTTCAACCTATGGATTGGAGAGGGGTATTAGATCTCTGTGAAGCCATCAGAGTAGCATTTATCTGTTGGTTTAGGGATAGAGACTCAGGCTGTAGAGGGAGGAAATGGTGGTCGAGCATGGAGGAGAGGAGAAAAGTGGGCAACCGGGGAATATGGAGATAGGGGCACAGGAGCTCAAAATGGAATGAGATAGAGGCGGGGATGTCATGGCTAATATAGGCGAGAGGGATAGATGCGAGATGAGAGGTACGATGGGGAGAAAATATGTCTAGGCCATATTTCAGCAGTGGGAAATAAACGCGACAATTGGAGAGGTCATTCGAGCATCTGACAGAGGCTAAGTCGTAGGCACGCTCATACAAACGGAGAGAAAAAAGGTTAAGGGAGGTTTGGGTCATGATTTCCTTGGGGGATAGGAAATGATTCTGTGGGGATTGGCTATACTTTAGTCGACATTTCATTTTCCATGATGCTAGAGCAGGCCTTTCTAACATCTAACAGATCGAAGGCATCCCACGATTTGGAAGGGAAGTAGGTTTTACCGTTAACTCCCACGTTTGCTAGCAAATCTGCTAATTGGTTGGCCTTGCATCTAACAGCTTGGAAGGTGACGCCTTTGGCAAGGTTGATATGGAGCTTAATTCTTTGAAGGATTTTATTGATTCTCCAGTTGTCTGAGACCTAGATAGTACCTCTGCCTTGCTGGATATTTTTACAGTCTTAGGTAGCAACCATGGAATCCCCTTCAACGAATGAAGGCCAGAAGTTTTTTTCCATGGTAATGGCCATTCCATGAGCCAAGGCCTAAAGCTCTGCCACATTTTTGGTGGTGTGTCCAAGATTTCCATAGTATATCTAGAGAATTTTTCCTGAATGATATATAAAAAACACCTCTGAATCCCTCCTTTCCTGGGTTATCTTTTGATGCCCCATCATAGTTAATTTGATATAATTGGGTTCAGGAGGCATCCACTTTGGGTTAGAAGAAGGAGCCAAGGGAATATTATGATACAAAGGGGTGTTATGGCGGGATAAGTCTAATAGAGATAAGATGCAGAGTTCCTCCCTGGTGGGGGGGCGGGGGGGGGTGGTAGGATAGGGAAAAATGTCTATGGCCATTGGCAACATATTCACAGAGAGTTTTTTTATGGAATGAATAAGTTGTTATTCCTTTTTTTCCTGATCTCTTAATATTATTGCATTTATTTCTTTCCAAATGGCCCAATACATGATTCCTGGCAGAAGGTTCCAAGCCAAATTGATTAGAGGATGATTGGAGAAGGAGATGTGCCATTGATCCAAGGAGATAAGAATGGAGGAGGGGTCCCTATCCATGGAATTAAAGACTAGGAAGGTCCAATTTCAGATGTTTGAAGCGAAATTGTATTCATTTAAAAAATGATTTGTACATTCACCTTCCTTTTTGCAGAGCATACAGATGGAAGGGCTGATGAAGCCTCTCTTGACTAGCTTCTCCCAGGTCAGAATTTTTTTATGCATCATTAGCCATGAAAAAAGTGATATTTTGGGCCAGTGTTTGTGATTCCAAAGACTTCATCATTTTATTTCAATGGGGGCGGGGTTGGAGGGGACAATATAGCCATAGGCCTCTTTTATGTTGAAATGGCCAATAGCATGTGTGCCCCATATTTACTTGTCATTTTCCTCTTCCATTTGTATTTGTATTTTTTCTAACTCTTGCGCTAGATTCTTCCATTGCAGAGGGTGATTTTGTTGAACCCATTCTGAGGGCTCTTGCCATTCTCTCCATCCTGTCTTTTCATTATTTTTACATAAATATTTAACTAGCCTTTTATTTTGGTTGTCCATGTGAATTTTGATTTGTTTGAATTGGTATTGATTGAGTCTGGGGCTTTGCTACCATTCATATTCCAAGAAAAATGTTGTTTCTCCATTTCCTATTTCCATTTTGTACTATTACTTTGTTCCCCCATGCTTGGTTCCATGCCACTGAGCCTTTGATGTTGCCACTAAGCTTGATGAGATTCTACTGGTGGTGAGACGGGGCATACTTTTAATTCCATAGCAAGGCCCAAGAGTTTTTAAGGCTAGTGATCCAACGCCACCAAGTTTTGGCACCCAACACTTTGCCCAACATGTCTGGGTATCTAAGGCCCAGTCCTCCTTCATTTTTGGGTCTGCAGATTTTTTCCTAGGCCAGAAGGGCCCATTTTCCTTTATTTTCTTTTCCTTTCCATAAGAAATCTCTTTATATGGTCTTGAGTTGATTGGAGATAGATTTTGGTGTGGAAATGGCAGAGTACTATTATTGTGGCATAGCTTGGAGTATTGATTTGACAAGGAATAGTCGACCAACAATATTTATGGATGTGAAAGTCAAATTAGCAATCTTCTTTTTTAGTTTGGTTACTAGATATTCCCAATTTTCATTTGAAAGAGGTCTGTCAGTTAGGGGAAATCCATGGTATTTGGAAGGGAAGGAGCTAAGCTTGAATCCCAGAATTTTTATAATGTTGTGTTGAATGGGCACAAAGCTATTCAAGAAGAAGATTTTGGTTTTGGCCTCATTGATGAAAGTTCCATAGGCTTGGGAAAAATCAGAGAGGATGGCATGAAAGGCCATGGCTTCTTTGATAGTGGGAGAGCCCATGAGTAGAGTGTCATCAACTAATTTTTGGTGAGTGGAAGGTGGAGTGGAGGGGTAGAGTTTTATTCTGGAGATTATGCCACTTGAGGAGGTAACCATCATAGAAAGACTGAGACCTTCTGCCATTATGACAAAAAGGAAAGGAAAGAGGGGGTCTCCTTGCCTAATTTCTTGGGATGGACTAATGATGGAGGAGGGGGAACCATTAAGAAAAATGGAGAAGAATGCTCCTGAAACCATATCCATTATCCATTTTATCCATTCTTTGTTAAAACCAAAAGCTTCCAGTACTTTTCTAATATAGTTCCAACTGATTTTATTGAAATCCTTGGACATATCCAGCTCAATGAGCATACCTATTTTCTTCTGCTCCCTGGGAGAATGAATGATTTCCTGTGAGAGGCTTATGCTATCCAAAATTTGTTTTCCTTCCACATAGCCAGTTTGTTGAGGGGAGATGAGGAGGGGCAGAATATTTTTGATGAGATTTGCCAAAAACTTAGAGATGATTTTGTAAATAACTTTACAGAGCACAATGGGCCGGAATTGCTCAGGGGAGTCAGCATTTTCTAATTTGGGGATGAGGGTGAGGAAAGTGGCCTTGAGGTATTTTAAGACAGACTTTTGGATGCAAGATTCTTCCACAGGGTCGTGAACCTCCGCCTTTAGCAATGGCCAACAAGCTTTAAAGAAGTCAATGGTGAATTCTTTCAGCCCCGGCGCTCTGCCATTGGGCATGGTCCTGACTGCCTCTTCAACATCGTGTAGAGAAACTTTCCTTATGAGAATTTGGTTGTGCTCCTTAATTAGGATAGTTGGGATGTTTTTGGTAATCTTCTCTATTTCCTCCTCGTTGGCATTGTTGGGCTCAATGAGGAGATCTCCAAAATATTGGTTGAGCTCCTCTTCTATTTCTCTGTGAGTGTTGAGAATATTTCCTTGCTGATTTTTTAGGCTTAATATTCTATTGTGTTTCCTATGTTGGATCATGGAGTGTTGGAATAATGTTTTTTTCTTCTCCCCCTCTTTTAACTAGCTAACCCTAGATTTTTGGCACCATAATGTTTCCTATTGGGCAGCCCTTTATTACCAACTTTTTTGTAGCTTTAATTCCTCTTGCTTTATTTGCTTGTTCACAACATTGTTGATGATGTTCTGTTGTAAAGCTTCCATTTTGATTTCTAGCAATTTATTTTCTACAATGATCTCTCCAAAGGTGTTCTTATTCCAGAGTCTAAGTTCAGATTTGATGAATTTCAGTTTCTACTGAAAGTTTTACATTTTGTTTCCCTGGGTGGGTTGGGGGGTGTTCCACCATTCTTTCATTTTTTCCATGAACTCGGGATGATTGATCCAAAAGGCTTCAAACCTGAAGGTCTTATTTTTGGGTCCTTCTAGTAACTATATTTTTAGAACAATGGGCCAGTGATCAGAGCCCACTTGGGGGGCGATGCCTGCCTCAGTTTCTAAGGAGCTGAGGTACAGGTCCTCAGAGAGAAGGAACATGTCAAGCTTGGAGGCTATCTTCCTATCACCACCTCTTCTATTATTCCAAGTAAAAGATCCATTTTTGGTGGGGATGTTTATGAGTTTGAGAGCATCAATAAGGGCCTAAAAGGCTACTAATTCTTTGTCCAGTTTTTTGAGTCCACCTATATTATCCCCAAGATTTATTATCATGTTGAAGTCTCCATCTAGGATAATGAGGGGATGGTTCAAAGAGTTGAGATGTTTTTTTAAGATGATTAAGAAAGCAAGTCTTTTAGTGACTGATGTTGAGTCTCAAAAGTGTTTTTCATATTCATACATATTTCCATTATGTCATAACCATTCAGCTCTCATTTCATAGCCATCTGACCTAAAACCCTACATCAAGTAACCATTTTCATAAATATATGGGTTAGGATCCTTGTCTTCCAAAGTTATTTATTTTATGTGTTTAAAGTGAATTTATGATTAGAAACTAGAAAATTAACATAGTTTCATATATCTATATATGTGTTATGAGTTTTGTGACATGTGTAAGTCAAAAGGAAGCTTCTAAAAGACCTTTATGTGGCCTCCCAAAACCAAATTCGAATTTGAGTGGAGAAGATCATGGGATCATGAAGATAGGTGTCTCATTTCCTTTTTGTATTGAAACTCTAAGAATATATGTGTCTCATTTCTTATTTTGTATTGAAACTCTAAAAATACATGTGTCTTATCATTTCCTATTTTGATTGTAACTCTAGAGATAGAGGGAGAGATTCATGGACTCCCATTAATGAGATAACTTCTCATATTTTGTATAAATAGGAGAAGCTTTCTCCTATCATGGTGTAGAAAAATAGGAGAAGAAGAGAAAAAGATTATAGAGTGTCTTGTAACAAAGCTTAAGATGGAATGGGATGTAGATTTGTGAGTTTATCAATAAAGAAGTTTAGTTATTTGATGTTTTTTTGATCACATATTCAAGGAGCTAAGGATTTCACCAAATTGGTAGCAGAGGGGCCCTGCTATTCGAGGAGGTTTTGCATGTTTTCTAGATAAATCATTTTCAATTATGTTTTGTCATATTTCCTTACTTAGATTGCTTTATGAAATCATAGCTTTTAGCATTATGTTTCATGTCATTTCCTTAGATAAAGGATACTCATGATATTACAGTTAGTCTCTTTCTCAAGCTCTTCCAATACATCTCTATTAAATGAATGAGATTCAATTGTGATATTTTGAGTTATTAACATTTCATTTTCTGTTATTTAGTTAAAAAGAAGATCCTCATTATACTGCAGTTAGTCTCTTTCAAAAGCTTTTCCAATAAACCTCTAATTCATGAATGAGACTAAGTTGTAATATTGTGAGTTATTGATTGTTTTGATTCATAGAAGATCCTTATCATATTATGATTAATCTCTTTCAAAAGATCTTCCAATAAACCTCTAACTCATGAATGAGATTTAGTTGTAATGTTATAAGTTTTTTCAGCATTTCATAGGAGATCCTTACTACATTATAGTAATCTTTTTCTCAATCTCTTCCAATAAACCTCTATCAAATGAATGAGATTTCACTATCCTTTTATGTTTTAGGAGATCCTCATTGCATTAGAATTAATCTTTTTCACAAGCTCTTCAACAAATCTCTAACTAAATGAATCATATTAAGTTGTAGTGTTTTGAGTTACTTGTCATTTCATGAATGTTCATTTAGAAGCTGTAATATCCATGAATTAGGACTCTATGTTTTCATCATTTCCTAGTTAGGAACAGAACTTGCAAATAAAACTCTGCTTTAATTCATTTGACAACATTTCCTTTTCCTTCCTTTTAATTATATTTAATCTCATCTTTCTAGTTTATAGTAGAACACTAAGAATCAAAACATAAAACCCCCAAAACAACAGTAAAACATCAAAACAACGAAGTAAGAAGTAGGTTTATTAAGCACATATAGTGCACCACACTTCATCAATTTACTAGCCCTGGTCGATAATTTATGTTAGCAATTTAGGACACTAAATTGACTAAACAATTGAATGAGGAGCATAAACATTAGTGACATAAATATTTTTCGTGGTTCCGGTGATTTGAAGAACAGTGGTAAGGGAAAATTTGGAGGTAGTAGAGTCAAAGAGGTGAAAGTGGAAGTACTTCCAAAAGCTGGAAAGCCCTCTTGCAGTGCCCGAGGCAAAGATAGATACATGGCTATTTTGATTTTTGATGCAGGATTGTTGTATTAATTCCATTGAGTTTAGATCACTCTTGGTTTCTTGGAGCATAACAATGTCCTGTTTATCAGAGGCTATTTTAGATTTTAGAATTCTTTCCTTACCAGGACTATTCATTCCTCTAATATTACAGGATGTGTAAATCATTGATAAATTTTGAGGGGTAAGGTGATCACTCTTACCTTTCCTTCATTGAAGAGGTGAGCTCCTAGCTCCAGGAGGAGTTGGCTAGTGGACTTTCAGCCTCTTTTCCTATTTTTCCCTTTTGGAAAAATTTTCCCTGCATTTAAGTTGCCCATTATTCCACTTTCTATGTCTTTTTCCTTGTTTTGGTGCTCTTGGTTCTGATGCATTCCTTCCTGTATCAGGAAGGCCTCTTCAATTTTTTTGATTTGATCTCGAATGGCCTCTATTCCATTTTTGTTCCATTCCTTTGCATTTTTTTGGAGATCAATTCACATTAATACTTCTTCAATCTCGTTTTCCTTAGGGGTGGGTGAATATTGTACTTGATCCATTGCTTTATCTTCTTGGTATTGTCTGCTTTCTTTCGTGATGTTGTTTTGAGATTCGGTTTCCATGTTGTTCTTTTCTGTGGAGTTTTCTTGCAGCCCATGTGCTTCTCCCCTTGTTCTTTGTTGTCCTGGCTCCTCCTCGATTGTAATTAGAACTTTAAAATTATTTTTTTTGGGAGAGCATGGGAGGGTATTTCTTTGTGTATGATTTTTTGTTTTTGTTTTTGTTTTTGTTTCCTGCCCTAGTGTATCCTTGGTCATCTTTTTTTCCTTCTTGGTCTTCTTTTGCTGGAGCTTTGTTTTTGGGGTAGTCTCGAAAGATATGTCCATGCTCATGGAATTTCCTACATACGAAAGGTATGTGCTCATAGTTGATGTTTTGAGACCAGATTTCGTCCCTCTATTTTAATCACATCGCTTCTTGTAAATCCCCTGAGACATCTATATATGAACATATCCTTCCATAGGAAATGTAGTGCCCGTTCTGTGTGCCCTCTGACATTTTTATATACTCTCCTAACTCATATCTTACGGCCTTCATAATAGATGGTGCCCAGTAATACATTGGCAGAGAATACAACCGAATCAAAACTAGAACCCTAGTGAAGTCTTATTTGTCTGGGTGAAATTTTCCTTCCAGAATCTCATATACATACCAACCAAATTAAAGAAGTAGGGACCTCCTTCAAATATTCTATCACATTCTTCCAGGAGTGTGAAGATTACTGTGAAGAAGCCCTTGGATCCTAGTTGTAGATCAATCTATCCTTTTGGGTTCCATTTGGCATGGATACATACCTTTAAGGCTCATTATGTGGGCCATATGCTGATAAATTTGCGGATGATTGCGTGCTTCTGCATATACTCTCTGTACACTGCCACGTCAAGGTCTTGGATGATTATTTTCAGAGTTTTCTTACCTTTTGGATTGCATGCGTTCAATTTATTTATTCCTTCTTTGGAGGTTGTCTCTTCATTCTCTTCCTCACCAATAACAGCCGATGGAAGAGGAGTCTGGTTATTTGGTGTGGTTGTTTCTGAAGTGTCCACTACATCCTTTCCATGGATTTGCAAAGATGCTACATAAGAAATATCGGGGTTCGGGCGCGCAAGAGCAGAGCTGGAGGTAAGGCGGGTGAAGAAGGATACTTTGCCTTTGAAGGAGTTTCCTGCAGTGAGACCTTTGTAGGATGGAGCTAGCCGGCCTCCATTTTGCTCCATAGAGGGAGCCCGGGGTGAGCTCATGTAGGTCCTCCGGTGGTAGGGGCCGTGGCCACTGAACATAACTGCGCACAACGACAGGTTAGGTCAAAGCCGCACCCATAGGTCAGAGTGTTTTTTATGAAATTATCTCAATGTTTATTCCACTTTAAGGAAAAATTGCTGAGTAGAGTTGCACCCAGCGGTAGGTTAGGTCAGAGCGGAAACCATAGGTCAGAGCGTTTTTTAAGAAATTATCTCCACGTTTATTCCAATTTAAGGAAAAATTTAAGGATAACCATGTACATGTAATTTCTACCATAAAATTTAAGGCATGTGCTAGTGTTTTTGGAACCATGTACATGTCATTTCTTCCATAATTTCAAGGAAAAATTTAAGGATAACCATGTACATGTCATTTCTCCCATAAACTTTAAGGCACTTCCTAGTGTTTTGGGAACCATGTACATTTCATTTCTATGTCATTTCTCCCATAAAATTTAAGGCATTTTCTAATGTTTTGGGAACCATGTAGATTTCATTTACATGTTATTTCTCCCATAAACTTTAAGGCAAACCATGTATATGTGTCATTACTCCCATAAACTCAAGGAAAAATTTAATGCATGTCATTTCTCCCATAAATATGTCATTTTTCCCATAAACTATAAGGCAAACCATGTACATGTCATTTCTCCCTTAAACTCTAGGAAAGGCAAACTTTAATGCATGTCATTTCTATATGTGATTTCTCCCATAAACTTTAAGGCAAACTTTAAGACAAACCATGTACATGTCATTTCTCCCTTAAAATCTAAGCAAGGAAAAATTTAAGGCATGTCATTTCTATATGTGATTTCTCCCATAAACTTTAAGGAAAACTTTAAGGAAAACCATGTACATGTCATTTCTCCTATAAACTCAAGGCTTTCTCCCATAAACTCAAGGCAGACTTTAAGGAAAATCATGTACATGTCATTTCTCCTTTCTCCCATAAATTTTAAGGCATTTGTTAGTGTTTTTGGAGCCATGTACATGTCATTTATGTGTCATTTCTTCCATAAAATTTAAGGCAAAATTTAAGACAAACCATGTACATGTGTCATTTTTCCCATTTCTCCCATAAACTCAAGGCAAAATTTAAGGATTAACATGTACATGTCATTTTTCCCATAAACTTTAAGGAATTTACTTGTGTTTTTGGAACCATGTTCATGTCATTTCTATGTCATTTCTCCAATAAAATTTAATGAAAACTTTACTTTAAGGCATTTGCTAGTGTTTTTGGAACCATGTGCATGTCATTTCTATGTCATTTCTCCCATTAACTTAAGGAAAATTTTAAGGATAACCATGTACATGTCATTTCTCCCATTAGCTTAAGGAAAACCATGTAGATGTCATTTCTCCCATAAACTTTAAGGCATTTTATAGTGTTTTGGGAACCATGTAAATTTCATTTCTGTGTCATTTATCCCATAAACTTTAAGGAAAACCATGTACATGTGTCATTTCTCCCATAAACTAAAGGCAAACTTGAAGGCATGTCATTTCTATGTCATTTCTCCCACAAATATGTCATTTCTACCATAAACTATAAGGCAAACCATTTACATGTCATTCTCCCTTAAAATCTAGGCAAGGCAAACTTTAAGGAAAACCATGTACATGTCATTTCTCCCATAAAATTAAGGCTTTCTCCCATAAACTCGAGGCAAACATTAAGGAAAATCATGTACATATCATTTCTCTTTTCTCCCATAAGGAAAAATTTAAGGCAAACCATGTACATGTCATTCTCCCATAAAATTTAATTTAATATTTTTTTAAACTTAAGGCAAACCATGTATAAGTCATTCTCCCATAAAATTTAATTTAATATATTTTTAATTAAAATTATAGTGTTTTAAGGAAAACCATGTATATGCAATTTCTCCCATGCATTTGCAATAAAATTTAAGTCATTTGCAATCAATGTTCATTTAATATATTTTTAAGGAAAATGCTAGTGTTTTTGGAGACCACGTACATTCCATTTATCCCATAAGGTTGGCATTTTCTAGTGTTTTTGGGAACCATGTACAATCATGTACATGCCATTTATTCCATGAATTTTCAAGAAAAATTACGTCATTTGCAATCAATGTTCATTTAATATATTTTTAAGGAAAATGCTAGTTTTTTTGGAAACCATGTACATGCCATTTCTCCCATAAATTTGGCATTTGCTAGTGTTTTTGGGAACTAGGTACATGTCATTTCTCCCATGCATTTGCAATAAAATTTAATAAATTTGCAATAAGGAAAATGCTAGTGTTTTTGGAAACCATGTACATGCCATTTCTCCCATGCACTTGCAATAAAATTTAAGTCATTTGCAATAAAATTTCATTTAATATATTTTTAAGGAAAATGCTAGTGTTTTTGGAAACCATATACATGTCATTTCTCGCATAAAATTGGCATTTGCTACTATTTTTGAGAACCATGTACATGTAATTTCTCCCATAAAGTTGGAATTTGCTACTGTTTTTGGGAACCATGTACATGTCATTTCTCCCAACCATGTACATGCCATTTCTCCCATAAAATTTAAAGCATTTGCAATAAAATTTAAAGTTTCCATTTGCTACTGTTTTTGGGAACAATGTGCATGTCATTTCTCCCTCTTAGCCATCAATAAAATTTTGTCATAACTGATGATGGCTAAAAAAAGTCTTTAGTCTTCAAGAAACAAGTTTTAAAGCAAAATTGTGAGTTCTTGAAGCCTTGCTGTGTACCTTGTCCACAAGATCCATTCCATTGATATCTTCACTTCAAAACCTTAAAAAAAAGTCCTGCTGTTACAAAAAAGACTGTTCTCAGACCTTTTCTCCATCATTTCCACCTTCAAAATTACCTCCCAAAGTCCCTCCATTCCACCCATTTTCCATTCATTACTACTTATCCTAAACATTCATATTATTTCCCTCAGAATCCCCTTTTCTCCCTCATTTACCCTCATTTTCCTTATAAAACCCTTTAAACCTATAAAAACCCCTTTTTATGGTTTAAAACATCCTTTTTACCTTACCTGAAACCTAAAAAACACTAAAAAAACCCATAAAAAACCATAAAATCCTTTGTCTAAAATCTTTCGCTCCTTTCGGGCTTTTAACCCCCCTTGGCTTAAGCCCCTTTCCCTTTTCCGCCATGCGACCTTGATCCGCGACCAAGCGCTAAGCCCTATCACATATCGCAATCTTCTGTTTTGCCTTCCATTCTCATTCCCCCTTGTGATGAAATCCTGACTGTTGATCCATTAGATCCGACGGACATTACATCATCACACTTCTACTTTTCCTCAATCCCCTATCTCCTCTACCGTCGATGGTTGATTCCCCGATTTGATCCCAGCTATTAATCGTCCACCAGATCCAACGACCCGTGCTTCATCGGCCATCACACTTCGCGTCATCCAAATTTCCCAAACCCTTTCTCCGCCAATGGTTGATCCTCCGATGGATTCCTAACCTTCGATCTCTCCTAGATCAGACGTCCATCGCATCGCACATCACAACAACCATCGTACATCGCATCAGCACTTCGCTGCTCGGCACATTGCATTGGCACTTCGCTGCTCGGCACATCGCATCGGCACTATCGCAATCGCTCCTTCCACGTTTCCTCCTCTTGTCTATCTGGATCTCCAATGTGCGTGGCCTTGATTTAATCTTAGTCGTCCATTTCCATGCATCCAACAGCCCACATTACTCCTGCATGTCAACCCCGCCCTTTTCATTCTCCTTCCTCGTTTAATCCTAGCCATTGATCTCTCCCAGATCTAATGGTCCTTGCTTCTTTGAAATTTCATCGGGTCCCACCTTTCTTCCTCCCTTCCTTTCTCCCCTTTATGTTTGATCTCAGCTGTTGATCTCCCAGATTGGACGGTCTAGATTTTTTTTCGCACTCGGTCCACCAAAATGATTTAACACTCCATATCAATGTGAAATGGGCAGTTTTGATAGGACACGTGTCGTCCTATAACCCGTATCACATTCGATTAGCCCATTACCGCTTACCACCTTCTGGCCACGCGAAAACCACTCTGGTTTTCTGCAAAACCACTCATCGCCACTTCGCACCATAATTAAATTTAAAACCCTGGTTATACCTTCCGCCATGGGTTTTTTCACCTCCGTTGCATTTTTCATTTCTCTGTAAACGCTCCTCCATCTGTCCCGAGCCTATGAAGCAGTTAAAACCAAATAACGTAGGTTTTGTTTAATTATTTATTTTTTACTACAGGTTCAATGGTGGCTAAGGTGTTAAAAGGTTCTCCACAACCAAACCAGTGGCAAGAAAGGCCCAAGATGATGATCCTTGGGGTCAAAAATTCAAATAGGGATTTATCGTGGCTTTCAAGTGTTTTATCAGTGCCTCATGAATGCTGGTAAAACAAATGAAACCCTTAGCATGCCAAAGATACCCGCCCACAACAAATAAGGAAAGAAAAATGAAGATTAAAGGTTAAAATCAAAATTCAGAAGATCAAGGACTTAATCAGCATATTTCAAGGATAAAGCACAGTTTGAGGACAAAATTAGTTTAAAGTTAAAATAATCATTAAAGGACAAAAATCCCAAAAGATGATCAAAGGAGGCCTAATGCATATCAAAGGCCTAATTCAAGTTTAAAGCAACAAATCATGACAGATCAACAGAAAGATGGCTTCAAATGCCAAATCACCGAAGCCTTTACTTCTCTAAAGATAAAAATGCCACCTACTAGTTTGTTTTGCCTCAAAATCATACAAAGTTAATGCACAGTCAGAGATATTTCCAAAGACAGCTTAGAAAGTAATTGTCAGCCTACCAAAAGCCTCAAAAGTCAACAAAAGTGACTGAAGTAGATGGAAGTTAATGTAAAAATCAATTAGCAGAGTTAGGACATTAGATATCTTCTCCATTTGGCCTCCCAAAGGTCGAGAAGCATTTACTTTGCATTAATTGAATAGTTAGACCTTCCTTTCACTCCACCTCCTCAATTTACCTATATACATCATAAGACAAGCCCATTGTGAATGTTGGCTGAATACTTATTGAATGTAAATAGTTGCTGAGGTTGCTGAAGCTCTATTAGTAATTGAAGAAAGATAGGCTAAGAAGAGAAGTTTGAAGCTGTAAAGACCTACTGGACTTGAAGATTGTATCTGGGTTTGAACATCAAATATACAAGTTGATTTATGGGATCCTGGTATATGTCAATGGTGATGTTTTTCTTATTGCAATTGTTTTTTTTATCATTTTTTCCATACTTTCCACTTTCTATGATAAATAACAATAAATTTAGATTAGGATTTACTACAGAGTGCCCTATTTCTCACTGATAAGCTTTATCTTTATGTTTTCTTCTAATTCTGCTTTGAGGATAATTCAATAGAGTATAACCAGTGAAGTGTTGGTGAGCCCATGTTTCCTAAGTGCAACTTGAGATATTGTCTTTGAAAGTTCTTGAAAAGTTTGCTAATTAAAGTTGAACTAGAGATCTCTATGGTTAGCCCTGTCCTCTAGTTTATCTCCAACAGTTGCTTTGAAAATATCCCTTAAGATTATGCCAAAAGCAAGCTAGGTTAAAAATCCTTACTTGATCTTAGGCTAATTTTTATGCTTATCTTAAATGTTTTCCCTTGAGAGTATGCTGAAAGCAGGATAGGTTCAAAGTCCTTACTTGATCTTAGGCTACCCTTTTTTTTCTTATATGTTTGCTTCTTTCACAACACTTCTTAATGTTCCATACCACAAAATCAACTTAAAGAGATCCTTTGATATAAATGACTTGCCCCATGGACCACGCTTGAAACTTGGTGTGCAAGTAAATCCTTTTGTGACTCCAAAGCCCAATGGATTGATACTATCTCTTACCTATCCTATCAGCTGAACCATTCTTTCAACTCACTCACACCTTTACCCTTCAAAAGACTTCCTTTATTTTGATGATATCCTACCCAACCAAAACCAAAACAAATCCCTTGTGCTTCATAACTAGCCTAATATCATATTATAAGCCTTAAAGCATATCATTCTAAACACATATAGAGAGATCCCTCTCTGAATCCAGGAGGGCTAGATCCTAGGATTCCAAAGTGGTTCTGATGTAGGCCTTGCAATGTTTGTTCTTTCCAATCTTGCAAAATACGGGAGTCCTAACATAGTGGCGACCATACTGGGGAAATTCTGAGTACATAATAGCCTAGCAAGCTCTTGTAGACTCATTAGTCCTTCAAAAATAAAAACTCAGAAAACCCAAAATATTTCAGGTTGGTTTCATAATAGACATTGGTGGTGGACCATAGAATATTTTACCTCCAAAAGAGCTAAGAATTTCCACCTGGAAACTCCATTGGCCTCCAGTAGGCCTATTACTTCACTAGTCCTTGTAAACTCCCCTAGGAATGCATTGACCAAACCCAATCATGCTGTTGGTGGATAGCAAAGTTCAAATCTTCCACCTGGCGACTCCACAACTCCCAAAAGACCGAATGAATGCACTGGTAGAACTCTAGACTAGTTGAAAAGATTTAGTGACCCTTTCTGATTTACAAACATGGATCCAAGGATACAAAGGAGATATGCTCCAATGAGTAGGGATCATATCCATGGATTCCCACACAAAATTCCTGAAATAAATTGGTTGAAAAACCTACCTATCTTTCAAGATGAAAATTTTGATGACCCCTTGTTACATCTCATCAAGTTTCATATACATATATGGAGGTTAAAAGTTGAATGGCATGAGGACTATCTTATGAAAATGTTCATGGAAACATTAGAAGGTAAGGCAAGGGATTGGTATGAATGGTTAGAACCTAAGAGCTTGTTTTCTTTAAAAGACATGCACCGAGTATTTTATGAAAAATATAAAGAAAACCCTTCATCCTTATCATGGACTACAAATTGTTGTGATCAATCTCAGAACATCATACAATACCTGTTAGATATTTATGAGGATTTGGTTAACATGCATCGTGAAGATCTGTTAAAATCCATTCAATAATTTCATATGCATACTAACTATCACAAGAACCTAGATGATTCAGTTGAGGAAGAAATCAATCAAGGAATAAAATAAATCCCTCAAGATATCCCTACAAGCATGAATAATGATTCATCATCCCTTTTAGCTTAGGCTCAAGAAGACATCCAGCCTCAAATTCAATCTTCACAAGAAATATAGAACTGTTGTACTTCTGCTCAAAGAAACACAGAAGCATCTTCCCGTTTGACAGAAGAAGAAATTGATCAAATTATAAACAAGCACCTAGCCTCCAAACCTTCATTTGAACAAGAAAATCAACAACGTAGTTCCTATCCCACAGAAAAACAAAATGGCACTCAAGAAAAAGAGGATAGTAGGGAAATTAATAATAAATTTGAAACTAGTCCTCTGTGGAGTATGAGATTTGATGGGTCATGTAGTAAAACTAGTGCAGGTGCAGGAATATGGATTTACAATACAGAAAACAATCATGCTGAAGGAAATTCATATATATTGAATTTTCAATGCACAAGTAACATAGTAGATTATGAGGCACTCCTTTTAGGGCTGCACTTATTGAAGAAATTAGGAGCCCAGAGGATAACAGTTCATGGGAATGCAGAATTGGTAATTAGGCAAGTGAATGAGGAATACATTGTTTAACATCCCATACTTAGAGCCTATAAGGATGATGCCATGGAATTGTTAAAATCATTTGAGGAATTCCAGCTTACCCTTGTCGCTAAAAACCAAAACATTCTTGCCAATGGGTTAGCCCTTGTTGCTAGTACATGTCTGAAACCTTATGAAAGCAAACAATACATAATTCAAGAAAAATTCAGACCAGCTATCCCAAAGAATGAAAAGTACTAGCAAGTCTTTGGGGTAGAAAATTAAATAGAAGACTTTCCTATTGAGGATATATCATCTTTTCAAGAGAAACCTTCTTCCATTGCTGATATAAATCTGTCATCTAAAGAACCTGAATTTGCATCAGAAGCAAGCATAGATTTAGAGAAAGAAGAAATTTCATTGCTTGCTGATTTGCAGGTGAAGGATGATGATGCTTCCAAGGAACATATTGAAGATGTAGTCCTCAAAGCTGATATCTTAGAAGCAGACAATCTACCAACCATGGAGGGCCAAAAATAAAAGAGTTCTCATCATTTCTTTGTTGATCCTATGAAAGAATGTATGGAGGTCCTAATTGGCTCAAATTATTAAGCATAGATCTTTTGCAAGAGCCAAATACATAAAAATATGTCACCTTTAGTGGTAGCCTTGGTTTTAAAGATTAATATTCAATATGTACTATGGTTACCCCTGATAAGCAACCAGATTTTCTACTCCTTTTTGTCACTGCTCAACTAGCTGCACTGGCACTATTGTATCATATAAAACATGTAAACATTTCAGAGTTAGACTAGGGTAGATAGGAAATCAATAAAGCTCAGCCTATGAGAATTTAGTTAGTTTTTTATTTGAAAGAAAAAAAGAAAAAATACAAAAACAATAGAAAAAGAGAAAAAGAGGGCAGAAATAAAAGAAGAAAGGTATAGCCCCATACCAAAAAAGAAAAGAAAACTTGAAAGTGTGCAAGCTTAAATGCCACTACCAAAAGAGAGCACTGCTATTTAGTCATATAGCCTAATCATGACTAGATATATCTCAATTTACTGCTGATAGGTTAGTGAATCGGATTTGCCAAATTTTTTAATCTTGGCTTATCAGTAGACTAGATTAGGATAGAAAAACAGAGGTTCAGACAAGCTTAAATCCTGAACCTATAAGTTTTATGAAGAATGGCTCTAATCAGATCAAAACCTGAGCCAAAGAGAAGAAAAAGAACTGGTTCTAACATGCTAAAAACTTGAACCAGGTAGAAAGGAAAAAGGATGGCTCTAAACAGATCAAAATCTGAGTCATAAGAAGAAAGAAGGATGTTCTTAATTTTCAGATCTTAAGCCTTCACAATTTTGTTTTGAATTTCTATAAATTCTAGTCTATGTGTAGTGTGTTTTTATGCCATAGTCTTACAGCAAATCAGACAGCTTAATCTTGGTTTATTTGTATTTAAATTTTTGTTTTAGAATATAGAGAATAAGATCTGTCAAACAGCTTAATCTTGACAGATAGTAGCTTAGGTAGAGAATTAATGATTTCAACTGTTTAATCTGAACTCATGGAAGAAATAAGGGTAGATTTATATTAGTTTTCTGCTTTCAATAAAAGAATAAAATGTTGATGTCAAAAGGTTTGCAAGTCCAAGTGCACCTTATGAAGAAAAAATGTTAGGACAAGTAGGCTATGTAGGTAGTTTTTTGGGGAAAAGAAATTTGTTTGCTGATACAAAGTACTAATCATATTTTTTAAGTAGCATGATCAAGTAAGAAAAGGTTGTCAAGGATAAGGCAGAGGTCTGCATTCCAGAAATAAATTTCTGAGATTCTTGACACCTCCAAGGAGCTGCCATCCCCAAGTGGAGCCACTGTTAGCCATCAATAAAATTTTGGCATAACTGATGATGGCTAAAATAGGTCTTTAGTCTTCAAAAAACAAGTTTTAAAGAAAAATTGTGAGTTATTGAAGCCTTGTTGTCTACCTTGTCCAGAAGATCCATTCCATTGATATCTTCGCTTCAAAACCTTCAAAAAAAAGTCCTGATGTTACAAAAAAGACTGTTCTCAGACCTTTTCTCCATCATTTCCACCTTCACAATTTCCTCCCAAAGTCCCTCCATTCCACCCATTTTCCATTCATTACTACTTATCCTAAACATTCATCTTATTTCCCTAAGAATCCCCTTTTATCCCTCATTTACCCTCATTTTCATTATAGAACCCTTTAAACCTATAAAAACCCCTTTTTATGGCATAAAACATCCTTTTTACCTTACCCGAAACCTAAAAAACACTTAAAAAACCCACAAAAACCCATAAAATCCTTTGTATAAACTCTTCCGCTCCTTTCGGGCTTTTAAGCCCCCTTGGCTTAAGCCCCTTTCCCTTTTCTGCCATGCGATCCTGCTTCGCGACCAAGCGCTAAGCCCTATCACATATCGAAATCTTCCATGCTGCCTTCCATTCTCATTCCCCCTCGCAATGAAATCTTGACCGTTGATCCATCAAATCCGACAACCGTCACATCATCGCACTTCGGATTTTCCTCACTCCCCTGTCTCCTCTCCCACCGATGACTGATTCCCCAATTTTATCCCAGCCATTAATCGTCTGCCAGATCCAATGACCCGCGCTCCATCGTCCATCGCACTTCATGTCATCCAAAGTTACCAAACCCTTTCTCCGTCGATGGCTGATCCTCCAATGAATTCCTAACCGTCGATCTCTCCTAGATCGGATGGCCATCGCATCGCACATTGCATCAGCCATCGCACACGCATCGGCACTTCGCTTCTCAGCAAATCGCATTGGAACTATCACAATCACTCCTTCCATGTTTCCTCCTCCCGTCTGTCTGGATCCCCGATGTGCGCGGCCCCAATTTAATCTTAGCCGTCCATTTCCCGGCATCCAATGGCCCACATTACTCCTGCATGTCAACCCCACTCTTTTCATTCTCCTTCCTCATTTAATCCTAGCCGTTGATCTCTCCCAGATTTAATGGTCCTCGCTTCTTCAAAATTTTGCCAGGTCCCACCTTTATTCCTACCTTCCTTTCTCCCCTTTGCGTTTGATCTACGTCGTCGATCTACCATATCAGACGATCTATATTTTTTTTCACGCTCGGTCCACCAAAATGATTTAACGCTCCATATCAACGGGAAATGGACGGTTTTGATAGGACACGTGTCGTCCTATAACCTGTATCGCATTCGATCAGCCCATTACCGCTTACCACCTTTTGGCCACGCGAAAACCACTCCGGTTTTCTTCAAAACCGCACATCGCCACTTCGCGCCATAATTCAATCTAAAACCCTGGTTTTTCCTTCCACCATGGGTTTTTCCACCTCCGCTCCATTTTTCATTTCTCTGTAAATGCTCCTCTACCTCTCCCGAGCCTCTGAAGAATTTAAAACCAAATAACGTAGGTTTTGTTTAATTGTTTGTTGTTTATTGCAGGTCCAATGGTGGCTAAGGTGTTAAAAGGTCCTCCACATCCAAACCAGTGGCAAGAAAGGCCCAGGATGACGATCCTTGGGGTCGAAAATGCAAATAGGGATTTATCGTGGCTTTCAAGTGTTTTATCAGTGCCTCATGAATGTTGGTAAAACAAATGAAACCCTCAGCATGCCAAAGATACCTTCCCACAGCAAAGAAGGAAAGAAAAATGAAGATTAAAGGTTAAAATCAAAATTCAGAAGATCAAGGACTTAATCAGCATATTTCGAGGATAAAGCATAGTTTTAGGACAAAATTAGTTTAAAGTTAAAACAATCAGTAAAGGACAAAAATCCTGAAAGATGATCGAAGGAGGCCTAACGCATATCAAACGCCTAATTCAAGTTTAAAGAAAAAAATCATGACTGCTCAGTAGAAAGATGGCTTCAAATTCCAAATCACCGAAGCCTTTACTTCTCTAAAGATCAAAATGCCACCTACCAGCTTGTTTTGCCTCAAAATCATACAAAGTTAAAGCACAGTCAGAGATATTTCCAAAGACAGCTCAGAAAGTAATTGCCAGCCTACCAAAAGCCTCAAAATTCAACAAAAGTGACTGAAGTAGATGGAAGTTAGTGTAAAAATCAATTAGCAGAGTTAAGACATTAGATATCTTCTCCATTTGGCCTCCCAAAGGTCGAGAAGCATTTACTCTGTATTAATTGAATAGTTAGACCTTCCTTTCACTCCACCTCCTCAATTTACCTATATATATCATAAGAGGAGCCCATTGTAAATGTTGGTTAAATACTTATTGAATGTAAAAATTTTTTGAGGCTGCTGAAGCTCTGTTAGTAATTGAAGAAAGATAGGCTGAGAAGAGAAGTTTGAAGCTGTAAAGACCTACTGGACTTGAATATTGTAACTGGTTTGAACATCAAATATACAAGTCGATTTATGGGATCCTTGTCTATGTCAATGGTGATGTTTTTCTTACTGTAATTGTTTTTTTTCTCATTTTTTCCATACTGTCCACTTTCTCTGATAAATAATAGAAAATTTATATTAGGATTTACTGCAAAGTACCCTATTTCTCACTGATAAGCTTTATCTTTATTTTTTCTTCTAATTGTGCTTTGAGGATAATTCAATAGAGTATAACTAGTGAAGTGTTGGTGAGCCCATGTTTCCTAAGTGAAACTTGAGATATTGTCTTTGAAATCTCTTGAAAAGTCTGCTAATTAAAGTTGAACTAGAGAAGTTTATGGTTAGCCCTATCCTCTAGTTTATCTCCAATAGTTGCTTTGAAAAGATCCCTTAAGAGTATGCCAAAAGCAGGCTAGGTCAAAATTCCTTACTTGATCTTAGGCTAATTTTTATGTTTATCTTAAATGTTTTCCCTTGAGAGTATGCTGAAAGTAGGATAGGTTCAAAGTCCTTACCTGATCTTAGGCTGCCCTTTGTTTTCTTATATGTTTGCTTCTTTCACCACAATTCTTAATGTTCCATACCACAAAATAAACTTAAAGAGATCCTTTGATATAAATGACTTGCCCCATGGACCACGCTTGAAACTTGGTGTGCAAGTAAATCCTTTTGTGACTCCAAAGCCCAATGGATTGATACTGTCTCTTACCTATCCTATCAGCTGAACCATTCATTCAACTCACTCACACCTTTACCCTTCAAAAGACTTCTTTTATTTTGATGATATCCTACCCAACCAAAACCAAAATAAATCCCTTGTGCTTCATAACTAGCCTAATATCATATTATAATCCTTAAAGCATATCATTCTAAACACATATAGAGAGATCCCTTTCTGAATCTATGAGGGCTAGATCCTAGGATTCCAAAGTGGTTTTGATGTAGGCCTTGCAGCATTTTTTCTTGCCAATATTGAAAACTACAGGAGTCCTAACACTCCCAACCATTTACATGTCATTTCTCCCATAAAATTTAAGGCATTGGCAATAAAATTTAAGGCATTTTCAATAAGGAATAAAATTTAAGGCATTTGCAAAAAGGAATAAAAATTAAAGCATTTGCAATAAGGAAAATGCTAGTGTTTTTGGAAACCATATACATGCCATTTCTCCCATAAGCTTAGGAATTTTATAGTGTTAATTTAAGGCATTTGCAATAAGGAAAATTCCAGTGTTTTTTAAACCATGTACATGCCATTTCTCCCATAAATTGTAAGGGATTTGCTAGTGTTTTTGGGAACCATCTACATGTAATTTCACCCATAAACTTTAAGGAAAACCATGTAGATGTCATTTCTCCCATGTGTTTGCAATAAATGTTAATTTAATATATTTTATTGAAATTATTTTTTTCAGGGATAAAAAAACCCACTAAATATGGTTGAAAAATGGACATTATGCATAGATGTTTCTTTCTATCCCAATCTAGGGAAAGCAGTGATTACATATGTGCTTTGCAATATTGCGACTAAAAATGTCCTACAAAGGAAAATGAATATACTGGGAAGAACAACAAACAACGAGGCATATTATATTGCTTTGATAGAAGGCTTGTGAACAACTAGGGAGTATGGATCAAATGGAATTGTAGTTTTCACCAATTCTAAACTTATGTGCAACTAGATGAGAGGCGTGTACCAAGTTAAGAAGGAGAGGCTAAAACAATTGCATGGAAAAGTAAACAATATTGTTAGACAATTTCAATTTTTTAGTATAAGACATTATGCAAATGTTAATAATATGTTTAGTGATCTATTATGTGGGGCAATGCCAGTTCAATATTCATTTGTCAAATATGAATTAATATATGAATTAGTATTACACGGGGAAATTTCAATTCAAGATTCATCTCTCAAAGATGAATTAGTGTTGAGACGCTCTCCTTCAAAATTTATTGATGGACATTATAACATATCTTTGATATGTGTGTGTGTTTTACTTATAAATGCATCATTTTTAATGACCATGTGTTTTTTCAATTATATACCAAGTGTGCTCTCACCATGTAAGCACAACTTGGCGAAATTTTAAAAATGTGAGGATTTCAACCAATTTTTGTTTAAATTGAGTTTCACACATCAATTTTTGCTTTGAAAGTTGTGTTTTTTAAATTGAGTTTCATACATCAATTTGTGCTTTAAAAGTTGTGTTGTTTAAATTGAGTTTCACACATCAATTTGTGCTTTAAAATTTGTGTTGTTTAAAGTTTTTTTTTACATAATTTGTGTACTGAATTACATTAATTTTTTGAAATCTTTTGAATTTATTTTAAATAATAATTTAAAAATAATTGTAAATGTCCACTGTAGATATCCATATATATCATGGAGGATGAAAGGCGGAGATCAAAAAAATACCATGCCTCTAAGAGAGAGGGGGATCATGGGTCGAGGGATGTTCATGGTATTTATATTAAATGTGCATGTTTTTAAATGAAATTTGAATATATAATATTATCGCCATACATACATGTACATACATGTGGAATTAATTTTTTTATTGACTATATATATAATTTTATCCCCATGTACATACATGTATAAATATGGAATTCATTTTTATCAATTTTGCACGAGTTAAATTTGTTTTTAATAAATTTCACTTTTTAATTTTTAGGAGTTAGGAGGACAAGAGTATCTACTCCGTCAATAGAGTACCAATCATGGTATGGTTCACGCAATTTAATCAATTATATGTAAATGTATTTATATGTATGAATATAATTTTGAATTGATTACAAATTCATATTTTTTTTATGAAGCTTCCCTCTCGTCACATGAGGTTGGTGGTGGTACACACTCCCCTAGTGGCCCATCAATAGGTGGTATCCAATTGCATGAGGGTGGTGATATGCATTCCCTCGAAGGCCAATCAATGGGTGGTCATGTCGGTTCTCAACCAATCAGAGGTCATTATAGTTCTCAACAGTCTCAAGATGGACATGATGCTGGCCAACCATATCGAGGTGGCCATCAATATGAATATTATTTTCATTCAATTTGTAAAAATTTGTTCACATGTTTTTTTATTTATACAAAATTTTATATATTTATGCAGAGGGTTAAAATGTTGCTCCAAAAAGACGTAGGATAGAACGTGTTATTCAAGAAGAAGGTTGTACACCAATCACGACTTATCTGTCTGACATTTCTGCTATACCTTGTGAAACAAACATCCAAGAATGCACATTACAAAGGTTTCAACATCTTTATTCAAAATTGAAGAAATATCTTGTGTCTTTGAAACCCCCTGCTGAGAGTCGAGAAAGCTTAGAAATAGTTACTCACTCTTTTAACAGACTTGTAGATGTGTACAAAACGCTTGGGCCAACCATTGATACTTTTGTAGAATTGATGAGAAAAAGAAAGGAAACAATGATGGGTCTTGATACGTGGGAGGTCGTTAAACAAAGAGTTACAACAGAAATGGCAAAGACTATGTTTAATTTCAAAGAAGGGTAAAAAATAAAGATGCTAAAGGTGTAATATTTCAAGCACCATGATATAGCTGGCCATTTGTATGATAGGCACCTTTCTTCCTGTGGAAGACTACCATGGAACGACGAGGTTCCTCTTTATTTTGAAAAATTATTTTATTTAGAATTCTTTTTGGGAATGAAACCAAATTATAATGACCTTCCCTCTAAATTTTTTGGTCCTAGGAAAGGTCGGTTATGTGACCGTAGGGGCGCTAATTGTGATGCTGAGTTTCCTCGCCCCGAGCCACCATTGGTTAGTAGGCATCTTCATGTGGAAACTTTTCAGTTGGAGATGGATGTCACTTCTCAAATTAGTCAAGAAGCAAGGGATGTCATCATTAACAATGTTTAGAGTGGACTTGGTGGAATTGATGTTTGTCTGAATCAACAAAGAGCACGAGAGAATGCAGGTGCAAATTTTGTCTATCATACAGATGATGAGATAGACAACATGGGTGTTGAAGATCTTAGAACATATGAAAATAATTGTTGCGATGGTTGGCAGAACCTAATTATTCATGAGGAAGAGGGCATGGGATCGGTATGTGTTAATGGTTAGGATGATTATTTTATCACATGTATAATTTGTAATAAATACATATACATACATTTATTTGTATATGTTAATATAACAAAAATGTATCATATATGTGAACAACATTTGCAGTTCTCACGTTTGATGAATGAAGATGTTAATATCATGATCGAAGCTTCAGTTTCACATAATAAATATGGTTCTCACCATCAAGATGATATGTAGGCACATGTTAGTGTTTTTTAAGTGAACATGATGATGTACAATTATTTTACTCTATTATTATATGTCAGAACATGATGACATATTTTTAAAATAAATAATTGTGTACACATGTACATCTATATAATTAAATGTTAACAAATTATGATTCCGTCTGATGTTTTTGTGATGGAGGTCCCTTCTTCTTCCTTAGGAGATGTGCCAAATCCACCATCACAAGTATGAACATTTTTAAACGGAAATATGTTTTTAAGTTATATATTGCAGTTCAAAAGTTCCATTAAAAAATGAGATCTAGATCTTGTGTTATTTTATAGTTTTAAATTTTTGAATTTTAGGTTTTTGGAGATGAGTTTCTTTCGAAGAAACCCTTAGGATGTGCCCAATCAACCATCACAAGTATTCAATTTTTCACTTATATGTTTAAGTTATAAATTGAAGTTCAAAAGTTTTATTATAAAATGAGATGTGGATCTTGAGTTATTTTATAGTTTTAAATTTTTTGAATTTTAGGTTTTTGGAGATGATTTTCATTCTCCAAGGACTATAGCAATGGAGTGTATGATGGAGATAGGAACATCCACACCATTTGAACAAGTTATCTAACCTTTTTTTTTAATATTATTTAAAATTAGTTTATATGCATTTTCATTTTAAGTTTTTTAATATATATATATATATATATATATATATGTATGTATGTACTTGTACAGTTTACCGTGGACGATGTTACTATGGAGGATGTTGCTATGGACAAGCAACAAAAGACAATGGATAGGGAACTACATGAGGTATTGCATGATTTTTTTTTTTCATTTTGTTTTTTACATGAATTTTTACATTCTCATTCAATTTTAAAACATTAAATTTTAATGTTTGTACACGTTCCCCATTCTTCAGAGGATAGCACAAGGCTTGGGACGTTGCTGGAAAAGTCACTGGATCCATCTGTATTTGATTGATGATCCACATGTGTGCAAAATTTTATTTGATAGATCTAGTCTTAAATTTACTTTTTTTATCTATAGTCTTATCTATGCAGTCATATTTACTTTTCTATATAACTTGATACTTGTAACACTATACATTGAACTATATATATATATATATATATATATATACTTTTGTTGTTCATGTGATACAAATTTTGGACATATTTTATTGTTTTTTTTGAGTATGGTTAAAACACTAAATTTACTTTTTATCAAGAATTATTTTAAATTTCAGATAATTTACATTTTAGCATTTTGATCTGTCTTTTGTGATATATAATGTTTGTTTTTAAAAAAAAGTTGTCATTTTATTTTTTTAATATGAAATGAATCAAGATGGAAATTTAAAATTACAAAACACATGTACATGTGTATATTTTTTATAGTTGAACTACATTTGACATGTGATCACATGTTGTGATATAATGTTTTGTTTTTAAAACTCAAGTTGTCATTTTATTTGTTAAATATAAAATTCAAATCTAGATGGAAATTTCAAATTACAAAACACGTGTATATTTTGGATAGTTCAACTACATTTGGCATGTGATCTCATGTTGTGATATAATGTTTTGTTTTTAAAACTAAAGTTGTCATTTTATTTGTTAAATATAAAATGAATCTCTAGATGGAAATTTCAAATTACATTTTCACAATGTGTATATTTTGGATGGTTGAACTACATTTGGCATGTGATTGTGATATAATGTTTTGTTTTTAAAACTCGAGTTGTCATTTTATAAATTTTAAATATAAAATGAATCTCTCCAGATGGAAATTTTGAATTAAAAACCATGTATATGTGTATATTTTGGATAGTTGAACTACATTTGGCATGTGATCACATGTTGTGATATAATTTTCTGTTTTTGAAATTCAAGTTGTCATTTTATTTGTTAAATATAAAATGAATCTCTAGATGAAAATTTCAAATTAATTTTTCACAATGTATATATTTTGGATGATTGAACTACATTTGGCATGTGATCACATGTTGTAATATAATGTTTTGTTTTTAAAACTCAAGTTGTCATTTTTAAATGTTAAATATAAAATGAATCTCTCTAGATGGAAATTTCGAATTATAAACCATGTATACATTTGTATATTTTGGATAGTTGAACTACATTTGGCATGTGATCACATGTTGTGATATAATGTTTTGTTTTTAAAACTCAAGTTGTCACTATATTTGTTAAATATGAAATGAAGCTCGCTTTATATTTGTTAAATATAAAATGAATCTAGATGGAAATTTCAAATTACAGTTTACACATAAATGTGTATATTTTGAATAGTTAAACTACATTTGGCATGAGCTCACATGTTGTGATATAATGTTTTGTTCTTAAAACTCAAGTATTCATTTTATTTGTTAAATATAAAACGAATCTAGAAGGAAATTTCAAATTACATTTAACACATACATTCGTACATGTTATATAATTTTAGGATGTACATCTATTATTTAGGTGATATTTAAGTGTGTATTTTGCATGATCATACATGTCATTTAAAACAATCATAGATGGCTAAATACATATTTAAGTTCACATGAGTATATGTACAGAAAAATGATTGAAGTACAATACATATCGATGTATATATCTAAAAACAATCATAAAATGTATAGGTTAGAAGCCATACCAAGTCCCAGAGCTAGCGTCAAAAACCCATCAGAGGCAGCTACAGGGGTGCGTTTGCAGGCCGCTCCCACCGTGGCCATGACCAGCAATTGGAATATATCGAGGGATCTGAATATGATAGCCATGAAGTGTTGGCTCCTCAAGCATTTGATAACATTCATGTGGAGACTGTATTGCCTCCGGAGAAGCCTAAGGGTAAAAGAGGCTACAGGAAATCCACTATTACGCAATCTGTGCAGCCTTTAACCATGAAAAATTACCCACTTCCAAGTTATGAGCCGACGATGGATGAGATAGGAATTTGGGTTATGGACTCGGATAGTTTCTGGACCAGATATTATGATGCGGAGTACCCAGTTGCTCCCATCATCCATGCAGCCCCTCTGAAGCCTCCTCAAATTCCCATAGCTGAGGAGGAAGCCATTGAGAGAGAATATGGGTGCCTGATAGAAGAAGAGGACCAGGCGACAAATGAAGATGAATGAAATCCATGATTTTTTGGTAGCAAGGTTAATTTTTGTTTTTTGTCACCTCAGGATATACTTCAGCTCTTTTTTTTTATATGGGCCACTGAATATTTTGTATTGCAAGACTGGATGACACTCCTAAGGGGCTAGTTTCCTCCTTTGAGGTAGCCCCAAACTTGATTTATTTTAAACACTACCAAGGCAGGGATAGGCTAAGAACTACTTTACATCTATGCCCATTGCCTTTGTACAATTTTTCATGCTTTTAATATAATTTAGCCCAAGTTACAAACAAAAAATATTTCACATGAATATATGTACATAAAAATGATTGAAGTATATGTTTGAATAAATGTAAAAATGATTGAAGTACAATACATATCAATGTATATATCTAAAAATAATCATAAAATTTTAAAATTGCATTAAAACATATATATCCAGTACACAACATTTTTCATTAATGTACATAGAAAAGCTACTTTCAGTTGATAGTAAATTGGAAATTACAAAACATGTACCACGCATTTTGCATTCAAGAATGAATATTATAATTTACTTAATAGACACATATAAAACAAAATCATGCAACTTCAAATTTGCATTATATCAACTATGCTAGATACACATATATGTACATTTTGCAATAATAACATTATGACAAATTGTACCAGAGAATATATGAAATAGTTTAAGACTAGATAATCTAGACATGTGTATGTGTACACGTGTATATTACTCGTGTGCATGTACCAAAACAATGTACATGTGGAAACACTTGTACATATAACATAAAAAGGAAGTTCAATTTTTAGTTGAGTTCTGGAAGTTCTAAAAGATGAATCCAAAGAGAAGAAATTGTTGGGTAGTTCAATCAAAAAAATTCCAATGGAATGCCATCTTCAATGATCCGTTCATGATTGGATTTTGACATTTTCCATTTCTTAATTTTAATTTTTTTCTTTGATTGAACTTCTAAAAAATTTATGCGTTCTGCACACACCAAGTGACTTTATTGACAACTTATGACATCAGGTTCATAGCCTTGAAAGTAAACAAAATCCCCACTTTGATGAGTTTGTTGGAAAAAATAACCTTTCAGTATAATAGACCCTCTGTCATATGTAAACCCATTATCATCATAGTTTTCTAATAATTTAATCTTTTGTTCAGTGCAACGCATCAAATAATATTTCACATTTTCAACATTGATAGTAGGTGCAACTACAGCAAAAACATCTTTTGCACAATAAAACAAACTTAAGTATTTAAATTTAGATCATGATTAACATGAAAAATTAATTTTAAAATTAACATGTGTACTTGATTTTCTTATCTATTTCTAGATCTCTATCATTTGAAAGCAATTGAAATGATACCTTCTCTAACAAGATCAGAAACTCGATCACCTTTAGATGATATTGTAGTCTCTTCTGATTGAATTTCTTCAAAGCTTGCAACAAACATTTTCCCCTTTGTACTTAGTTCTATATGTTGCCAATATTTTACATACATTTTGTTTTCACAAACATCCACTACAAGGAAAAGACCCTTTAGCAGAGGTTATAAAGGAGGTTTTTAGTGTTATAAAATTGGCCAAAATTGTCAAAAAAACATTTGCTACAACATTCGTTTATGGTTATAGAGGTTTTGGCAGAGATTTTAACGAAAATTCAAAACAACTAAAAAAAATGGGCAGCCAGAGGTTATTACAGATGTTTTTTCCATTGGTGCACTACTCTAGCTTTAACACACCAGTGCATACATGTAGAAGGTGCCCCAGGGCGGTTGAAGGATAATGCACCAGGCCGTTAAGGTATAAAACCGCATCAGGCATAGTGTTGGTGATACAATGCACGGGGCCATTCTAATTGGTCTTGGGATTTGTGCGGTGCCCATAGGTTGTATCAACACACTGGTGCATAGACTTATAGAAATGCACCGAGATTTATAATTGGTATCAGTATTCGTGTGGTGCCCATAGGTCATACAAATGCACCAGTGCGTATAGACACATAAACGCACTGGTGTGCATTATCACATAACCGCACCGAGATTTATAATTGGTATCAGTATTCGTGTGGTGCCCATAGGTCGTACAAATTCACCGATGCATATAGACACATAAACGCACCAGTGCCCAATATCACACAAACACACCGAGATTTACAATTGGTATCGGTATTTTTGCGGTGCCTATAGGTCATAGAAATGCACTGGTGCGCTTTAGAATAAAAACACACCGGTGTATAGTAACTGACACACACCGGTTTTCATTTTTTATTTTTTAGAAACATCGACCTGTGACAGTGCAATTATTGTGATTTTTTAAAATTCATCATTCATCAAAAGTCGACACATCTTATAACAGTATTCACATTAATTAAATTTTCATCAATGCATTTGAATGTGATGTTTGGATTAATTTGTTATATCATATCATAGTTATTGTGATTTTTTAAAATTCATTATTCATCAAAAGTCAACACATATATATCTTATAACAACATTCATATGAATTAAATTTTTATTAGTGAAATTGAATGTGATGTTTGGATTAATTTGTTATATCACATCATCGAATTTCACATCTCTTCATTGTAATATTTAATCATTCATAAATTTAATCAGTGGTGTTATATTTCACAACGAAAATGGAGAATGCAATAGAATAAATTAAAACATATTTTATTATATATATATCTATATATCTATATATATATATATATATATATATATATATATATGTGTGTGTGTGTGTGTGTGTGTGTGTTTTTGTGTGTGTGTGTGTGTGTGTGTTAATTTATTATATATATATATGAATAAGACATTTTTTGTCATACAAAATGGGACAGTCATTGGTATCCCTTTGTCTTTCAATTGGGACACTATGTCCATTACATTAAACAAAATGTCTGATTTCACAGGATAATATTTCAAAAAATACAACACCTTGCTTTGATATCCAAACATAGTGATCATCATTCTTCACTTGAACTGCTGTCACTACTAGAGCTACTTCCATGACGGGTTATTTTCAGGAATGTTTTGTTCACGGTGTTGATTTTTTTCTTCTTCTTCACCTTCCATCTACAAACATAAAAATAAATTGTAATGAGTGTATATACATTGGTGAGAATAATGAAAATTGCAATATTAAATAATATACATCAATGTAAATCGAAAAAAAATGGCGTACCATTGCAATAGTTGACTCATAAACTATACCCATTCTTTCAAAACCATGTAACATGCCATCTTTCAAGATTTCATCTCTTGGCACAGTTCCATACTTTTTTTCCTACAAGTTTTATACCCCATAACAAATCATATATTTAATATAAAAGTTTTTTTTTTCTATTAACTATAGACAGAGCTAAATAAAACAAGATCGATAGATGCTTACAAATTCCATAATTAAGTTTTGATATGCCAACATATACTCACAACCCATATTTAACCCAATTTTAGTCGAGTCCTTTGATGGTTCTTCTCTGTATGTTAGCACCTATTTGAAGGCATTCAATGATGATTTTTGTAAAACAACTTAAAAAATACAAAAATGAAATCTAGTTAAGTTGTTATAAGGAAGTAACATTTACTCACAAACCTAGATATCAACACTTTTCTTCCTTGTCATCCTGTTTTATGTGCTGAATGGATTCCATTTTATTTTCTTTTCTGTAAGAAAATACTTGAAATTAATATTTAATGCTAAATTGTTTATTTATTGTACCTAATGATCGAAAAATTCAATAATTACATATTGCATTTGAAGCATGTTGTTGTTGAGATGGCTCTTCTTGCAATGCAATTTTGTCCATTTCTTTGACCATCTCCTTGTACACTTTTTTGGACATTCATACTGGCATATTTCTAATATCAACTCGTTCATCTTTTGATATTTTCATAATCTTCTATTGTGCTATGCAATAAGTCCCCCTCATTTTTATTCAAAATAATCTAGACCTTTGATAAATAGAAATAGGGACCCTTATTAAAAATATATTTTTCATTTTAGATAAAAAATTAAATTCTCGAAAACATTATTATTATTTTTTAATAAAAACATCCTTGAAAATAACCTATCGCAAAACGCATCCCGCATGATCTTTTCTCATTAAAAGATAAGTAACAAAACAACGAAATCCTGATTTTGCGATCAATAGTTGGAGTTTCGCAAGTGACAACAAAAATCACACATCACGAATAAATATTTGAAACTTTAAGAAAACTTTACCAAAGTTTCGATATTGCGACAAATCCGATTTTACGATATTCCGAAACCGCGATTTTGTGATTTCGCGATATCGTGAAATCACATATCACATAAACAAAATTTAATATGCTTCATAAAGATAGATTGAAAGGGCTCGATGCGATAGATTTGATAGGTTTTAAATAAAGGTTTTACGTGAAATAAATCATGTCAGAGACAATTAAGTGTGTTTTATCATCCCATCGCAAATATTTATTGTTTGGTTATGGATAATTAATGGAATAGTTGCTTCCTGGATCTTTTCTTTTCGAATTGGTCATTTCAAATATATCTTGCATCATTTGATCATTACTCAATTTTTATAGGGATTTTCCTTCAAGATATATCCATCTGCAAGGTAATGCAAAAGCACAGCAAACAAAATGTTGCAGAAGAAGAATACACAGAAATGTCGCCAATAGTATCATATATAGTCTACACTACTGATGGAGGTGCCACAAAGTGGCAAGCTATCTATACCATTATTGAAGATGAGGAACTTGAAGTAGTGGAGGTCAAAGAGACTGCTGATGATGCAAGACCCTCAAATTTACAGTTTAAATATATTGCATGTTCCTTCCTTCATAGGATAGCGGCGAGGGCTACTCTTTTACCATATACCAACATGATTAGGTGGGTGTTTGAAAATTCAATAATCAAGGACAGAAAATTAAGAACCGTTAAGAATTAAATCTTAGGTTCTTTTAGAACCGAAGACTTGAAAATCATGTACAAGCTACCTAACCCAGAGGACATCTATGATAATAGATTTGTTGAGAAATTTTCAAAGAACAACGAGGACCCTTTCAAGACAATTCAGGGTTGGAGGAAACTTGACAACAAGTTTAAACGTGAGACATCAGGTATGTACCCTATCGCCTCACTGGAAAACCCCTAAAATTTTGTAGCCGTGATGCTATGCATATTATATGTTCTCCTTGATAATATCAAAGTCTCCATAAATTGGATTCCCCTGATTGATTCCTGTGTTAACTCCCATATCATGAATTAGGCAACCATTATTTCTGAAAATCTAGCTAAAGCGATTAATGAATATCGCCAAACAAGATCTTCTTCCTCCAAACCCATCCCTCAATTTTTCATGAGTGCATATATTTTTGATGCTATCTTTTTTTCTATTAGTTTTCTAGTTATGGGTTGGAAATGGACTCCCAACGATCCCACTCCTATTCATTTTAATCATAAAGAGATATGGGAGCATAATTATGCACCACATTTTCATAGGCTATGTTATGGAGTTGTATTACCGTTACATCAATTTATGTTTGACAGAGTGAGCCCTAGGTTCACTAAGGAATCCATTGCAGACCTTCAAATGATAGGCAGATGTTTTTTTGAAGAATCATTTTCATATATTAGAGTATTTGGAAGCTCTGCTCCCCCACATATTCTTCCTTTGTATGTTTCCGATAGATTAATGGTGAGATAAGTCACTTACCAAAATGTTGGTAATGGACTCACCAAATCTTTGAAGGATAGTAAAAAATCCTTATGGCCAAGTTTTCAACTTCAATGTCATACATTTACCCTCAGCAATTTCAATCATGCATTGAAAGAATGTCAGAAGATTGAGCTTTTGAAGTTCCCCGTTTTACCCTCAAGGCAGTTCGATCCAGAGAAGATTTCTAACAAGTTTACTGAGTCAGTTAGAGTCAAACCTATCATACATATTGATGATAGATTTGAAGACATTTTGCAATCAGTTGGGACTTTTGAATAAGTCCAAAATTTTGTCAAATTGAACCTAAATCCAAAAGAAATACAAAGATTAAATTAGTACAAAGAACAAAGACTCAGACATATCCCTCAAAATTTCTTAGTTACCAGTTATACAAGTGAAGCAAGCAAATAAATTAGGACAGAATAAACAGATTCACGAAGTTAGAGTGAACTATATAAAATCTTGACTCCAGTTAGAAACACATTGATAAATACCCCAGAGGTATCATCTTCACAAAAATATACAGAATTTCACACTCCAAAGGGACAAACAGTTCTGGCAAAAGAATTCATTGAAATCCGTGGGATAACCTCCAAAGAAACAGAAGTCATTCATGTGTTTCCAACTGATGAGATTGTTCTGAAGGTAACTGATATCCCTCTACTAGATGTATTCTATAGCCCTCTCCATAAAGCTGTAGTAATGAAACAAAGAAAAAGGAGAAGGATTGAAACACGTCTAGGAAATGAAGTAATGGAAGTTGTATGGAAAGCCACTCCTTCAAATCCAATTGAAAATTTGGCTCGACTATCAGAATTTGTTGGAGCATACACTACTGCAACGATGGATAAGGCAGCCAAAGTATCCATTTTGGTTCAAGAAAAATATGATAAGATCATGCAGCTACAGTAGCAATTGGATGAAGAAAGGAGTAGTCTGAATCAGAAGGTAGAGCAGTAACTCCTCAAATTTTAGCAAGATATGGAGATTCTTAAGGTAAGTCATGAAAATGACTTATCTAGCAAAAACACATTGATTAAAGAATTGAGAGAAGAGCTTAAAAAATACGAAGGTATTCCTACTGCAGAGGAATTCATAAAAAAAGAATTGGCATTGAATGCCTTACTCTCAAAAAAACAAAACTTGTTTATTTTACAGATGTCAGACATAATTCCACACATGGAAATCAATGAACAATTGACCAATACAGTCATTGACCAGAGAGTTGAGTTTAATGAACTCAATACTAAAATTCCTGATTATATTGAATGGCAAGATTCAGAGGAAGGGGGAAAGTCAAGTCTCCCAAAGATCAAAGAATATTTCAAAGATATCCTTTTTACTTACTGTGATACATAGGTAAAACAGGCAGAGTTGGCCATAGCTAAAGTAGTAGGTATATCAAAGAGTATGGTCAAAATGATTAACCATATGTTGCATACCTCTGGTTTGATTAAAGAAGGAAATCACAAATCGATTCTTGATATCAGGAATTTAGAACAAAGTTGGAAAAACACACGTAAACTCCAAGAAGAAACTCTTGCACAACTAAAGAAGACTGATTGGGAATCATAATGGCAATTACTAGTTAAACCGCATAGTCAAGTAATGACATTGAGTTTCTCTTTAGATTCCATACAGAAAATGCAGCCACTTTTACAGGATGCTATGTTTGCTGGGAAAATGAAGATGCAGTTTGGGAAGCCTCCACAGGTTCAGCCGATGTCAGATATTTGTGAGCAGAAAATCAGAGCTGGCAATAATCTATCATCGGGCATGGTTATAAGTTAGTTTGTTTTTAATAATTTCAATTTTAGCAAATAGGCACTAGGAATGAGGAAGGTTGTTTGAAACCACCTCATAAGATATTTTGCATAATCTATTTTTTTAAGTAGTTAATATAGTATTTAAACCCTTCTCATGCATTTAGAGAAGGGTCCAAAATTTTATTGAGAAAATTTACAAAGAATGCTTTATTGTAAGTTTTTAGATGCCTCGATGAAATAATGGAACATGGCCTCTTCAGTTATATATCATTTTGTTGATCAATGTTGATGCACTTTTGTATTCTCTGAAAGACTCATTAATAGAAGGATTGATTGTGGCCTATTATTAGTGATCAAATGAACAGGACAGTATATATCTGGTACTATTATCATGTATGCTAAATTTTGTTTTAAACATTAGTAATAAGTTTAGCTTCCATGAATTATGTATGAACTCAATTGTTTCTATTTGAAATATCAGCTGCACTATTGTACGATATAAGGATATAAATTGTTTTATTTTATATATGATCATCAGAATATATGTGATATATTTTACATTTTATTTTGATTAACTATTTCTCAAAAGAATCATCTTACAAAGTATTAATCCTATTAAGTCTGTGATTGATCTAAATCATCACAGATTGAATATATATCATTCTAAATCGCATAAAATTAGTATTATCCCGAGTTAGATTAGATTATAATTAATTCAAATTTTTGCATTCTAGAATAATTTTTTTTTAGTTTTTAGTAATTCTTTATGCAAATATTTTGAGAGAAACCCAACAATCACACAAAAAACCCAAATCTAGGAAATTGGTCCCATTACACCCAGTCGGAGTCACTATCCCAAACGAAAAAGGAACTACTTTAAGGTTCGGACCGGGTGGTTATCCCCCTTTTTTTTGCCACAGATTTCCGAGGCCTCAACATTTTTGGTGCTAGAAGGAGGGCCTGAATATGAATGGCATATAAATATAAACCTCAAACTTGAAGCCCTCATAAGAGTTGATCTTCCCAAAATCATCTTACGACTTCCCGATCAAATTCTAAATCACAAACTCAGAAATTGGAAATTGTAGAAACTTTCCCCCCATCTCCTGAAATATTTCGACAGTCATATGCTTCAGAATTCACTCATGAGTCTCCTGAAGTTCAGTATTTAATTCATAAATTAGAAGGAATATCAATTTCTGCAGAAAATCCTGTTAATCTAGAAGCTTCTGAAGAAAGCGCTACTTCCCTATTCAAAGAAACTGGTATATTAACCCGATCCAAAAGTGAAAGACTTGGAATTCCTCCTTTTGAATTTCCAATAGAATCACATCGCAAAAAAATTTCTATATCCAGATCTAAGTCAGATACGAGTGAAGTCACATCAAATTTTCCTTCATTTACTTCTTCACGTCCTCTTATTCAATCTACATCTTCTTATTCTTCCATTTCCTCTACTTAAACAATCAATACTATTACAAGTAGTATTGTTCCAGTTGTAAGTTCTGCATCCATCCCTCCTACTTCTGGATCTACTTCTGTATCTTCACAAACTTCAAATCCAATCATGGCTAATCGACCTTGGACGAATCTTGGTGTTGTATTAATTGAAAATCCAAATACTCTTCCAGATCATCTTGAAAAATGGCTACCAAAATATAATCCAGATGATGGTCTTCCTTCTGCAAAACATATCAATAATTTTATGTTAGCCATGAATCATAACGTAGTTTCTCATGAAGATATTATAGTCAGATTTTTTCTGTATACTTTACAAGGATCTGTAGGATCCTGGTACTTTTCACTTCCAGCAATATCTATTGCCGATTGGGAAAATTTTGAACAAGTTCTTCTTGCAAAATTTGGAGATGATAGAATTGTTAAAATCCTTAATTAATGCCCTTTCTAATCTAAAAACAAATTCAGGTGAAAGGATCAAAGATTTCAACTCTAGATTTAACAAGTTATTAAACAAAATCTCGACCGCGTCCAAGCCTGCTATTGATGTACAAATAGAGTGGTATATTTATTCGTTACCTTCTAATATAGCTATTTTTGTAGATAGAACTGGTAAAGCTACCCTTTTAGAAAACATGAAAGAAGCCCTTGCTGTAGAGAAAAGAATATTAGCATTAGAAAAACAACTAGAGATAGAAGATAGAAAATCAAAGAAAGTGACATTTAGTCAAGATTCCAAAAAGAAAGTCTCGAAAGATCCATTTGATCTTGAACGTCTTCAAAAAGTGTTAAAGACTATGTCAAATGACATGATTGACATAAAAAACAAGTTTTTGAACCATCAGTACCTAAGAAATCATATCGCCCATTTAAGAAAAATACTTCTTAAACTTCTCAACCTCCAAATGTTATTTCAAATGCTGAATCTGATCAAGATACTGAAGATCCCTCACCATCTGAACAAGAACCAGAGTCCGAGGAAGAAGTTGAACTGAATGGTTTATGGGATTTCATTTTCCCCTCAGAAGAATAAAGAGAAGCTATGCCTGTGTCTACTAGAAGAAAATCTTCTCCTAATTCAACTATATCAAATCAGAAACATAAATCTCTCCCCACAAAGGAGAAAACAACAGTCAAAAAATCTAAAACTATCCAAACAGATCCTATTTCATCTGATCCTATTAAAACTTCCAAAACTTTGATAGTTTCAAATACAGTGGAATACAATATAGTTGAAGATATGAAAAATACCAAAGCAAATATTTCATTACATGAAATGACCAAACTCAAACAACAACATAAAATTTTACTTAGAGAACTCAAGGCAATCCCTGTAGATCCTATACAACCACCGGTTATAGCTCAAGCTTCTAAAGATATGGGAAAACCTCCTTCATCTCCAAACAAAGTAAATCCCAATGATCTTGTTTTAATTGATGATAGATATATTTCTCACACTCCTCCTTTACTTTTGACTTTTGATATTTTCAACAAATATGTTCATAACTATCTTATTGATTCAGGAGCTTCTTCAAACATAATGCCAAGTACAGTGTTTACAAAATTGAACATCATTCCTAAAAAATATGTTGTACATATAGTTCAATTATATAGAACAAAAGTTGAGGTCATTGGAGAAATGTTGTCAGTATCCATTAGATTATCATCCAATCTAAAGGTATTACAAGTAATTGATATTTTGGTCACAGACATCCTTGAATTTAATGGTCTTATTTTAAGCAGGGATTGGTCTGAAAAGTTACATGGATATTTCGCTACCAATTGGTCACACATGTGGTTACCATACAATGGTAAACCAAATCAAATCAGTGTTGATCACGAAAAATTTATGAAACATACAGTCACTGAACTAGAAGAAACAAATGAGCCTGTAGCTTTCACCAATAATATTATTGGAAATTATTCAGTTGAATCATTTCTTGGATCATTCAATGCCTAGATTTCACCTTTTTCAAAAAACACTGCTATTTATCAAATTGAAAACTTTTCTCAAACAGACACTTCTAGATGTGTTACTCTTAGCAATAAAATTTTGAAAAATTCTTTGTTTTGGACTTTATACTTTGATGGTTCAAAATTAGAAGATGGTGTAGGAACAGGTTGTGTTTTAATCAATCCACAAGGAGAGAAAACAATGCTAGCTTGCAGACTCTAATTCCAATGCAAAAATAATACCGCTAAATATGAAGCATTGATACAAGGTTTGTACAAAGCTATTAGTTTAAATGTTAAATATTTGCAGGTATATGGAGATTATGAAATAATTGTTAGACAAGTCAGAAATACAATTCATTGTATTTCTGGACATTTGAAACACTATCAAACTTTAGCTCAGAACCTTACATCCCATTTTTCTACATTTAATATCTCCAGAGTTCCTAGATTACAAAACACGAGTGCTGATTTATTTGCTAATGTATCATCTAAACTTATACCATCCAAAGAATTTAGCCCAGACACATTTTCAATTGAGTTAATTTTTAGGCCTTCCATTCCTGACAACGTAACAAATTGGATAGTATTTAACAATGATGCAAATATAATAGACTTTCTTAAATCAGATAGAGATTATGAAGGTCAAATCATAGATGAACATGAACATGACTTGCATATTGAAGATAAACAAAATAATAATCCGATTCCCAAATCTGTAGTCAAAATGGAAGATCTCTATGATTTAAAAGATATATTTAAAAAGATCATCAATTCAAAAACCCAGAGTTCTACTCTAAAATTTGAATTGATTAATCTTGGTACACCAGAAAAACCTCAAAATATCAACCTAGGTCTTGGATTAAAATCTGAAGAAAGGTTGCCATTCATTAAGTTGTTGAAAACATATAAATATATCTTTGCATGGGATTATTCAGATCTCAAGACGTGTGATACTTCCATAATTCAGCATACCATACCTATGACCTTAGATGATAAGCCTGTTTAACAAAAACTTAGAAAGATCCACCCAAATTTAGAAAGTCAAATTAAATCTGAATTAAATCAAATGCTCAAAGCCAAAGTTATTTTTCCTGTTAGACATTCGAAATGGGTGTGAAACATGGTCCCAGTTAGAAAAAAGAATGAAGACATTAGGATTTGCATAGACTTTAGAAATTTGAATAAATCTTGCCAAAAAGATATTTTTCCCTTGCCTACCATGGAACAGATATTATAGTCAGTTGCAAGATTTGAATTGATGTCTTTTCTCGATGGATTTTCAGGATATAATAAGATTATGGTACATCCAGATGATATATTAAAGACAACATTCATGACAAAATGAGGAACATACGCATATCAAAAAATGCCTTTTGGGTTGATTAATGAGGGTGCTACATTTCAACGTGCTATGGATATAGCTTTAAGACGATTAATCAATAACTTAGTTTTTATATACTTAGGTGACATTATTATTTACTCTAAACATAGAAACAATCGCGTTAATCACCTAAAACACATTTTTGAAAGATGTAGAAAATTCGGTATTTCCTTGAATCCAAAAAAATGTCATTTCACCTTATCAGAAGGTAAATTATTAGGGTTCATTGTCTCTGAAAAAGGAATCTATATTGACCCTGATAGGATTTAGGAAATTGAAAACATCCCTTTACCACACAATAAAAAAATGATGCAATCATTTTTAGGACAAAATAATTTTTTAAAAAGATTTGTTCTTGATTTCTCCCAAATCATCTTACCCCTACAATCAGTGATCAAGAAAAATTCAATTTTTAAATGGGGAAAAGATGAGAGAAATTCTTTCGAGCTGATCAAAAAGTCTATCATTGAAGCTCCTTCTCTAACGACTCCTAATTTTACTAAGCCATTTGTATTATATACATTTTCTTCTGATACATCATACGCAGCAGTTTTAACACAGCTAAATGATCAGAACATTGAAGCACCGATTTCGTTTTTTAGTTATAATCTTCAAGGTGCTGAGTTAAATTATTCAGCTGTGGAAAAAAAAGCTTATGCTGTATTTAAAGCTTTGAAACATTTTATATATTTTCTCCTAAAACACATACTAAAATAATAGTACCTTACTCAAAAGTAAGGCAATTATTAATCTAACGAGAAGTAGGAGAAAAGAGAGAAAATTGGGTCACTGCACTTCAAGAATATGATGTAGAGATACATCCTGCTAGAATTTTTAAAGGTCAAGATCTTTCAAGGATTGTAACTGGAGCCTCTCATTTACCAACAGAAGAAGACCAATCAAATGAAATACAACTATCCGAGGTAAGCCTAAACGATTCTCAGTCACAATATGTTGATCTGAAAGTTTTCTTAAAACATGGATATGCTCCATTATATCTCAATTATACAGTAAAGCATGCTCTAAGACTTAAATCAACTCATAGATGATGTCCTATTTATAAAGAATTATTATTTTTTATTATTGATATGTTTAGAGAAAACTGAAGCTGAAAAATTAATGCAGGAATTACATGATGGACCAGCTGGAGGTCACTTCAGAGGAAACACCATAGTTCATAAAATACTGCATTTTGGTTACTATTGGCCAACTCTATTTAAAGATGCACATGGATACGTAAGAAAATTCAAAGTGTGTCAAACTGTGGTAGGGAAAGAAAGGAAAGCAGCATTTCCGCTACAACCAGTAAATATCCAACAACCATTTGAACAATGGGGTTTAGATATCATAGGTGAAATAGCTCCAAACTCTTCTAAACAACATAAGTATATTCTAACTGCAATAGATTATTTCACAAAATGGGTAGAAGCTATCCCATTAAATGTGGTTAATATACAAAGTATTACAGATTTTATTGATCAATTCATAATCACCAAATTTGGCCTCCCATCAGCTTTGATATTTGATAATGCATCTTACTTTTCTGGAAATTCTATGATTGAATTTTCTTTAAAAAGAGGTTTTAAATTAAAATACTCAGCTAATTATTATCCACAAGGTAATGGATTGGTTGAATCTACAAAGAAAAACCTTATCAGAATCATCAAACGAACTATAGAACAAAATCATAAAAATTGGCACAAAGCACTATTATTTTCTCTTTGGGCAGATATAATCACCCAGAAAGCCTCGATAGGTACTTCTCCATTTGTGTTATTTTATGGGAAATAAGCAGTTCTACCCACAAATATAACAATGCCATCATTTCCTTTAGTAAAATTTATTGATGAAAATCCTTCGTCTTCCCTTCAACTTATACAAGATCAAATTTTTAAGATGGAAGAACAGAGAGAAAAATCCAAAGCCATACATACTCATCATCAACAAATAGTGAAAGCCTCGTTTGACACAGCATCCACCAGCTCAAAATCTTTTGAAATTGGAGACCTTGTTTTGAAATGGGATAAAGAACATGAGGAAAAGGGTAAGCATACCAAATTCCAAATATTATGGCTTGGTCCATTTCAAATCGTTTATAAAATAGGCATATCCACCTTTTTGCTGCAAGACTTATCAGGTAAGAAAGATTCCTTGCCTGTGAATGGTCAAATTCTTAAAAAATATTTCTCTTAGGTCAAGTTTCAAAATTTTAATTTTTGCTTTAGGAAAATAAAAGGTTTAAAATAGTATCATTTTTTGTTGATTCAAAATTTTCAAAATTTCTGATAAATTATTTTGATTTTTCGCTTCTATAAATAAGTGAATTAAAAAGATGATTATAACTATGAGAATTGAATAAAATTTATTTTTTTGAAATAATTTGAAATTTACTAAAGGCATTTACTTTCTAAAAATAGTCTTGATATCATAAAATATAGTTTTTATGTATTAGTCAAAAAAGGAAATTTTAACTTAGCATGGATTCTCTACAAAAAGGTATCTACCAACTCTATAATTATCATCCATAACTCTTAAACGAGCTAATGATTCATCCCATCTAATAAAATTTCTTCTTCAAAGTATAATTCAAAAAAGAAAAAGAAATATATATGATGTACAAATTCAAAAGAAAATAAGTCTCATCACGAGCTTGTTTATCATGATCATAGAGAAATAATCTAGACTAATATTACCAATACTGCATACCACAACAGGGCAATAGCTAAATGATTATAAAAAAAACAATAGACAAGGGGTCTTATCATTAGCCAACTTGTTCAGTCTAAAATTACTATCAGTGAATGACATTGTCATTATAAGGCTACCAAACCTCGACACTGATTTTGAAAATGTGTCAAGAAAAAGAAATTCAATTACACGTTAAATTATATTTTGAAATAAGAAATCAAATTCAGATGGGACCATGAATCATTATTGGTTAAAAGATAACCCTGTCGAGGCTATAAACGCCTACTGGAAACAATGGCTCTATCTACGATAAATGAGTAAAAATCTATGAAACCAATTTTAGAGAATACCTACTTTATCTTTTTAAATCTAAGTATTGACTGATACAGATACTTATGTATTATCACTAAAAGGAGTTAATTAAGAAGAAATGAGACAGGCAAATAGATTATATTCTGAAAAAAACACTATTTAATTCATGAATCATACTATTTTTATTTTTATATCTTTTTCTTGTTTTGAAAGTTTAGAAATATCAAAATAAACCAATCAGAGATATCTGGTTCTCCCAAGTGAATCACCAATTGTTGTGCTATGCAAAAACTCCCCCCATTTTTATTTTTCAAAATAATCTAGACCTTTGATAAATAGAAATAGGGACCCTTATTAAAAATATATTTTTCATTTTAGATAAAAAATTAAATTCCCAAAAACATTATTACTTTTTTTTAATAAAAACATAAAAACAAAAAGAAATTAATAAAAACATCCTTGAAAATAACCTATCGCAAAACGCATCCCGCATGATCTTTTCTCATTAAAAGATAAGTAACAAAACAACAAAATCCTGATTTTGCAATCAATGATCAGAGTTTCACAAGAGACAGCAGAAATCGCACATACCGAATAAATATTTGAAACTTTAAGCAAACTTTACCAAAGTTTCAATATTGCGACAACTCTGATTTTGCGATATTCCGAAACTGCGATTTTGCGATTTCGCGATATCGTGAAATCGCATATCGCATAAAAAAAATTTAATATGCTTCATAAAGATAGATTCAAAGGGCATGATGTGATAGATTTGATAGGTTTTAAATAAAGGTTTTACGTGAAATATATCATTTCAGAGATGATTAAGTGTGTTTTATCATCCCAATGAAAATAGTTATTGTTTTCTTATGGATAATTAATGGAACAACTGCTTCCCAGATCTTTTCTTTTCGAATTGGTCATTTCAAATATATCTTCCATCATTTGATCATTACTCTATCTTTATAGGGATTTTCCTTCAAGATATGTCCATCCGCAAGGTAATGAAAAAGCACAAAAAACAGACTGTTGCAAAAGAAGAATACACATAAATGTCGCCAATAGTCTCAGATACAGTCTGCACTACTGATGGAGGTGCCACAAAGTGGCAAGCTATCTATACCATTCTTGAAGAGGAAGAACCTAAAGGAATGGAGGTAAAAGTGACTGCTGATGATGGAAGACCCTCAAATTTACAGTTTAAAGATATTGCATGTTCCTTCCTTCATAGGATAGCGGTGAGGGCTACTCTTTTACCATATACCGACATAATTAGGTGGGTGCTTGAAAATTCCACAATCAAGGACAGGAAATTAAGAATGGTTAAGAATGAAATCTTATGTTCTTTTAGAGCTGAAGACTTGAAAATCATGTACAGGCTACCTAACCCACATGACATCTATGATAATAGATTTGTTGAGAAATTTGTAAAGAACAATGAGGACCCTTTCAAGACAATTCAGGGTTGGAGGAAACTGAACAACAAGTTCAAACGTGAGAAATTAGGTATGTACCCTATCGCCTCACTGGAAAACCCCTACAAGTTTGCAGCCGTGATGCTATGCAGATTATATGGTCTCCCTGATAATACCAAATTCTCCATAAATTGGCTTCCCCTGATTGATTCCTATGTTAACTCCCATATCATGAATTGGGCAACCATTCTTTCTGAAAACCTTGCTAAGAGCTTCTTCCTCCAAACCCATCCCTCAATTTTTCATGAGTGCATATATTTTTGATGCTATCTAATTTTCTACCAGTTTTCCAATTATGGGTTGGAAATGGACTTCCGACGATCCCACTCCTATTCATTTTAATCATAAAGAGATATGGGAGCATAATTATGCACCACATTTTCATAGGCTATGTTATGGAGTTGTATTATCGTTACATCAATTTATGTTTGATAGAGTGAGCCCTAGGTTCACTAAGGAAGCCCTTATAGACCTTCAAATGATAGGCAAATGTTTTGTTGAGAATAATTTTCATATATTAGAGTATTTGGAAGCTCCGCTCCCCCACATATTCTTCCTTTGTATGTTTCTTATAAATTAATGGCGAGAGAAGTTGCTTACCAAACTGTTGGTAATGCACTCACCAAATATTTGAAGGATAGTAAAAAATCCTTATCACCAAGTTTTCCACTTCAATGTGGTACATTTACCCTCAACAATTTCAATCATGCATTGAAATAATGTCTGAAGATTGAGCTTTTGAAGCTCCCCGTTTTACCCTCAAGGTAGTTCAATCCAAAGAATATTGCTAACAAGTTTACTCAGTCAGTTAAAGTCAAACCTATCATACATATTGCTGATAGATTTGCAGACATTTTGCAATCAGTTGGAACTTTTGAAGAAGTCCAAAATTTTGTCAAATTGAAGCTAAATCCAGAAGAAATACAAAGATTCAACGAGTATAGAGAACAAATACTCAGACGTATCCCTCAAAATGTGTTAGTTACCGGTTATACAACTGAAGCAAGAAAAGAAATCAACACAGAACAAACAGATTCATGAAGTCAGAGTGAACTAGATAAAATCTAGACTCTAATTAGCAACACATTGATAAATACCCTAGAGGTATCATCTTCACAAAAATATACAGAATTTCACACTCCAAAGGGACAAATAGTTTCGGTAAAAGAAATCATTGAAATTTCTGGGATAACCTCCCAAGAAACAGAAGTCATTCCATTGTTTCCAACTGATGAGATTTTTCTGAAGGTAACTGATATCCATCCACTAGATGTATTCTACAGCCCTCTCCATAAAGTTGTAGTAAGGAAACAAAGAAAAAAGAGAAGGATTGAAACACCTCTAGGAAATGAAGTAATGGAAGTTGTATGGAAAGAGACTCCTTCAAATCCAATTGAAAATCTGACTCGGATATCAAAATTTCCTAGATCATACACTACTGCAACATTGGATAAGGCAACCGAAGTATCCATTTTGGTTCAAGAAAAATATGATAAGATCATGCGGCTACAATAGCAATTGGATGAAGAAATAAGTAGTCTGAATCATAACGTAGAGCAACAACTCCTCAATTTTTAGCAATATATGGAAATGGCTAAGATAAGTCATGAAAATGAATTATCTAGCAAAAACACATTGATTAAAGAATTGAGAGAAGAGCTTACAAAATATGAAGGTATTCCTACTGCAAAGGAATTCATAAAATAAGCATTGTCATTAAATTCCTTACTCTCAAAACAACAAAACTTGTTTATTTTACAGATGTCAGACATAATCGCACACTTGTAAATTAGTGAAAAATTGACCAATACAGTCATTGACTAGAGAATTGAGTTTAATGAACTCAATACTAAAATTTATAATTATATTGAATGGCAAGATTCAGAGGAAGGGAGAAATTCAAGTCTCCCAAAGATCAAAGAAACTTTCAAAGATATCATTTTTACAGACTGGGATGCACAGGTAAAGTAGGTAGAGCTGGCCATAGCCAGAGTAGTAGGTATATCAAAGAGTATGGTTAAATGATTAACCATATGTTGCATACCTTTGGTTTGATTAAAGAAGGAAATCACAAATCGATTCCTGATATCAGGAATTTGGAACAAATTTGGAAAAGCACAGGTCAACTCTAAGAAGAAACGCTTGCACAGCTACATAAGACTGATTGGGAATCATACTGGCAATTATTGGTTAAACCGCATAGTCAAGTAAAGACATTGAGTTTCTCTCTGGATTCCATACAGAAAATGCAGCCACTTTTACAAGATGGTGTATTTGCTGGGAAATGAAGACACAGTTCGGGAAGCCTCCACAGGTTCAGCCGATGTCAGATATTTGTGAGCAGAAAAGCAGAGCTGGCAGTAATCTATCATCGGGCATGATTATAAGTTAATTTGTTTTTAATAATTTCAATTTTAGCAAATAGGCACTAGGAATGAGGAAGGTTGTCTGAAACCACCTCATAGGATATTTTGTATAATTTATTTTTGTAAGTAGTTAATATAGTATTTAAACCCTTCTCATGCATTTAGAGAAGGGTCCAGAATTTTATTGAGAACATTTACAAAGAATGCTTTATTGTAATTTTGTAGATGCCTCGATGAAATAATGGAACATGGCCCTTTCATTTATACATCATTTTGTTGATCATTGCTGATGCACTTTTGTATTCTCTGAAATACTCATTGATAGAAGGATTGAGTGTGGCCTATTATCGCTGATAAAATGAACAGGAAAGTATATATCTAGTACTATTATCATGTATGCTAAATTCTATTTTAAACATTAGTAATAAGTTCAGCTTCCATGAATTATGTATGAAATCAATTGTTTCTGTTTGAAATATCAGTTGCACTATTGTACGATATAAAGATAGAAATTTATTTATTTTATATATGATCATCAAAATATATGCGATATGTTTTACATTTTATTTTGATTAAATATTTCTCAAAAGAATCATCTTACATAGTATTAATCCTATTAAGTCTGTGATTGATCTAAATCATCATAGACTGAATAGATATCATTCTAAATCACATAAAATTAGTATTATCCTGGGTTAGATTAGATTAGAATTAATTCAAAGTTTCACATTCTAGAATAAATTTGTTTTAGTTTTTAGTAATTCTTTATGCAAATCATTTGAGAGAAACCCAACAATCATACAAAAACCCAAATCTGGAAAACTAGTCCCATTACACCCAGTCGGAGCCACTATGCCAAACGGAAAAGGAACTGCTTTAAGGTCTGGACCGGATGGTTATCCCCCTTGTTGTTGCCACAGATTTCTAAGGCCTCAACATCTTCCTGAAAATGTAACATGAAAATAAACTATTTAATTTTTATATTGATATATGAAAAGTAAATATAAGAAAATTTGTTGAACCCTTAGTTAAACTGAGAGGGGGGGGGGGGGGGTGAATCAGTTTAACACAAACATGGACTTTTAATAATTTTCTTTTAAATCTTATTTACACCTTCATTTCATGGTCAACTTAATATGTGAGCAATCTTAATCTGTGAGCAACAAGTATTACTATCAAACAGATTTGTTAATGTAATAGCAGATTGAATATGAGAGCAACAAGTATTAAGCAGATGAGATAAACCACATCAACACATAAACATCATGCACAGAGACACCATATATAAGTGGAAACCCATAAAGGGAGAAAACCACATCTTATTATTGTTGTGATGCAAAGGCAAGCTCCAACTCCCTCTCCCCACTGTTTTCTGCAGGCACCAACCTACAGGAGGCTCTATCCTCAATTCTGCAAGCTACAACTTGCAAGGAAGCTCCAACTCCCATCAATTTTCTGCAGGCACCAACCTACAGGAGGCTCCAACCTCAGTCAGCTACAACTGACATTTTATCAAGCTACAACTTGATGTGGAAGCACCAACTCCCATCTATTCTCTGCAGGCACCAACCTACAGGAGGCTCCTACCTCAGCCAGCTACAACTGACATCTATCAAGCTACAACTTGATAGGGAAGCTCCAACTTCCTTATTCTTTCAAAACAAAAACACTTGCTGATTTACCTTGGATATCAGCTCTGTTCTGTACTTTATCTTCTGTTGTTCATCAACTCTTATATCAGACCTGCATAATATCTTCTCAGCCCTTCCTTCTTCTCTTCTTTTCTCCTCAATTCTTCATACTCAACATTCTCTATATTCACACTCTCTGACCTCTTGCAGCTTTCTTATTTTCTTCAACTATCTTCAATTCTGCTGCACACTCTCTCCTCTTCTCATTCTGTTTTCATCAAACTCTCCTCTTGGATATTACCCCCTTTTATACAAGATAGCTTCATGACTATTTGTATTCTATTGGGAATTTGAAATGGACAATCATGTCTCTTTGCCTTCTGCCTTCTCATCTCTTTTCAGCTTACTCATAAAAATGTAACTGTAGGTGCTTATTTTATCCTTGCGATTGGAAGTGTTGCTCTCTTGGGAGCTGTTATGCATGATAAAAACAATTAAAACATTTACATTGATCTAAATGTAGACTCCAGCTCACTCATTTTTGTCTGTTGTCTCTTGGCTTCTTCTTGTATTTTGTCTTTTCTCTAGCTGTCTCTTTGTCACTTCTCTTCTCAATTCTTTACTGTTTATGGCCTTCTTGTAACTCTGGAATTATGAGCTGCATTTTTATTTTATTTTTATCACCGTAACTTTATACATAAATGAATCTATTTATTTGTAATTCAATCCTTTAAATGACAGTGTCTTTAGCATTTCTGTATGGCGAGTTCATGACAGGAACATAGATATATTCTAGTGTATTACATTAATAATCGCCCTCCCATTAATTTGACCCAGTGGTCTACAAATATACAGCGAGCATGTTGCAATACAACCGCAACCATGTTTTATATATCTAACCGCAATTATTTTATATAAACAATCGCCCTCCACTTTACCTCCGATGCGATTGACCATGGAACTGAAACATTTGTTAGTCATAATTTATAAGCCCATCGGATCCAGGCTTCCATCACAATCGCAAGTCTTTAACATATGTTCCGATTGACCAGTGTCGATGCGATTTGACCGTAACTCAAATATGTATTAACCACCGTTTATACACCCATCGGGTCCGAAACTTCAAACAAATGCAATCATGGCGCATAATAGAAAAGTTCTGATTGCGATCAGAACACGGATGCGATTTGCATCTATTAACTCCTGCTTATAACAGGATCGGGTCCGCCATTTCAATCGCAGCATTTTACAAAAGACATGCGATTGGGAACTCGGATGCGATTAGCAATTAACTGTGGTATATAACTCGATCGGGTCCGGCATTTCAATCGCAATCGCAACTTTCTGTTGCGATGTTCCGCTGCCCTTGCGATCTCCGATTGCGATTGGGGAGAGGTCCCACCATCTAAAACTTCGTTTTGTGCGCTCCATAATATAACAGACATATATGTATACTTTGCCAAAGGGTTAAGCGATTCCCAAAATATGGTTTATATGTTATATGTAACGCCCATCGGGTAATGATTCTCGGAATTATACATGACTACATATATCTCTGTAGGCAGGGCGGTGCAGATTACATATCACGTCACCAGGGTTGGGCGATTCTCGGAATTCTGCGGCTCCCACCTCACTTTCTGCTCTGTTCTCTGTCCTTTCTCTGCCTGCCTCTCTTCCCTCATGTGACCAGCAACTCTGCCACTGATATATTAAACCCTCTGTCTTCATTCTTGCCTCCATTGTATTCTTGCTTCCTTTTATCTTTGCTCGGCGCGCCTCCTTTGCCTATCTGTGATTCCAGCCTTTGCCTTCTTTTCCTTTGATCTTGCCTCCTTTGCTACCTCATTTTACTTCTTTGTCTCTTCCTTTCTTTTCTCTCAGTATGTGTTTCTTTGTCCTCCTTCACTCACATTTGCATCTATTTTCAGCCACCTCATCGACTCCTGCGCCTTTGTTGCCTTCTCTCTGCTGTCTTATGCTCTATGCCTTCAATTGAATAATTGTGAAAAAACACAAATTAGCTTCTACTAGATTGTCTACACAATCTTTAAATGACCCTGTCTCTGCTGCTTGACCCTCTCTACATCTTGCTGCTATGCTGCTCTCTTTGTCTTGTTGCTGCCTCAGGTGTTCTTCCTTTGCCATCTCCTTTGCCTTGTTGCCGCCTCAGGTGTTCTTCCTTTGCCATCTCCTTTGCCATCAATGAAAACATTTCCAACAGTCTCCCCCTTTGGCATTGATGGCAACACATCCACCAATAATCCAATTCTTCCTCCAAGTCTTCCTCTGTCTAGCTTCTTTTAGAAGACCCTTTCTTCTATTACCTTCTTTTCCTCCCCCTTTGACATCAATGGCAAAGGGTTGCACATTTCTTAGTGTAGATTCTATCTTTTCATTTTCTCTCTCTGAGATGTGTTTAGGCATTCTTCTTCTGAATTTGTACCATGCTGCTCTATACTGGTGTACAATATTTGTTGAGAGAACACTTTTGAGAATATTGAACTTGAATAAACATACAGTCTCTTTCTGATGTAGTGTGCCAATACATTTCTATTGAGGAATATTGTAGATGGAATATGTCTTCTTCTACAATACTCATCTGCAGTCTAGCATTTGTTCAATTATGATGAAGCCAATATATCCTTTATTCCTGCGGTACACCTTTCCTGCCTGTTGGTGATGATATGAGCTAGGATGTTGACATTATCCTTAATAGATGAAGGTTCTTGTTACAGATGTGATCAATGAATTAACCAGAATTTGATCTAAGAGATCAAATGCCTTTACTGCTTGCATAATGAACTTTCAAAACAAAACCTTGAGGTAGGATGCATTCAATGTATTGGTCGATATCACTTATCAACCATGCACTTTTCTTTATGACATAAGGGGGTATGTATGTCAATGATCAATCTCTATTTAAAGGTGGATTACCAGTAAATCCTTTGTGCTGAAGTAGGATTTAGATGATTTTAAAACTTTTGGGCTTCAGATGGTAATCATTGCTAGTCCTTTATTCTTCAGATACTTTGATTCAAGTGTAAACATAATACTGATCCTTTAGCTCTGCTACTGACCTTCTCAAACTGAATGCAGAATCCAGATAACGCTGGGAATACTACCTTGATGTACGTTTGCCATAATACTTTTGATCCTGAGGACCTGTTTTATCCTTACCTAGCTGGCTGATCTCCCCCTGGAATGATATTCTATTGATAGATATGCTACCTATACCTAGTACCAATTGATATTACCTTGATAAACCATGTAGAGATTTCATTTTAGCTTGCACATGAACCCATAGTTTCCACTATTGATCTTTCCACTGTTCACACCAACAATCATCAATATACTGAATCTGATCTTGGCATCATTAACCTGCTACTTATTTTGTCATCCTGATTTGAAAGAATGTCACTGCATTTTATTTTCTATGACAGTTCCAAAATCACTGCTGCTTTATACACTGCTTTATATACCAATTCAACTGTTACCATGGCTTCTTGATGCCTTTTTAATAATCGCAACCAGACTTCATAACAAACCTTTGAAGATTTGAATATACCACTCGCTTTATAGTTCACCGCCCGACCTTGTATTAATACTCCATGCTTTGAAAAAAAAACTTTATAATAAGACTTTCGGACTGGCCCACCTATGCACCGTACCTCCTCTATCTTCCGCGCACTTTTATTAAACTCCGTGTATCTTAATAGAATAGTCACCGCCGGATGTCCCCTTTTCAAATCAACGGTCCTGAGAAATTCCGCTCGGTGTCCCGGTACTGACGTTACCTTGCGAAATCGCAGGTTAAACGGTGGCTTCCAATGCCACCTATGCCACGTGTCAACAATCTTATGGAATCGCTAGCCCTCTAGATAATACCGCCTCCGTACCAAAAGTGGTGCGAAATAATCCGGAAACCATAAGTGGTTTTGCTACAGTGTTTCACCAAGGTTTCGGTCTTCTTTATTAAATAGTCATTTTTCAGTATATTATAATGATTCAAACCCGCTCACGAATGGTTTCGCTCCACTATTGACATTGCGCATTTGACTATGGTTCCGCTCCACCATTCACAACCTTTGCACCTTACATAACCTTTGCAGAGTTCCACATTATCAAACATTCTTCTTTCTGAATATACAGGCAGATTCTTAGCTTGATTTACTGGGTTCGACTTCACAGGGTTTTAGTCTTCAATCAAAGCCTATGTCACTCAATTAATGAATAATTGTTCAATAATTCATCTATAAACTGCATTACACCCCTAATTCATGAATAAACCTATTCTGCTTCAATTCTTATGTTTCTTCTGCAGAGTGCACACACAGACACTCATTCACAGAGAGTATGGTTCATTAGTCTTCTGAGTGGAACAGGAAATTCGCACAAACCGATGCTACAAGGTTCTTCACCACAGAATGGCCACACAATCACTCTAATTTCCATACCCTGCTTATTGGACTCAGCTCAATTACATAGGATCATTCATCAAGAACTCATGTGTTCACACAGGATTTAACTAGTCAAATGCCTTTGCTGCCTTTGTTCTCCTTCTAACAATTTTGTTGGCTATTGTGAGTTTTAAATGGTCTTCTTCCTCCATAGATCTCTGTTAGAGGAACTTCCTTTCCCTTACTGATCTCATAGCTGTTATCATTCCAAGGAGCTCTTCTTAGAATACTTTCATGGGGTCTATATATGAATTGCTCTCCCCCTGGGATGTTGCTTCATATCTATAACTGGTTAGATATTTGCTTTGTTTCGTAGAGCAGCTCCCCCTGAGACTATGCTAGATTCATTATGTTATGGAGATAGTAGGCTCCCCCTTTCTCTTTTCCTTCCAAACTTTATTGAGGTTCTTCATAATGTCTGCACTTCTTTTAAATTCATAGTTTTGTTTGATTTGCTTTGATCCCATCATCTGTCTAGAGTTCTTTAATGTATATGGCAGATTACAGTCTTTAGCTTTGTGACCACGCTTGAGGCATACATAAAATCTTATTTGACCAAGGTGCATTTGAGCTGATGTATAATATTTCATTCCCCTTTTTGAACATAATTTACAATCAACATATTTATGTCCAAATTCATTGCATGCATAACAGTAGCCATAGAAATGATTTGTGTACCTGGTGGAAGATTGTCTTTTCCCTTTGCTTGCTTGAGGGGTTCTTCTCTTTTGCTGCATCCTTTGCTGGTTGGACTGGATTGGCTTTGTCTTACAATATGCTACATTATGTCCTGGTTTATGACAAGATAAACATGTGCTAATTTTCATAGGAGGGAGGAACCTCCTTTGACATCTTCCGAATTTGTTCAATTCATCCCTAGGAGTATATGAGCCTTTAGTAGCTGATTGTTTCATCCTCTCATTCTCTGCTCTTTCATGTTGCTGCTTGATTATGTTTGTTTCTTTACAACTCATGTTCCTGCTGGTTTCTGCTTCTGTAGGAATTTGCTGAGTTGTTTCACAGTTCTTTACAGCTTTTACAAAAATGATTTTCTTGTTATCTTCAACCTTGGACTTGCTGGTTTCCCCTTCATATCCTATCCCAGCCTTTATGTGAGGTGGTCTTTGAGCATTGAGAATTTGGTCCAATTGTATAGAGCTTTTCATTAGAGGTGTATTCATTAGTAGTTCTCTTTGGGCTTTTTCTAACTTCTTTCTTAGGCTCATCACTTCTTCTTCCAATCTTTCACATTCCTGACTTTTCTTTCTCATTTGTTGCAGCAGAGTGTCTTCTATCTTCCTTGCTTCTTCAAGGTGTGTCTTTAGGCCAACAATTTCTTTCTTATCTTCAAATTCTCTCTCATCACATATTTGCATCACTGTCTTAAGGTCTTTGTTTTCATTCTTCAATCTTTCTATTTCGGTCAAAGCAGTGTCAAGTTTGGCCCTTTCTTCAGCTGCAATTTCTTCATGGTTCTTACTACCATTCACACTAGCAGGTACTTCATTTGATTGAGAATCTTCTTTTTGACATGAATTTCTCTTTTTCTTAATTCTCTTATCCTTCTTGTCAATGCAGTCCTTAGTGTCTACTCCATGTATGAAGTGCAGTCTATCCCAGATTTCTTTTGCAGAGGTTAAATCCATTATCAACTCAAGGTCCTTGTTATGAAGATTGTCATATATCACACATTTTGCCTTAGCATTCCTCTGTTGTTCTTTCATTGTGGGTGAGTCTGTGCAGTAACCATCACAAACAAGCTTCCATACCTCTGGATCATCAGCCATAAATCCTGTCTTAACCTTATCTCTCCATTCAGGAAAGTTAGTTGTGTTTAGCACAGGTACATTTTGATAGTCCATGACTCAACCAGATCTCCTTCAAGCTATTAAGCTTACACCAAAGGAACTGGCTCTGATGCCAATTGTTGAACCCTTAGTTAAACTGAGAGGGGGGGGTGAATCAGTTTAACACATACATGGACTTCTAAAACTTTTCTTTTAAATCTTATTTACACCTTCATTTCATGGTCAACTTAATATGTGAGCAAAAAGTATTACTATCAAACAGATTTGTTAATGTAATAGCAGATTGAATATGAGAGTAGCAAGTATTAAGCAGATGAGATAAATCACATCAACACATAAACATCATGCACAGAGACACCAGATATAAGTGGAAACCCATAAAGGGAGAAAACCACATCTTATTATTGTTGTGATGCAAAGGCAAGCTCCAACTCCCTCTCACCACTGTTTTCTGCAGGCACCAACCTACGGGAGGCTCTATCCTCAATTCTGCAAGCTACAACTTGCAAGGAAGCTCCAACTCCCATCAATTTTCTGCAGACACCAACCTACAGGAGGCTCCAACCTCAGTCATCTACAACTGACATTTTATCAAGCTACAACTTGATGTGGAAGCACCAACTCCCATCTATTTTCTGCAGGCACCAACCTACAGGAGGCTCCTACCTCAGTCAGCTACAACTGACATCTATCAAGCTACAACTTGATAGGGAAGCTCCAACTTCCTTACTCTTTAAAAAGAAAAACACTTGTTGATTTACCTTGGATATCAGCTCTGTTTTGTACCTTCTTCTCTGCTGTTCATCAACTCTTATATCAGACCTGCATCATCTCTGCTCAGCCCCTTCTTCTTCTTTGCTCAGCTCCTCCTTATTCACATTCTTCTTGCAGCTTGCTTATTTTCTTCAACTATCTTCAATTCTGCTGCACACTCTATCCTCTTCTCATTCTATTTTCATCAACCTCTCCTCTTGGATATTACCCCCTTTTATACAAGATAGCTTCATGACTATTTGTATTCTACTGGGAATTCGAAATGGACAGTCATGTCTCTTTGCCTTCTGCCTTCTCATCTCTTTTCAGCTTACTCAGAAAAATGTAACTGTAGGTGCTTATTTTAATATTAAAGTGGGATATTTGCTCTCTTTTGGAGACTTGCCAATGCATCACAAACAATAAAAACAATTAAAAAATTTACATTCGAATTACAATGTGAACTCCAGCTCACTCATTTTGTCTCTTGGCTTGCTGCGCATTTGTCTTTTCTCTAACTGTCTCTTTGTCCCTTTCTCTTCTCTGTATGCCTTTCTGTTTATGGCTGCTGCGTAACTCCTGAATTTATGAACTACATTTTTATTTTATTTTTATACTATCACTTTATATATAAATGAATCTGCTGACTGTAATTCAATCCTTTACATGCAGCAAGTGTCTTGTTGATGTGGCGAGTTCCGCAGGCCGGAACATACATATATTACAATTGTATTACATTAATAATCGCCCTCCCGTTAAGCTGAGGCCCGTGGGTCTACAGACCACGCGACATGTTTTAATACAACCGCAACCATGTTTTATATATCTCACAGCAATTATTTTATATAAACAATCGCCCTCCACTTTACCTCCGATGCGATTGACCATGGAACTGAAACATTTGTTAGTCATAATTTATAAGCCCATCGGGTCCGAGCTTCAATCGCAATCACAAGTCTTTAACATATGTTCCGATTGACCAGTGCCGATGCGATTTGACCGTAACTCAAATATGTATTAACCACCGGTTATACACCCATCGGGTCCGGAACTTCAAACAAATGCAATCGGGGTGCATAATAGAAAATTTCCAATTACGATCAGAACACGGATGTGATTTGCATCTATTAACTCCTGCTTATAACAGAATCGGGTCCGCCATTTCAATCGCAGCGTTTTACAAAAGACATGCGATTGGGAACTCGGATGCGATTAGCAATTAACTGTGGTATATAAACTCGATCGGGTCCGGCATTTCAATCGCAATCGCAACTTTCTGTTGCGATGTTCCGCTGCCCTTGCGATCTCCGATTGCGATTGGGGAGAGGTCCCACCATCTAAAACTTCGTTTTGTGCGCTCCATAATATAACAGACATATATGTATACTTTGCCAAAGGGTTAAGCGATTCCCAAAATATGGTTTATATGTTATATGTAACGCCCATCGGGTAATGATTCTCGGAATTATACATACGACTGTATCTACTGGCTTGGCGATTCTCGGAATTTTATATCTGTCCTCCGGGTTGGGCGATTCTCGGAATTATAACAGCTCTACCTCTACCTCTGTCTCTGCTGCTCCTGTCGCTTTGCCTCTGCCTCTGCCTCTGCTGCAGTGATAACGACTCTGCCTCTCTTATATTCGCTTCCTCTACCTTCATTTGCTGCCTCCATTGTATTCACTACTTCCTTTTTCTGTATTTGTTTCAGCGCTACCTCCTTTGCCTGTCTGTGATTCAGCGCTGCCTTCTTTGCCTGAGTGCTGCCTCCTTTGCTGCCTCTGTTACTTCTTTGTCTCTTCCTTTCTGCTATATCTGCTATCTTAGTTTCTTTGTGCTCCTTCCTCTGTTGCATCTATTTTGCAGCACCTCATCTGACTCCTGCTGCCTTTGTTTCTTCTATGCTCTACTTGTCTTATGCTCTCTTTGTTTCATCTGCTCCTAGACTGATGCCACTCCTTAATTCTCCTTTTGTTGCCTCTGCTTCTTTAAATGACCCTGTCTCTGCTGCTTGACCCTCTCTACATCTTGCTGCTATGCTGCTCTCTTTGTCTTGTTGTTGCCTCAGGTGTTCTTCCTTTGCCATCCCCTTTGCCTTGTTGCTGCCTCAGGTGTTCTTCCTTTTCCATCTCCTTTGCCATCAATGTCAACATTTCCAACAAAAGTGATATTTATAAATAATTCTAGACAAACATTTAAAGGAATATTACTTTTTCATTCCTTTTTTTTGTTGTTGTACGTTTTTGTTATTAAAATTCTAACATGTCTCATTGACCAATTCTCTAAAAACTCTTCCTGTAGTTTAGATAAAATTTGGTTCTTTGAATCATTGGATTGGTTTTTGTATTGTAAGTAGAAAGAACGTTTATACATTTGTTCCACTAGATCCTTCAAACTTTTGTAAAATATTTTCCCCCTTTCATAAACCTCCAACACCACTCCAGATAAGCTAAGGAACAATTCATTTTCATTTGCATGTTCTATTTTTTTTCTTTTCTTAGAACAACATTCCTTTTCTGAGTTGTTGGTCGCTATAGAATATTAAACAAATGCGAATTAATAGACTATTTGACATATGTTATCTAATAATTTTAATTATATTATTAATGAAAAATAAAAAAATAAACTCATATTGGATCGATAGTATTTTTTTCATTCACTTGATTAATCCTTTTGCAATTTTTCCATCAAGATTTTACGCTCTTCTGGTCCTAGATCAGAAATAACCTTATCGAGCTTCATCATTTTGTGGATCTGCATGATACACAGTAAATAATACATATTAGTTAAACTTACATATAGTTCAAAAATAATATTTTTTGTAAAGAATTTACAAAGAACTTGCCTTTTTTGCTTTTCTTGATGTGTTATCAGTATTTTTGTTACTTGATCTATTGTTAGTCATTTCTTTATCAATCTCAAACCTATACCATATCATTCATTAATATATTTATAAATAAATTGTCAACTTTTCAGGTAATAAAAAAATCTCAAGAAACTGGTGCATCATTCATGGTGTACGCACTGATGCCAGTGCGTGGGGGTCTTAGAAATGCACCGCACAAACAATATAATAGACCGTACGGTGCTCTATGTCAACAAGGAGCATCGATGTGTTACATGTCAACCACTGCACTAATTAACCATGATAAAATAATAAAAATCGTCCAGTATTAGTTTTTGTAGCATAAACTGGTGCCCTATTTTACATATGGCGCACTGATAAAAAAAATTATTTTTTAAATTTTTATCACATTAATTTCATGGTGCGCTTGTACAATATAGAGCACTGGTGCGTTAGGTTACGAAGGGTGCACCGATGAAGAAAAAAATCTATTTTTTTTTAAATTCACGCAAGGGCTGACATGGATTGGGATCTGACTATGAAAATCGTCCCGTCGGTAGGATGTCTTAGGTCTATATTTAGCAATACAGACCCTATAAATATAAATTGAAAAGCCCTAATTCTAAAATCATAGAAAGAGGGAGAAGAAAGTGCATAAACAAAAATAATGCAGGGTTTGTATTTTTTGAAAGTGTATTTTATTTTTTTGTGAAACAGAACATTTGTGGTGCGCGATAATGATATAGTGCACTGAGAAAAAAAAAATAAAAAAAAATAAAAATATATATATATATATATATATATATATATATATATTTATTTATTTATTTATTTATTTATTTTTTATCATAGTACTTTCGCGGTGGCTAGGATAATAGAGTGCACCAGCGCGCTAAGTTATGCAGGGTGCACCAATGAAAAAATATCTTTCTTTTTTTTTAAATTTACGCAAGGGCCGACATGGATTGGGATCCGAATATGCAAGTCATCCCATGGGTTGGATGTCTTAGGCTTATATTTAGCAATACAAACCCTATAAATATAAATTGAAAAGCCATAATTTTGAAATCACAGAAAGAGGGAGAAGAAAGGGCAGAAATAAAAAGAATGTAGGGTTTGTTTCTGAAATGGATTCTTTTTTGTGCGAAACAACACATTCGCGGTGTGCCATAATGAAATAGCGCACCGGTGCCATATTTTACATATGGCGCACTGATAAAAAAATATTTTTTTTTTCAATTTTTTATCACTATACTTTCGCAGTGCACTGGTATAATAGAGCGCACCAGTGCGCTAGGTTACACAGGACGCACCGAGGAAAAAAAATATGTTTTTTTATTAAATTCACGCAAGGGATGACATGGATTGGGATCCGACTATGCAAGTAATCTTGTGGGTTGGATGTCTTACGACTATCAAAACCCTATAAATCTAAATTGAAAATCCCTAATTCTGAAATCACAGAAAGAGGGAGAAGAAAGGGCATAAACAAAAAGATTCTAGGGTTTGCTTCTAAAAATGGATTTTTTTTAATTTTGTTTCTGGAAACTATAGAAAAAGTAAAAAAAACTGCATAAAAAGTAAAACAACAATAAACTTTGATTTTGTTCTTTTACTGCATAACAAAAAAACTGCAGGAAAAGTAAAAAAACAATAAAATTTGATTTTTTTCTTTTACTACATAAAAAAAACTGCAGAAAAAAGTAAAAAAAAACAATAAAGTTTATTCACGAGATCGTTTGAAATTCTATGCTACAGGGTTTGAATCACCAGAGGTTTGGAATTTTGATTATCCAAATACTTCTGTTCGAACGTATTTCCCTACTCCACAGTGCTCTCATGGTTTGTTTGCTCCAGGTATGTCTCCTGCAAATCTCTGGCTGAAAATTTTTGCAAAAATAGTGAAATAATGAAAAGTGTTTAGTATTTAAAGAAATGTTTTATGAAATTATATTTTTGAAAATATTTTGCTGCCCATTTTTAAATTTACAGTTTTTTTTTCACTTAAAGAAAATAGAGTTGCGCTTTTTTATTTACGTTTATTCGTCACCATTGCATCCCTTAATCGAACCGCACCGGTGCGTCTGGGTATAAAACAACACCGATGCACATTACCAAAAATGCACCGGTGCGGTGATCTGTACATTAGGCACCGAAATTACATTTAGGTGTGTGCACCAAAATTTATTTTTGTTTTGCTCAAATGCAATGAGAAAATATCATAATTATATCGAATGGATAATTCTTCAAAATCCAACTCGTTCCATAATATTTCTCAATGTCCATCGTGGATTTCTCCCTATCCATCTCGAGATGTAATATTTACTTCAGATTTTATTTGTATTTTCACTATCTAATTGTATTTATGTTTTTTATCCATGCAGTCAATCATGCACATCTTAATTAAATTTATAACATATACAAATTTGCAGGTTCATGAAGATTTAGCATCAAGTTCAGATGCACAAAATATTCAAACTGCTCCAAAATGTCGGAAGTTCTTATAAAGATCTGGATACCGCAAGGCACATTTGGTAGATGAAAATGGACAGCCGCTTCACCCTGCCAATTGAAATAATATTGCATCTTCTAGCCACAATCCCGGGACAATGATGGTAAAAATTATAATTGTTTGGTATATATATTGATTAATATCTAATTATTTCAATGTCAAACCAATTTATAATCATGCAATATTGTCAACGTGGTTACTAATTGATATCATATATTTTGTACTAATCACGTTCAATTTTTATTTTTTTAAATTATTAGGATTCTAGTGATGATGAACGAACTACCTACAATCTTTCGTTGCACCCCACGACAATGTCAAATCGAGAGAAGACTGAATTAAGAGAAAAAATTAGAGAGGAACGATACCAAGAATGGTTGAATCAACCACTAATTCAATTCCTGCTACGTCCAGATTCACCAATTAGGAATGACTACAACAATATTAGTTCTTCACAAGATGGAAATGGAGGCAATAAAATAGAGGTTGGTATGGATGATTACTTAAGGGATACGACTGCCATTGAGACAATGTTGTTAGATGCATTCCAAAACAATGATCGGCTAGGGGATGATGCTCATATCGCTGACACCTTTTTTGAAAGCCTTATATTTTCTTCCACCACCCCTCCCTTTGGACCTGGAAGTTAGTCAAAGTATACCTAATTTGGGACAACAATGTTACTCTACAAATTTAAAGCAAATTTTGGCTTGTCGAATGCATGTTTCTTGGAAATTTTGAGGTAAGTTACCATAAAGTACTCCCTAATATAAATTTGAAATATAATCAATACACTACAATGAACATTACAAATGGTAAATTTTATGAACGTTAATAAGTATATCGACATTAATGTACATTTATTAATATATTTTTCCATGATCACCAACTACAAGTTATTCAAATATAAGGTTCTTTTGAGTGATAATGCCTTGCCCGGTAGCTACGAAGAGGAAAATAAATTGTTGAAAATGTTGGTTGTTAAGTACATATAATATCATGCATGTCCAAATGATTTTATTCTATATAGAGGAGAATATGAAAATAAAGAGATGTGTCTGAAATGTGGGCATGACAGGTATGATAAATCAAAAAAGAAGGGTAAATCACGTATTGGTCTTCCTTTTAAGATATTGAGGCACATGCCTATAATCCCAAGCATTCAAAGGCTCTTTCATTGCAAAGAATGAGCTATGTTGAAGGGATGGCATGCCTCACACAGAAGTGAGTTGGGATTTATGTGAATCCCAACTAATTCAATAATTATGAAGCATATAGAGAATAAATGGCCTGAAAAATTCAAGGATGAAGTACAAAGTCTACGAATCAGCATAGCCATGGATGGCGTTAACCCATATTCCCTCCAGAAAACCAACTATTATGTTTGGCCTATAGTAGTGATCAATAAAAATATCCCTCCATGGTTTTCCGTGAAGAATGAACATCTTATGTTGGCTCTCATAGTGATCAGGAGCTCAAATCTAAGCTTGGGAAAAAGCTCAAAAATGAAAGTGCTCAAATTGATTTGGAACCTGAGCAATGGGATAGGCCTCGGAAATACGATCCAAAAGCCACAAATGGTTTGAAAAATGGACATGGTATGAAAAATTTATTTCACTTTTAGTGGAGTGGGTCCGGCGGAGCACAGAGGGGCCAACCCTCCTCCCATGGAACCTCATCATATGACCAGTGTGGGAGCTTAATGATTAAGAGCGCTTAAGGAGCCTAATCTCAAGTTTAATATTTAATTAAGCTTCAGTTAAGTGGAGTTTAATATGGCAGAGATTCTGGAGGCGCTCCCAAATTTAGGTGGACTTCCACTTTTAGTGGAGTTAACTGGCAGTTGCCCCACATTTAGTGGAGGAAATTGGGGCAAAGTTGTTTTGGTCATAACTTTCTCATTAATCAACCTTTTGGAACGAAATTTTTTTTGATTTCGTATGTTCTCAGCCTTTTGGACTCAATGGCGTAGGTTTCAGAGCCATTGGAGCTCATTTTCGACCTGTTTAGCTTCAGAGAAGCTTTTTGAGCCACTAGGGCCATTTTGGGTTTTGAGTTTGGTTGAGCTGTGGGTAACCTTTTTTGGTGAACCAAAAGTCATTTTCGACTATTTCCTACATTCCAGAGCCATTGGAATAGGTCTTAGCTCTGTTTGAATATTTTCAGAGGCCGAAAACCTTTAGGAGAGTTTTCAGGGCCACTAGGGCCATTTTGGGTTTGGAGCTATTTGGAGTTGTGGTTATCAGTTGGAGGTGAACCAAAGCTCTATTTCAGATAATTTAGACCTTATGAAGCCATTGGAAGAGGTTTCAGAGGCATTTGAGGACTTCTACAGCCCGAAAAGTTGCAGAGAAGTTCAAAGCACCAACAGGACATTGATGAAGAAATCACTGTTTATGGTAATATTTCACTGTTTAGTGAATTTGAAAAGGCATTCTTAGCTTTTTCCTGCCTTCTGAATCAGTTTATATATTCATATTTTTCTATTGAGACACTTATAATCTTGTATTGCATTTGAGAGCTTTTAATACAAGAGGACAAGCCCATTTTGGGAGGCTTGATCCAGGAGATGTAGCCCAAGAGTTGGGGTGAACTCCTATATCATATTGTTGTTGTGTTTTGACATTATATTGCTGAATATTGTTTCTGATTCCCATGTTAAGTTTCAGCAAAAACAATTACACTTAAGATACATAAACAGTGAAAAGACATACACCATTTGCAAGCTAAATTTCCGCATAACATCAAGTTTAAAGCAAGATTATTTTAATTAAATCTGAGTGATTACTTCTATATTTTCTTTAGGCAGAGTCTGTAAGAGGGCCAGGTAGCCTCTGGATTCATCCTTTCTTTGAAAGGTGAAATATCAGGTAAATGCCCCTACAGTCAATCTCTGTATTAGAAATATGAAGTTCTCACATTTTCAGATTTAAACTTAGAATATGTTTGCACTCATTTACATAATTGAAAATGGATACCTTGCACCCTTTTCAAGTACCTTCCATTTTCAGATCACATAGTCCCTAGTAGAAGACAAGTGAAGAATATGGATGTCTACTTACAACCACTGGTAGATTAATTGAAGGCATTATGGGATGGGATAAATGTATACGATGTATCAAGACCCATCACAGTAGAGAGGAGTTTTACATTGTATGGCATATTTGGTTACACGACACATGATTATCCAGGCTTAGGAGTTTTCTCTCGTAAATTACATGTTTAATTTATTGATTTGTTTATATACGTAAAAACATTCTTTCACATATTAGTTATTTAATTTGTTGTAATATTTTTTTTTTATCTTCATGATATTCTTTAACGTGCCATGCATATTAATTAATGTATACAAATATAATCTCGCAGGTCTTGTAACAAAAGGGTATTTTGGATGTAAATGTTGTGGAACTTCTCTGAAAGCTAGATGGTCCAAGGACCTTCAAAAGCCAGTGTATGATTGCTCTAGGGTATTCCTACCAGAAGAACACCCTTACAAAAGAGCAGCATCCGCTTTCAATGGTAAACTAGAGGGAACCCAAAGGCCTCCAATAATGACACCAGTTGAATAGCTTAGAGCATATGAGAGAGAGAAGGAGAAGGAGTTCATAGAAATGTTCGATTCAAATGGGGAGCCTATGTTCGATGATCCAAATTTATTCAACACCTATGTTGAGAAATTGCCCAGTGGGATGAAAAGGAAATCTATCTTTTATGACCTCCCATATTGGGAGCATCTTAAGATTACCCACTTATTAGATCCCATGCATATATTTAAAAATGTTTCATCTTCTTTATGGAGGAACATATCATCGAAAAAAAGTGACACACTAGCTGTTAGGAAAGATATTATTACTTCAAAAACTAAAAAGAAACATTGGCTAAGACGATTAGAAAGTACAGGATCAAAGGCAGGTGATGGTCCCTCTAATTCATGGTTTTTAAAAGAAGGTGATGTCCCATGGATTTTAAAAGAAGATTATATTTCTTTGGCAAAGGAAGTTATAATGGGTGTGAGGATGCCAACTTCATATGGGTCTTCACTACGGTGCTGCTTCACCGTGGATGACCATTTGTCGGGGTTGAAATCGCATGACCATTTTGAATCTTCTAAGAGTATGCATAATGTCAAAAGCATGATTTTATTATTTGTTATATTAATAAATTTTATCCCATGTGGGGATCATAAAACATAACTAATTTTTTATATTATTGCAAGTGTTTATAAATTTTCAGTGTCATTATCATTTGTTCATGCATGGGTGTGTGAAACATGAATTCCCTCAAGACCTAGGATGTGCCATATCTAAATTATTTGCATTTTTACATTGGATCACGTCAAAGGAGATTCATGTGGCTAGCATTCCACGCTGGTGTCAAGAGATAGTTGAGATTTTTTGTATGTTTGAGAAGGAACTACCAATGAGTTTCATGGACTTACAGGTTCATATTCTAATCCACTTAGTACATGAGGTTGAATTAGTTGGGGTGGTTTCTTGTCGTTGGATGTTCTTCTTAGAGAGGTACATGAAGAAATTGAAAGGTTTTTTTCGACAAAGGGAAAAAACCAAGGTGTCAATGGCAGAGGGGTACATATCGTATGGGTCTTTCTATTATGCCAGTGAGTACATCAAGCAAATCGAAAACAAACCAAGTGCGGTGATTTGGGATGATGAAAGGGATGAAGATAAAAGAGAAGGGGAGTTGATCCAAATGAGTGGAAAAAAGTGCTTGATAAAGAGTAAGCGACTTATAATTTTTCAAATTTACAAAAATTAATTAATATTCATGCTGAACTTCAATATAATGTATATTTTGATCTCTAAGTACTATATAATGTTGGTTTTATTTCATCAGCAAATGCGGAAATTGAAGCAATCAATCCGTTCTTTACAATTCTGAAGCGACACAACCGTGGGTCGCATTGTACGAATAAAAGAGGATGAAATGGGATAGTGACAACAAAGAATTCAAATGGTTGAATGGTAGAAGTGTGCCTTATCCTGATCATTTAAAAGAAAATATGCCAAAAATATGCCCCAAAAGTTGGGTTGTTGACCAAGTCAGAGATAAATACAGTGCTACGGTCGTTACCCTTGTGCTGAAGAGGATGCGCTAAACGTAGGGATTGGGTGCAGCAACTCAGTAATAATATTTTTAATTTATATGTAAATTTGAAACTTATAAGACATCTATAATTCATATTCTAACTGTTGGGTTACTATAAGACACATGACACTATGATTTTTTTAAATTTTTATAATAGGTGCATTTGTTTCCATCTATGTGGGCATATAGACACCATTTTCACACAAAAAATGGTGGTGCTGGAAACATCACACAAGATTGTGGAGTGGAAGTCAAGTTTGATCAATCTAGTTGATCTAGCCACCGTGATCAAAACCTAGTACGAGGGACGTTAGGTTACGTCAGAAAGATACAAGAGATCATTGAAGTGGATTTCTCTTCTTTCCAATGTGTTATTTTTAGGTGCAAGTGGTGGGACACCTTTGATCGGAATAATGTAAAGGAAGATCGCGATAGTAGGCTGATATGTATCAACTCTAGAAAGATGTGGGATGAAGCTAAGGAGACCTATGTTTTCCCCAAACACTACAACCATGTGTTTTTTACCCAAATGTGTTGGATAGGGATTGTTGGTTCATATTGACACATGACCCTATATCAAAAAATATTTTTGAGAACAATAGTCACTAATACATTTGGTGGAAATTCTGACACTTGGTTCTGATGCTTTTGACCAAATGTCAAAAATTTCCCCAAATTTTTTCAATCCCACCCGAAACCGTCGCTATACCGACGTCTAGAGAAATGTGTCGCAATACCGACACTATGCCCCAAGGCATCGCTATTGTGACGTTTGAAGGAAGACGTCACAATTGCGACACTATGCCCCAAGGCGTCGCTATTGCGACGGATGCTTCCAAACGTCGCAATTGTAACACAATGTCTAAGTGTCGCAATTGTGACGTTTGGAGGCATCGGTCACAATAGCGATTCTTTGTTTGCGACACAATGTCTAAGTGTCACAATTATGATGTTTAGAGGGATCCGTCGCAATAGCGACGCTCTGGCCGCCATTGGTATAACGACACTTATATGCAATAAACGACAGTTATATGGCCTTGCAAAAATGGTCGGCTTACAGAGCAGCGCGAGGAGTAGTTAATGGAGGCACCTTTACGATTGCGCATAATTTGGAGAGAAAATAGTAATAATGAGAGAGGCTCCTTTAATTTCATATTTGATTTGTGAAGGTATGGATTGTCTAGCCTGCAATTCTATGCTATCGAGAAAGACTCGCAATCCTCTGGAAACAAGACTATTGTGAAGATGCCTGGCAAAGAAACGGTCATTGGGTTCACGACTGTTGATGAACACATCGTAGTCCGGTGAAGAAGGCACCAAGGAGGGTATTCTCAGTTAATGAGGGATGTTGAAATATTAATTTCAACTACCCTGTCCTCTGGCTGCTTTCTAAATCTGTTTGAATGGCTCTGTCAAACAACCGCTTTCTAAAACTAATGAACAATCAATTTTGGTTTTGAAATCACAATCCCTGCACACTTAAAAACATAGCGTTGTATTGTTTTGGAAACAGATCAATTTAATAGTAAACGCGGGAGATTTTAATTCAGAATAACGTGGTCCCACAGACCACAGACCAAATCAACTATCTACGTGGAAGCAGGTGATTCGATCGCATTATTTTTTGGCCCGTTTGCATTGTGGAATTCCGGACCCGAAACATTATAGGGTGGAATTAATTTGATTTTCGCGTCACAGTTTTCCTCCGTACGAAAAGCCAAAAAACGGACCTAAATTTTTATATGGTGTATTCTATGAAGTTTTCACGTCACAAATTAGGGTGACATTAGCAGGCTATTTTGGAACACGAATTTGTGATTGAAATCGGGTTTATTTTTTTTTGAAGTCTGGACGTATGATATAGTTTTATTAATATTTTGTTATAAGTTTTGTTTCACCGCCCGATATTTATTTACATATGCGCAAATATTTCACTTTGGGCATTTGTAATGTGGGCCCCGAATACTTTAAATAGGTACATATAGATTAGACAGTTTAAAAGTTTTGAGGATTGCAGCCCCGGTGCAATTGTTTGTTTATAAGATTATATGATACATGTGAGATAAAGGTTTATTATTTATCATATATAAATAAATTTTATCAATATTGGACATTTACACTTTTATGAGGTGATGTTATAAGTAAATTCATAAATATCTCTTTTTAATCCTCATTTTACTCCATGAATATGTTTGGAAATGAAATTTCAATAGATTAATTTTCTCCCAACCTATGTATCATCAATATTGTACATTTACATTCTTAATTATGAGGTGATGTTATAGGTAAATCCATGAATATCTCCTTTTAATCTTCATTTTACTCCATGAATATGTTTGGAAATGAAATTTCAATAGATTAATTTTCTTGCTATTATATGTTTTACGAAGATATGGTAAAGAATTCTCTCTTGTTCTTCTTAGAAATAATTATATATAATTTTATTTTATTTCAAAATAGATTAAAAAAATTATATGAGAAAAATTATTAATTCATCAATATGTGTGTGTGTGTTGTGAGGAATAATTTCATAGTTCAACTTAATGGTTCATTATATAATCATGTGAGCATCACCAATGATATATCTTAAAAAGCAACTAAAAAGCCATGTGTACAAAATCGATGTATACTCTAGAGAGTGGTTCTCATATCACTATGTAAATTTTTGTATGCTACTTCAACAAAATTATAAGATAAACTGTAATACACATCATATATGCACCATAACAATTGGTACAAGGTAAAACCCACCTGCCACACCTTTGTACTCGATCCAATTTTCTCTGTCAACTCTTCTAGATGTGGGAGTTTCCTCCAAGGATCATAATACCCCCAAGGCCTATTATCACCCTAGTTAATTCTCAGGTTGTGGGATAGGGATTTTTGTAGTTAAGAACACCAGGGGTAACCAAGAACCGCTTTGGGAATTCAAGATCTAGCCTTCTTGAACTCTAGAGAGGGATCTCTTCGTATGATTTAGCTTTGTTTTAGTAACAGATATTAGGCTAGCTATGATTGTGTATTTGGGTTTGATTTTAAAAGATTGGTGGGAATAAAGAGATTTCAAGGTAAACCAGAAGGATCTACCAGAATATTGGGCAATGGAGTCAACTCTCTAGGTAAGTAGAGCTAAGAAATAAGGCTCAGAGATGCAAATGTGCTAAGGGCAAGATAGGTGACCTTCTAAGGCTATGTATAGGCTTGATTTGATGGAATCTGAGCAAAAGGGCACTTAAGAATCCTTAAGCTACAAATAAGAAGATTCAAGAAGGGGATCTAACTCGGAACCGTAGAACTGCCCATAAGGTTTACGAACAGGCTATTACTGGCCTACCATCTTTAAGGATGCCAAAAAATTCGTGCAGGCCTGTGATAGCTGCCAAAGGGCAGGACGCCCTGGGCAGTCTGATGAAATGCCTTTGAACCCTCAACTAGTGATTGAACCATTTGAACGCTAGGCACTTTATTTTGTTGGCCCTATTAGTCCTCCCTCAAACCAAAAAACATACATCCTAGTTGCAACTGAATATGTCACTAAGTGGGTCGAAGCAGAGGCACTTTCAAAAGCTACAGAGGGCTTTGTAGTACAGTTTATTTTCCAAATCTTTGTGCGCTATGGTCTCCCAAGGGACATAATCACAGATGGAGGACCACAATTTGTAGGTAATAAATTAGCTGAAACATTGCAAAACTGCCACATTCAGCACAAGATTACAACTCCATATCACCCACAGGCCAATGGCCAAGTAGAGAACACGAACAAACTAGAAAACATTAAAATGCCAAGTAGAGAGCACGAACTATAGTTTTCTTGAGAAATTTTATTCAAATTGAATACTTCGAATTGTGAAGTATTTATACAAAAAAATGTTTACAAAATATCTCAGGAATTGAGATAATGTTTTAATCAAAAATAGGAAAGAAAACTTAAAAAGAGGGACAGTTGCAAAACAGTTTGCAAGTTGTTACCTTTTTACAAGAAAAAATAGAATTGATTATTCTAATTTGAACTGATTATTGTTGTGCACTTTAACCCTGTATTTTTACCATTTGAGGTAACAGTAAAAAATGAATTTCCAAGTGAATTTCCTGTTTTTTATCCATTAAATTCACAGCAGATCTATGAATTCTTGCCACTTTTTTACAGAGGGGATCTTCATAGTCTTCAATTTTCTGTAGCTTTCATCTGCCTTTGTATACTTGGAAAAGTTAGGCTTGATAGTGAAAATATGCCTGATCTCATTATCTAAAAAGAACACATTTTCAAAATACTGAAGAAGTATTTTGCCTGTTGGTGATCCTTGAGGCAGTTGTTGTCTGGCTTGCTCTTTTGCATGATTTCTGATTTTTAGATCATAATCTTTCTGAGGCATTAACTTTTCATTCAATGCGTGAATATCAGGCAAACCTGCTTCTGACAATGTTTTGTATTTGGCTAAAAATCTTGAGATGGATAAATTCATGTCTTTACACCGGTCCTCTAGATTACTCATTATGTTTCTTTTGTCCAAGACCTTTTTGATTTGAGGAATGGTTTCTGTTCTATAAACAATTTTCAATTCTTCCAACTCTTCCCTGGTTTTACTATTTAAAAAAGCTATGAGTTGGATTTCTTGGGCTGGTTTTTTGTCAATTTCCCTCTTAGTCTTGTCAATCTCTGCACTAGCAACTTGAAGTAACTCCCTCTGTTCATAAATTATCTAAATTGAAGGCCATTGAGAATGAATGCCATCAATAATTTTGGTCCATAAATGATTTTTTATAAAGGCCACTTGATCTATAAGATTTACTTGTGCTTGCAGAATCTTTACCTGTTCTTGTAGTCGATCAGCCCTTTGCTCATGTCCTCTAGAAGTAGTCAAGACATCATTTTTGGATTTTTATAAACTTTTAATAGTGCCTCTCAAACTAAGAATCTCTTTATCTTGGTCTTGTGGTGTGCTCCTCTGTGAGGATGAAGAAGAAGAGGCAGATATTAGAGAAGTAATTGGCACTGCAGTTGGCAGTACTCCGTTCGGTGCCAAGTGTTCTGCCAAAGTAGATGGTATAGCAATGTTTACAGTGGGGATCACTGTAGGAATGACCATTGGTTGTGCTTTTCTTAATTCTTCATTCTCTTTTGTTAGAGCTTCTATTTTACTTTCCATTATTTTTATCTGACCTGTCATTAGATGTACAAGCTGCTTTAAATCATCATTCTCTGTTTTTTGCTGTAGAATTTATTTTTCTTGAGAGTTTTCACTTTGAGGCAACTTCAACTGTTTTCTAAGAGCAACTATATCCTCATTTTTCTGTTTAATTAAGACTTTTTCCCCTTCAATGTTGGTTGGGTCACCCCCTGCTTCAATCACTATATCTTCCAGTGATTTTATTCTTAAATTATTAGCATACAGTGAGGATTTGTCCAAAATCATTTGATTTTGGAGGTTGAGCACTGTTTTCTCAAGCCTAATTGATTTCATAGTTTTACTGACAATTTTGGAATATAGCATTTCAGTATTGCTCCTATGAAATTCAATTTGATCTAATTCATGAATGGCATCTGCATCCAGTTCAAGATCTATTTTGGAATAATCGGCCACTAATTTTGGCTCAGCCACTGTAGGCTTCAAGCATGACATTACCAATTTATTGGATGAATAATAAAATGCTGAAAGAAGCATGTCTTTTTTTCCAGGCTTTTCCTTAAGAAATATAGAATGAGCTTGATTCTTGAGCTCTTCATTCTTCTCTTTAATCTGTCTGAATCTGATCTGAATATCTGACTCTGTATTGTCAGCTTCCTGAGAAGAAGGAGGCAAATCGACAGTAGCCTGGTTTTCCTTCATGACTGTATCTTTTTGTTGTGTTCCAATTTTTACATTTTGAATCTCTTTTAATGTTTGAGTGAATATTCTTGTTGCTTCATCATTTATATCAATATTTACAGCCTTATCCTTTTCTTCTTCTGTTGACTTGCTTCTTTTACTATAAGGAGTTCTGAATTTTATGTCCTCAATAGTCTCAACTATGAAACTATCTCCTTCTCTGTCTCTTTTATGTACATTATCAGTATCTTTTCTTGTAGAAGCCACCTATACTGCCTGTTCAATCTGTTTTCCTTTCCCACTGTCTACCTGTATTACCTATACTGCCTGTGAATCATCATCAGATAGGGCGTTTGGCTCCCATTCAATTTTATTTACATATCTTTCAATATGGGGCTTAGGATCATGCAAGTAAACAGGCAACTTACATTTTACCCTTATTGCACTCAAAATACCTTGTGGGTCATACTTCCATGTAAAACTGCATGGGAAATTATACTCTTTAAGTTTGACATTTATCTCATTGGAAGCTTCTCTGTTATTCACAATGAATGGCCCAATTTGATTTTTCAGCTTAAATTGGGTCTTTTTCTTGAAAGCTATGAAGTGGATTTCATCTACATTCAATAGTTGTCTTAGATATTCTAAAGCAAATATTCTTGTAGTAAAAAATCTGAGTAACTTATATGGGGCCAGGGATGAGCCATACACTCTGATTTCTGTATGATTTTTATATAAATACCAATCTCCAGTTTTGTAGCTCTCTGATAACTGCAGAATTCTTCTTGTCTCATCATTGATCCTATGGATCTCCTCTTTTTCCAAGAGATACATAGCAGGGGCTATAAATGAGTCATTGAAATTTGTAAAACTATACTTTCTGTTCCATTTCCTTAAAATAGATGACCAAAATACTACTGATAGAACTTTTCCTTCTGCATCCACTTTCTTACATTCAATTGGAAAATTATCTGTTTGATAATATAGGAAGAGGTCGAGTAGATAAGAGGAGTATCTGAAAACTCCTTCTTCTGATAATCTGGATAATTGATAATGCATACTTTTAGCAATAAATCTAGCAAAATTGAACTAAATGGATGGTGATTGACCAGGGCTTAGAGTTGACAGAAAACCTAGGATAGCCACATCAGTGAATTCATCACTGGTGTATCCTAGTATGAAGGAGAGCATTGAGACAATCTGTCTAGTTTCATCTGGGAAATAAACGGTGTCAAAAGGAGGATTTAACTTAGGAATATCAACTTGATTTGGACAAAAAGTCTAGTATATTTTGAATCTAGCATTGAAATCCAAGTCAAGATATAGTTGGGTTAAATTTGCTATTGATAGGGAAGCAGAATTGGGGTCATGATTCATTTGCAGCATGGAATTTATCGACTCTTCAGTGATGTAAAACAAGGTATCTTTTTCTTTGTTTACAATACATCTTTGTTCTGGCATATAATAGGCTTGGCATAATCTGATAAAGTCAGGAACAGAATGAGTGAGAGGGACAATATATCTAGGCAGATTGGATTCCCAAATTGGAATATCTTTGTCACCCTTTTCCACTGATTTTCCACGGCACCAATTATAGACATCAGGCATCTTAAATTCTACATTAGGGTCTAGTATTATATAGTCCAGATCAACTAAAGGGTTGTTCTCTAGAGAAATGACTGGAGGGTGGACTGGTCTGACCACTTTTGTAGAATCAGCCATGAGTACAGGAGTTGGTTTGTCGATTTTGAAGGACATAGGCTGAGGAATATTTACAGAAGAATTATTTTGAGATTTTGGGCCTCCATTCTTAGGGGTTACCTATATCTTGGTCATTTTTAATAATGAATGAAGCAAGCTTAAACGGTTTGCTAAGTTCTTTTACGAGAAACAGGGGTTTCTTGGCGAATTTCCACTGAAAATGGGGTTTCTGAGCAGGTTTTTTAGGAAATGCAAGGAATTTAAAGCCCAGAACGTGTATTTAAAATCGATTTCAATAGCAAAATGGACCAGGGTATGGAAAAAACTGCGAGAAAGGGAAATTAGGGATTCCAGGGAAATTTTGACAGAGTTTCCCTTGAAAAATGGACACTTTTTTGCAGTAACTTTGGTAATTATTTGAAATCGACAGGACTTTTGAAATCTCAGAGGGCAACTTTGAAGAAAAGTACCTGGAGAACCAGCGGAATTCGGTTGAAGACGTTGCAGAGGTGCTCAGTCTTCAATTTTTTTTAAAATGGCTTCACAGAGGACAATGTAGTACTTTGTAATGGAAATTCAGGGCAATGGGCATCGAAAAATGGTACTGGTAGGTTGAAAATGGCTCTGCAAAGTTTCTCAGGGTTCAAATGACATGATTTTGAGGAAAAACGGTTCTGCAATGTTTTTACAGGTTTAAAGCGAAAAGGTGAAAATTTGAATGAAAAATATAATTTTAATGTATTAAATGATGGTATAACCATAGTTAAATGACATTAAACTCTAGTTAAATGGGTGAGGCTTAGGGAATACCGCCAGTGGTATTCGCGAGGGTAAATGGTGGTAAGCGGAAACTAGCTTTTCGAATGCGATACAACGTGGTGGAGACACATAAGCGTGGGTGGTTTGGAAAAACCACCCATTTCGCGCGGCTTTGCCAAAACATTAAACGATTACTTTATGAGCGCGGAAATGTATTAGCGCCGTCGGATCCGGATTCAATGAGCGAACGGCCACGATCAAAAGGAAAGGTGCGGGGAAAAGGTAAGTTATCAGGTTCACTTTGGGCCATTGATCTTGGGAAACCGTCGCTATACCAAAATTTAGAGAAAAGTGTCGCAATACCGACACTTAGAAAAAGTGTCGCAATTGCGACACTATGCCCCAAAGTGTCGCTAGACGGCTGCCTCCAAACGTCGCTATTATATTTTTTACGAAGATATGGTAAGGAACTCTCTCTTGTTCTTCTTAGAAATAATTATATATAATTTTATTTTATTTTTAAATAGATTAAAAAAATTATATGAGAAAAATTATTAATTCATCAATAAGTGTGTGTTGTGAGGAATAATTTCATAGTTCAACTTAATGGTTCATTATATAATCATGTGAGCATCACCAATGATATATCTTAAAAAGCAACTGAAAAGCCATGTGTACAAAATCGATGTATACTCTAGAGAATTGTTCTCATATCACGATGTAAATTTTTGTATGCTACTTCAACAAAATTATAAGATAAACTTTAATACACATCATATATGCACCATAACAATTGCCATACAACTAATTTGTTTTAGGATACATGTGGCATTCTAGGGGTAAATTCTATATGATTTGTATATAAATCTATTAGGTGTTGGTAAGTTGTGAGTATCTAAGAAATGATAAGGAATATCCATACATCATTATCTTGTAATGTGATTATAAATTGTGTCTATAATTTCCATAAAATGTATAAATGATTTGTTTAAAAAAAATCAACACAATCAACCCTAAACAATGCTCATGATGTGGAATGTCATTGGCGAAACCAAAATGATGGTCATATGTCCCATTTCTATGGTAATGGTGATCATATATATGTTGTAGTGACACTTGATGAGTAATTAAATAAATCTAAGAGTGTGACTCATTGTGCCATATTTTTTTAAAGCATGATTTGTTTTCCTAGTTTTTACTAATTTGTTAACATATTTTATTCATTTGGAAATCTAATTAATGATGCTTTAAGTAATTAGGACCTAATGAGAGATCATCATCACATCTTCACTGAAATATATTTGGTAATTGTAGTCACTATATGAACCACACATGCATGCTACTTAAGAAAAATTGAAATATAAACTATAATACACATCTTATATCTGCTATAACAATTGTCATACAACTTATTTACTTCTAGATACATATGAAATACTTCAGGTAAATGCCATATTATGTGTATACCAATATAGTAGGTGTTGGTAAGTTATGAGGATCTAAGAAATGATAGGGTATCCACACATTAGTAGTGCCCTGGTGAATTTTTTGCATAATTTTCTATTTGTTGTAATTTTGTTGCATGGATTTGTTATATATTTCAAATAATATATACAATTATCTACCAATTTTTCTTTATAAAGAAGAAGTACAATAATTACTCCACATGAGTAACCTGGTAAGCTGTAAATGAAAAGTGAATAACCTCCACTCACCAACAAGTGGCAGGCAGGGTTGGAATTTGGATTTCTCTTTACCCGTCACACAATTTTTTTGACGTTTTGGTCATTATTTTTCTAGTCAATAAACGTTACGTTTAAAATTTTTCACTTCATTAATGATGTTCTCGTAATAAATTAACCCTTCACCAATAAAAGTTTGATTAAAAAAATTGAACGCTTTTCCATTTTCTTTGGATTTTGGAGTGTGATATATCTGTGTCATGGACTTTTAATACCTAAAGTTTAAAGAGAAATAAATGATTCTTTTCAAACTAATATTTCCTCAATATATGCTATGATCTACTAAAAATTACTTCAAAAATCAAGTAACCTTCCAATATAAAGAAAAAAACATGAACGAGCTTTCTCTAAATTGCAATAAATTTATGTTTATTATTAATATTGCATAATCTATCTTATAAAAATTGCATAATCAGACTAACAACAAATCCTCAATGCATTTTTTATTGTTGTTGTGATTAAAAAATTGAGCCAAAGAATGCTAAGGCACTCAGAGAAATCAATCTATGTATTATTTCTCACAAAATCATGTTGAGTAGTGGAGACTAAGCGCTAGATTTTTTTCTGTCCTCAATATCTCTATTAATTATGTCTATGTAGTTATAAGAATAACAAGCCAAAGAAGTCTCAGGATTCCAGAGAAATTAGTCTCTATGTGCAGAAATTGATGATTATTGTTGACTAAATGTTATACCATTTGAAATTGCTGAGCGAAATTAATCAGGCCATGATGTACCATTTCTCAGTATCTATTTTCTCATGTATGAAAGTTTTTTTTTTCTAAGTAAAAGTAATTCTATTAACAAAAGGATTACAGTACAGTGGGCCGAAGCCTGATCATTGCCGAGTGCTGTGGAATTTGAAACAAAAAACCATAGTTTGAAGACTTCCCTGCAAGAGGGAAACCAGTCTGAAACAGTTCATTTGAAAAATCCCGCGCAAGGGAACCAGAGAATTGTAGTACTGGAGACCATATCGAAGCAAAAAAAACAGATGCATTTTCAGAGACAGCAGGAAACAAATGAACAGGCTTGTGAGAATGGGCAGAAATAGAGCAAAAAACCAGAGTGAAGAGGAGGAACTATTCATCAGGAGGTTCGTAGACAACTCTGCACCAGAGTTCATCTGGTTCCCCGTCAGCATTATACAGGTTAGCAATAGAATGGATCACCTTCCCGGGAGGAGGAGGAGTAATTTGCGCCTCGCTCGCTTGCACTGCGTCCTACCTCTCAGTAGGTTGACCCACCGCTTCCTTGTTCGCCAGGTCCTGCGTGGCCTTGCCCATCTGACCCTGCACGTTCGCACTATCAGGGTGCTTTAGCCCAACAAACTGCGTCGAATCCTGAGCCGCCGAGAGGCTGCATTCCACTGGGCGAGAACTGGGAACAATTTCCTGAGGCTCTTCACGAAAGACGACCGTAATTGAGGCAGTCACCCTTGGTCGATTGAGAGTGTTGTTAAAGGAAAAATGTGCGGTGTGGGTTTGAGCAGGAGGAGCAGAAGGAGTGGGGGAAGCAAGGCGATGGCCCGAGCGGAGACGATGCCCGCTAGGTTGACTGTCAGAGTGGGAGATAGATGCAGAGGAGGTGCCAGAGGTGGAGGGAGAGCGTCGAATTTGGCGCCTCGTGGAGCCTCTTCGACAGCGCATTCTCTGCCTGAGGCACGGCATAGTCGCACTCGAGACAGCAGGGTAGGGAGGCAAAAGATGGATATAAGACTAAGGCGAGAGGGGCAACAGGGCGACAGAAGAAATCTTGTAGGAACCAGCGTGGGAGAATTGGATATTTTCTCCAAAATCCAAACAACAATTGAGACAGCTCCTCTTACCAGTTACAGTGCGAACATTAGAAAGCCCTGCTCCTGGAGCGCACCAAGATTCACAGGCGGGGGATTTCTGTTCAGACTAGAGGGACGCTCCATAATAACAACCCAGTCTACCGTGCAACTATGAATCGACTGCAATAAACCACCATAAGTATGAACTGGAAGCTGAGCCATGTCGCGGCATGCGAATGTGTATCGAGGAGCGGGACTATGGTTTATTCGAGCACCAGGAGTAAATGGCATTAAACGCCAATCAGTCGACATTAAGAATTGAATGACAACACTCTTGCAAGTGGTCCAGTGGCTTCCCCTTATGCCGCACCCCCATCCCATCACATTAAACACTACAAACCTCACCCGCATCCGGGTTCTCATGTATGAAAGTTGATGTACCATTGAAAGTTTAATAATTCTATTGAAAGTTTAATAACTATAATAACTATATATATGTATATATATATTTTTTAATTTAATGATTAATAATAATTAAATTAAAATTCTTAAAAGACAAAATAAAAGCCTAATAATCACGAACTATTATGATAATTTAAAAATATAGAACTCGGGCTGAACATAGTTACAAAGATACCAAGAAAAGAAGAGTGCATGTGCATGATAACCTCTTTCTTGACAACCTATGAATGCCATTCTCAATCAAGAGTCAAGACTCAACTGGATTGGATTGTGTATCAAAACAGTAGGAATGAATCAAAGTTCAATGAATGAATAACTTGATCGAGAAAATTTATAGGGAAAGGTGACTTGACTATCAATCTACTAAACCTCACTTCCATGATTAAAAAAACACCCCCACCTTCTCAATGGTCCCATCATGGTCCACCTATTGAAAAACAACCAACAAATATTATTATTTTTATATTTTTGCATGGCCATTGGACAATGATTTACTATGGTTTTCCTACTAAATTCTAATGGATGATTATTCAAAAATATTGAGAATTAGTTCAGTCTCAAGGCATAGCCAAGAGTCTTACTAGATAATTATAGATTACCTCTCCATTGGATGATTGTACATTTTTCATCTACTTTTTCACGTGAATTTCAGTTCATGCTAGATCTTTGCCTTCTATTTCTTTAGTGAAGCTAAGAGTTAACTTTGATCTTACATTAATAACTATACTTGCATGAATATCCATGCTTTTATACTTCCCCATTGTGGTCAATGTTGATGTATGGCCTTGGCCCATTGATCTTACAATTAACTCACTATTCATATTCAATTTTCTCCAGTTCAGCCCAATAAAATAAGGAAAACAGAAAATGAAGTCCCGATTTATCTTTCCAGTGCTCCTACATAATACAAATACTCTTAAAAACCAATTAATATATAAATTGTCATCATTCATGCTAAAATCAGTTTGAATTTTTATAATTAATCTACTTACAATTAATAGATTACATTGCTCACAGAATAAGAGATAATTTAGAACTATGATTTCACAATAATAAATTATCGGGCTCCCACAGGGTGATGAACTTGGTCGGATGTGACCCTTCTGCAGCAGCTCCTAAATCTGCCTCTTGATTTCATCGTTTTCCAGAACAGAGCACCGATAGATCGGTCCGTTGGGTAGCGGTGCATTTGGGGTCAGATCAATCGGGTGCTTGACTTAACAGTGTAGAGGAACCCCTGTGGGTGAGGTGAAAATGTCCCCGTACTCCTCCACAACCTTATCCATTTGTTTTTATCATGCATAGGAGCATTTTCTGGAGGTCATGGCCATAGTCTTCTTCTTGCCCTGGGGGCGGATCATCAGGAAAACGAATTTCCTGGTTTGGGAAATGAGCTTACTACATTGTTTTGCAGTAACCAAAGAGATAGTAGCAGGAGGTGGTGCCTCTGGTATCATGTACAACTTATTTCCCAAAGTAACAATAACAGCACAAGGCTGAGACTCATACACCGCATGACGCTTCCACAAGTATGGTTTTCCTAATAATACATTAGAAACATCAATAGGAACAACGTCGAATAATGCCTCATCCGTGAAGGGCTTGATGCTATATGGAAGGCGGCACTGCTGGCTGACGCGGAGATCTTGTCCTTGGTGAAGCCACTCGATGGTGTATGGATGTGGGTGAGCTATGGTCGGCAAGCCCAAACGCTTCACGGCATCTACCGAAATGAGGTTCTTTTGGCTCCCATTGTCGACAATGAACTGTACCGGGGAGCCCTTTACCCACATCTGGGAGTGGAAGAGATGTTCCTCCTTATAGATCTTTGTAGTGGCAACAGTGGCATTGGGCTCCGCATCAATAATCTGTTTCCCTTTGTCATTCCCCTTGTTAGGTTCTGATTCAGAGTTAGAGCATGCATCTGACTCAGAAGCCCGCATCACTACCACCAGCGACTGCTTGGCCCGACACTCACTTGTGTTGTGAGTGGAGCTCTTATGGAACTCACACCACTTTCCCGTGTCTTTCTTTGGCTTTGCGGTGTTGTTCTTTGCTTGTGGCTTCGACAGGTTGTCTTGAGTCACCATGCCTTGGCTCTGTCCTTTGTTCTATGGTTTGGGAGCACCTTTCCCTTGCTTTTGATTCACAGATCCAAAGTCTCGCTTCTTCTTTTTGAATTTTCTACTCAATCTTGGTAGCATACCGATATGCCGTACCAAGCGAGGAGATGTCGAGGAACTCCATTACCTCCTGAATGTATATGTGCAGAAAAATGCGATACTTTAGCACCAGATGTTTCTCTGAATCTTTGATACCCAACTTGGTGCGCAGGGTATGGAACAGATTCGTCAGCTCATGCACATCTTGATCCCTTTGTTGCCGCAACGTGGTCCATTGTATGTACTTGTCCTCATAGATCCCCACGGGATAGTATTGTTCCTTGACAGCGTCTCGAAAATAATTCCAAGTGGGTATGACCGAGAACAAAGAGGGTTTTGTCTCATCCTTTTTCTCACAGTGGCTTTCCCACCAGTCCTTGACATGGGGGGCAGCTTTGAGGAGTGTAAAAATAATCTTCTCCCTATCGGAAAAGTCATGAACCGAGAAATATCCTTCTAATAGATTCAACCATCTATCTACGGCATCTGCATCTATTTGACCCTCAAATATGGGAATGTCAAAATTTACTTGTACCTTAAAAGGAGTCACACCTCCAGAGTGGCTGCTGGATGCAGATGCGCCATCGGTGGGCAGCCGTTGAAGGATATGGGCAAAGTTATCCATCATCACATTCCTTTTTTTTTTTAGGGCCTCCTTGAGCAATATTTTGATAGGATCTCTTGCTCCCTCATCTTTCTTTTCATCCCCCATGGGCGTCTGTCAGGGTTTGCGAGGCTGATCTTGCAAAGGTTCCACCAGATTGAGCCCTAACTCCTTATACCCCGACCTCGTTGGGGACATGCAAAGAAGGATCGAGAAAAAGAAGACCGCTTTGATACCACTGATCCGGATTTATGCAGGAATGCAATAGAATAAACACATAACCATAAATATAGAGATGCAGTGGAAATAACACTTCATTTTATTAATATCAAAGAACTAAAATTTTCTTATAGACAGAATGGAAATAAAACTATCTAGGGCGCTGGTAGCTATCTCTAAGGAGAGATGAGGCGGCTACAGGCCTCTGAACTGAGTTACAATGAGGCTCAAGGGCCTATTTATTATTGAGAAACAATGGAGAACCCTAAACATCCAAAAACCTAACCCTAGGAGATGAAGCGCCAAAACTATGCGACCCGTTTGGGTAAATTGGTGTTTCAACTTCCCAGGGATGTAACTTTGGCATACTATCTCTGTTTGACGCACATGATACATCATTATAAATATCTATCCGAGGACTAAAAATTTCACCACGAATATAATTTTGGAGCAAAATGATACATAATGATATTCGCTGGAGGCGTGATGCCCAAAAAACATCGTTTAGGGCCTCAAAACGGCTCTGGAAGTTTAGGACCCGAAAAACTGCTAAAAATAGTAAGTTGTGTCGAAACTGAAAAACTGAAAGAGACAATGGTGGGGCCCCAAGTGGAATAGGAGGGTGGCCACCAGTATCCACTTGGATCATTGATTGAGCCAAAAAAGTAACTTTCCTTACTTTTTGAGTACAACCTTGCAATTGCGAAGAGGAATAGTGTTGCAAAAATATTGGTAAGTGGAAATTAAAGGGCGTATGAACGTTTTTTAAAAAATTTCAAAAGTCAAAATTAAGTCTTCTATCCTTCCTAGCACCTCATGGAAAACGGGAATCCGCAAATTCTAGTCATCAAATATGTGCAAAATGCCTTATGACGGGCAAAATGGAGGACTGGCCCTATGCTGCTACATGAGTTAGGGTTTCATGTGGCAACAGGGAACCTTGTATAGTTTTTCAAGGATAGGAAAGGAGAATATTGTCAGTTAATCATCACATGAAACTTCATCACCATTTGAAAATTGTGTCCTAATTTTAAACAATAAGACTACCCAACTATTTCATTATTTAATTTTGATTGTGTAATACAAAAAAATATCCTAGATAACTTAAATAATGTAAGCACTTTTGCAAAAATTTAGTGGAGAGAACCTTCAATTACATTTATTTTGAAGTTCCACTTGCATTTTAATCCATTTTAATTAGTCTTTCATGGCTATCTAGTAAAAATTTCAACCTCTTGTAGAAATTTGTTTGTCACTTGTATTAGAAATGCAAAAATGAAATGTAAATAAAAATGATTTGAAATGGTAAAATTCAAATGTGCGCTACATAAAAATGATTTTTTAAAAAACTACATTAACGTCTGATATCACGCGCGCATTCGCCCTCAGCTCTTGCAGAACAGCATTCGCCCTCAGCATTCGCCCTCAGCTCTTGCAGAACAACATTCACCCTCAGTTCTTGCAAAATGGTAAGTTCTTACTGCAGGCCCTTCCTCCTGTAGTAGGGTTGACCCTATTTGGGTTTTTTTGGAGCCTCTGAGAATACAAAGGTTGTGATCGATTACGGGGCACTGCCTATATTTGTGGAACTTCTTACCTCTGGGAATGATAATGTTCGAGAACAGGTAGCATGTTCATTTTAGAGGCATAAAATTATTCTTCCCAACTATCTTTATACGTCTGTAATTTTGGAATTTGATTTAAAAAACTACTACCCAACTTTGAGTTCAACTGGTGTTCGTGTAAGGCTGTTTGGGCTTTAGGAAATATTGTTGGAGACTCTTCATCATTTAGGGATCTTTCCCTCAGTCATGGAGCTCCGAGGCAGGTGCTTGCCCAGTTGAATGATACTGCCAGAATTTTAATGATACGAAATGCTACATGGGCTCTGTCAAATTTTTGCCATGGTAAACCCCAACCACTATTCGAACAGGTAAGCAGAATACATTTTCTGCCTCTTCTTCTTAGTTTGCAGATACGGTGGGATTTTTTTATAGATCTTGGTGCTTGGTAGATTTGGACGTAATATGGACCTAGGCGCTTGTTCATTACAATGACTTCCTCATCAGGTTTTAGAAAATGCTCAGAAATTTGGGTTTCACAACGGGATTACCCTTGCTTGCAATTATCGATTATCAATCACATTCAAAAAAATTCTTTCGTAGCATTGCTGAGCTCTTTGTAGGTGAATTTCCGAGGCAATTTCACAATATCTGAACTAAATTTGTCTGTCCTTTTCAATACTCTGCGCTTGTAATAGAACCAAACAAACAATCAAGTGTCCAATGCAACAACAACAACACCTCCTGTTGCAATGCCTCCAATTCACCCTCTCTGCACGCATGAATGACTATGGCACCCTCTTTTGTGAACAAGTACTGGAGCTGAAGGTATTGATTTCCATTAGGATCGTGGAATTCAACATCCAAAATAGTATCAAATTCCACTACAATAGTATTCCCCAGCGAGGGCAACAGTTCATTGAGACCTATTGGAATCATCACCCCCAAATAGCCTCCAGGGCTACCCAGAGTGTGATCATCTGGAGCAATAAAAAATTCTCATCCATCCCCAATTGAAACAAGAACAGGACCCACATTGGTTACAGAAAAGGAGAAACACGTTTTGAAAGAAGAAGAAACTTTTGTATTAGGGTCCGGAAATCTAACTGGTCTATTGTACAATGCCCTACCTGCACTTCAAATTGGTACTCCCAACTCCATGCTAAGGCTCACTGTGCCATTCTTCAGATGAGCATCTTAACCTGAAGTTTGATTCCAAAAAACCCAAGTCCCCTGTTCTATGCCCAAGACCTCTGTTACAACGAGTAGAGTTCCGAGTGAAATACTTCACAATAGGATGCAAAAGAAACATCGCAAAATTGCTCCGCTTTAGACTGATAATTTTCTGTGCGAAAATTCAACTGCGGACAGTAAAAACATAATATCAAACACAACCAATCGATAATGGAATTTGAACATGAGGATTTATAACCACAGAAAACCCTCTCCAGGTTAAAAGAATTCCAGAATGGCTTTAAGATTCTACTAATGAGCGCTTACAACACCATAGAAATTATTGTCACAATGAAATCTGCTGGAAGCAAAGCCCTTGTACAGTTTCTACATTTCCACAGTGGAAGAAAGAATATTGCTATCTCTCGTGATCTGGTTCTGTGGTCAGATCCTTTGCTATGGCTGTCTTGTTCTGCTAAACGTGAATTTGTCTTAGCTTTAGCTCTGGTTCTCATTTAGGATCGTGGCTATCTGATCTTGCTGTGGCTTTGACTATACAAACTTGTTCAATAGGAAAATGTTGACTCTGCTATATATAGGAGCTTCAATGGGTGCTCTCAAACACTTTTTTGGGCAGCTTTTTTTTGTCTCTGATTCAAGGCAGAACTATGTTGGCCTTGGTTTTTTAGTCCTTGGAACTTAGTTCTATCATATTTTCCATCCTATCCCTAGTTTTCTACCGAGAAAGACATAACTTCACGATATCAAAATTGACTATTTTTGGCCATTTATCTTTAGTAATGGTACAGCCTTAATTTGGTGCATTCGTACAGTATCTGAAGAGCACTCTCAAGCTCTTATTTAGTATTTTAGCATAACTACTACATTTAACTACCATGATCTAATATTTATATCAACCATAAGCATTCTTAAGGTAGTTCCATGTTTGTGAAGCAGAAGGAATGCTTCTGACAGCTTCTTATCATAGTGGTACAATTATGTTCGCAGTTTATCTTTTATAAACCTCCAATTTTCCAAACGTAGTAGAGACTACAGTTTGCATCTGAAATTTTGGAAAAATATATTTAGTATACAGAAAATGTATTAAGAATAAAAAAAGCCCACAATTTGTAAAAAGCCCACAATTTTGTAAAAAGCCCACATTTTGTAAAAATCTCACAATTTGTAAAATGCCCACTTTTATTTTCTTTTTGCTTATATATTGAGCTCCCATTGAGTTCAACAAGTCTTGGGTTTTCTACACCATTGAGAGAGATTTATTGTTTTCTTTATAGGATAATTTTCATCAATGGAAGAAAACATTGGAGTTGGAAAAAAAATTCAAAAGGGTGAAAGGGGTGATGGCAAAGTTTATTGCCCTTGTAAAAAATGTTGTATGAGAAATAATGTTAGAGTTTTAATAGCAACAGCAACAGTGCATTGTAGGAAATATGGGCACATTGATGGTGGATCAAATGACTATCATCCCGTGGTAATTAATTATCTATCTTCATTTTGATTATATCGTAAAATTTAATATTATTTTAATATTTTTTATATGCGCACTAATGTTTAATTATTAATGTTTGTAATTTTCATAAAGGCACAGTTGCCCCCCAAATTTTTGCAGATGATCACTAGCTTCCACAGCAAAATAGTAGTAGATTAGATGATGTTGCACAAGTACAAGAGAATATTGCAGCAAATATTAGTATTGGAAATGATGTTGTACAAGGTGAAGAACATGAAGCGAATGATGAAGGTAATTTTAATGATCCCATGGAGGTAGATCATGATGACAGTAATGAGACAGTTCACATTAATGATGGGAAAAATCAAATGCTTCAAGACTTGTATGGTGAGTCAGATGATGATGGTGGAGATAGCAGTGACGGTATTTATGATGTACCTCTGATTGAAAGGTCAAGTGAACGACTTTTTGAACACTCAAATGCAACTCTTCTCTCTGCTACATTGTTGCTAGTGAACTTAAAGGTTATGAATAATTTGTCAAACAGATGTATGACACAACTCCTAAGGTATGCAATATGTATATATGATCACATATATGTAAATGTTGATTATTTTCCCTTTTTTTAGTTGTAATAAATGTGTAAAATAATAACTTATATATATATATATATATATATCATAGTTATCAAAACCGGCCAGTCAGGACGGCTGCCGGTTGGAACCGGCCTTGAAACCCAGTCAATAGCCTATTCTCACCTGTTTTGGCCAGTTAACCAGACCTAACCGGCCGGTTAAGTAAGGAACCGGCCAGTTTATGCATAAACCGGCCAGTTCCGTACTTAACCAGCTGTTTAGATGCTCCTCCATGAGTTGCAAATTCCTCAGTGTCTCCTCCATGAGCTGCAAATTCCTCTATTATACTAGCAACAAACTTGTCTAATAACTCATACTCAACACCTTATAGTAGCAACAATACACATGATGGCTGATAAATACAAGGCTGGCTAGCATAAAATCCCTGGCAGCATGCAACTCATCAAGTGTACTTGATGACAATTTCTGTTCTCAAAACAATCAACAGCAACCTTATTTCACACTCAACTAGGAACTGTCGGACCCTCTCTCTCTGCTCACACATAGCAGCAGCATAAATACAAAACCTTTCACACAGCATACAAGCAATTTGATCATGGCATCAAGACTGATGCAAATGGTCTGACGCCACTCAAGGGACAACAACATACAACCTAATGAAAATGTGACTGGCAATAATAAATTGACCACTAGAAAATTCCCGCTTGGAAATGCACTAAACTGGCTACTGAGTTTTATGGGTTTTAATGAATCTTTTCAGTGATAAATTTTGTCAAACACATTGTGAGCAGATTGCTGAATTTGTAATGCTCTCTCAACTTGTTACAAATAGCACTAATAGTGGGTTTCATAAACCAATTCAATACCTCTAAGTGTTGTAGATGTTTTTCTAGAAATTTATTGGCAAGCAAACATAGATAATGAAGAATACAAGATCTTCAAAATGATGGTCTGATATATATATATATATCTCTCTCTATATATATATATATATATATATATATATACTGAACCCAGAATTGTCTTTAAGGCTGATACAATGAATTGACAACAGATCTGAGCAGGGACAGATTGTATATTATAATATTAACTCAGCAATAAAACACAGTGAATAATATAAGAGAAACCTGATACATTACTTCAACAAGTTTGCTTATGTATTTTTCGATGATATGTATTACATTTGCTGCCATTTTGATATATTCACCTTTTCATGGTATATAAATGAGCAAACTTTTCATATTTTGTCTCTATTGGCTTGGAATCATGGTTGCAAATCTTAAAATAGTTTTTTTTTTTTTCATTTTATTAAAAATTAATTATTTAATGTATTTTTTTTAAAACTGGTTCATTGAGATTTGATCGCTACCGGTTAGACCGGTTCCGGTTCGAAACCCGGTTCATTAGCTCCACCGATCCGGTCACCAGTTCCAGTTTTAATAACTATTTTATATATATATATATATATGATTAATAATCTTTACAAGACACTACTTTTTGTTTCTATTGTAGATTGTTGGGTGAATGTTTGTTACCATCACCAAATACTTTATCTCGAACATATCGAGATCTACGTGCTATTATGAAACACTTTGGAATGGAATATAACACTATATATGCATGTCCTAAAGATCATATTATATATTACGGAGAACATGCGTTGAAAACAGAATGTCCGAAATGTGGTACCAGTAGATATCGAACAAATCAACTAACCAAAAAGGTGCCTCAAAAGGTTCTTCATCATATTCCCATAATTCCACGTTTGCAGCGAATGTTCAGGTGTAACAGCATAGCACAGTTTATGGATTACCATTCAAAGAATAGAAGTGGAGATGGTGTTCTTCGAATTCCTGCAGATGGTTCTGCATTTAGAGAAATCGAGGAAAAATATGTAGATTTTAAAAATGAACCTCGTAATGTCATGCTTTCATTGGCAGCTGATGGTGTTAATCCATTCGGAGAGCTTAGATCTACTTACTCAGTGTGGCCTATTTTCGTTATCAACAATAACATTCCTCCTTGGATGTCAATAAAGAGGGAACACATAATGCTGACTATGATTATTCCAAGTATTTGATACATTATTTCTTTGAATGTAACATTTTCATTTCTCTCATTGTTTGCATAAATATATATTTTATTTATTTACTTACTTATATATACATATATCATGGGAGTAATTATTATGTACCGTAATTTTGAACAATTAGGTAAGTACCAAGTCAAAGATATGAATGTATATATTGAGCCTCTTATCGATGAGCTAATACAGTTATGGCATGGCATCACTATGTATGACATCTCTAAACCAATCAAGCAGAAGAGATTTCAATGTCGTGGAATGCTTGTATGGACAATTCATGATGCCCCAGGACTAACACATGTTTGTGGTATGTAATATTTCATTGCACTTTAATATAATACATAATTATCTAAAGTAGATATACCATATTGCATGTTTTAAAAATGATCTCATAGTATATTAATTGTTATTGATCCATCTATTGCAGGTCTTCAAACAAAGGGTAGATTTGCATGTCCAGTTTGTGGCCCTAAGATGAAGTATCGTCATTCATCAGAGTTAAGAAAGATGGTGTTTGATGAATTTAGGCACTTCCTCCCTAGGAACCATAAGTATCGTACTACTGAAAAACAAATTTTCAATGATAAAGAAGAAACTGAATTAAAACCACGAAGAATGACACCTCAGTTGTGGATGTTGGAATATAACAGAATTAATAATCGTCAAGCAGCTGGTACGTAATTTGTGTATATATATATATATATATATATATATATATATTATTTGTTTATGTAATGTTTGGAATTTTTGTTTTAACTAATGAATTTATTTTATTGTATTTTATAATTAATATTGTTCTGATTTATTTTATTCTTTGATATCAAGTTCATCGTCGCCGTGAAGGTACTAATATTGTACTTCCACCTGGAATGAAATGGTATCCTTCTCAATTCGCAAGGTTTCCCTACTATGAGGACCTAAAAATAGCTCATTTGTTTGATACAATGCATGTCGAGAAGAATGTGATAGAAATGTTATGGCGAACCATAGATGGTGCACATGATAGAGATAAAATTGACAAAATTTGTGTTGACATTGAGAAATCAAATCATCCAATGAAAAGTGTGATCGACAGATCAAATAGCAATGGAGGTCGAAATTATAATAATATTCCATGGTTATTAACAGAACAACAAAGCAATGATGTAAAAGAGGTCATTAGAAGAATTAAATTTCCAACAGGTTTTGCTTCAAACATAAATAATATCTTAACGAAGAAAGGTGACTTCGGTGGGGTGAAAACACATGATTGGCATACCTTTGTTAAGGTAATTTTTTTGGTATACGTTTTTGTATGTTATTGCTTGAATACATATTTTAAATTTTCCTTTTTTCTATTTAATTTGGAAACCAATAACGATTCATTTTTTATTGTTATAGTATGTTCTACCTGTATCTCTCCCAAACGACTTTGACAACAATGTCAAACAAGTTATATATGGTCTTAGTAAATACATGAGGTAAGTAGTTTTGATTTATATGCAAAATCTAATTGCTACAATTTCTTTTCGTACTTGATGAAATGATGTATTAATTTACTTGTAATGAAATATGTATTATGTTTCATTGAAATAATCTTGCGTAATGATTTGTAGATGGTTGTCATTGAAAGAAATCCATCAAGATGAAATAAAGTATTGGAAGAGAGAAATTCCTTGGCTAATGTGTGAAATGCAAAAGTATCTACCTCCAACATTTTTCAATGCACAAGAACACTACTTGATACACCAAGTTGAGGAGATTGAAATGTGCGGACCAGTACACACAAGGTCAATCTTAATGGTCGAGAGGCACCTGAAATCCTTGAAGGCTTTGGTTAAACAAAGAGCATGACCTGAGGGTTCTGTGGTGGAGGGATATGTGGTATATCAATCCATGGTGTATATTAGTCATTATCTTCCTAAATTAGCTGCGCCAGCCATGAAGGCGGTGGATTTCATTTGGGATGTGAACTCCATCAAAAAATTTGAAGAGGAGCACTTGTTGGGAAAAGGTAGAATGAAGAAAGTGAGAGGTAAAAGATTTATTATGTATAATACATATAATGTTTCATTTTTTTACATCATGTATATGATCATTATATTTATTTAGGTCTTATTCTTTCATAGTTTATTAATTAATATAATTTACCATGGTTATAAGTAATATTTATTAATATTGGTGAATTATTGTTTTTTTATTCAAGTGCTCAAGATTATGAGGCACTACTTTTATACATTGCAAACAATCTTGAGTGGATGAGTGAATGGATTGAAACATGTAAAGCACATAATGACGGTAGGTTATCATGGCAACTACTGTCTCAATTGATTAGAGAAGCGTATCGTAGTGGATATGGGAACGTTACGGATAGGGAAATTGATTTAGCATATGGTTTGAAAGATAGAAAGGTAAGCAATTAATTCACCTATTTTATTCATTACTTGTTTTATACTATATTTATAATGTAACAAGAAGTTTGATTTTTCAGTTAATTTTCATGCTGTGTAAATTATATGTTTAATTATTAATTGATAATGCATCTTTTTCATGTTTGGCATTGTTGGAACACCTAATCCTACATGGGTAGGTGTGGAATGCAAAAAGTCACAATGAAGTCCAAGTGACCTTGGAATGTGAAACCAAGAGTCACACCATTGTACTGTAAATGTACATCTTTGTATAATGGAAAATAAGAAAGCCTCACGCTTATCTTTCATTGTGTTGAGTCTCTTGTGTGTGTGTGCTCATCTTCCTCATACACCATGTGTGTGCTTCAACATGGTGTTTAACATGGTATCAGAGCGGGCGATTGTTGGCCCTGCTCCAAATTGAGTGAGCCATTTGTGTTTATGGCCTTGCATATCTGCAAAAATTCTTGGCATTTTTGCAGGAGTAGCACTGCACATCTGAAGCACTAAGCTACATATCCCATACCCTCTTCCCTACGCTTATCTCACTCTACCTACGCCCTCACCATACATCTACTATCCGCTCCCTCTACACATATCTCCACACGCCGGCTCTCTCAACCCGACCCCCTCTCATCACTCCCTACGCTAACCCCTTCTCCCCGCAGCATTCCCCTATCCTATTCACTCTCCCTACCGCTCAACCTACGCACCAGCTCATACTCTGCACTCACCACCGCCCGTTACAGCCTCTCCCCCTCACACTTACCCTACGCCTGCTCTAAACTCACGCCGCTCCCTTACCACTTACGCTCTTCTCTATTCCTACGCGAGCTCCCTCAACATTCTACCCTCTCCACACTACACCCCATCTCTTCACTCTGAAATCAAACGCTCCAGCGCTCATCCAAACCTGCGCTGTCCACCTCTCATACGCGGCCCACATAGCCGGCCTCCTCACAGCGTTGAAACGCGTTTTAAATTCGGCCCTCATCCCTTACCTACGCTCATACCACCACACCTACAGCACTTGCCTCCCTACGCCTGAACCCTGCGCCGACCCCTTCTCTGCCCCTGCGCCCTTCGACTTTTGTTTTTATGAAGCCCTCTCCCTCCATTAATAAAAGCCCCCCTCTCATTTTAATTTTTAATCCCTCCATTTTTTAATAATCCCCTTTTAAATAAATCACATTCCCTAATTAAAATACCCCCCTCCGTTCTCATATAATACCTCCATTACAATTCCTTTTTAATTTTAATATACTTTCCCTTATTTTAATACCCCCCTCCCCTCTCATATAATTCCCTCCTCATTCCCATTAATTTAATTCCCCTTTCCATTTTTAATAATTCCCATTCCCTTTTTAATTATTTCCCTTTCCCTTTTTTTAATTCCAAATAATTATTTTTTAATTAATTTTCAATTAATTAAAAAAAAAAAAAAAACAGCACAAAGAGAGAGAGAGGAGAGAGAAGATTTGAATAGTAGAAAAAGAGGAATGACATGTGAGCAGAATTGAAGAGCAGATGGACTATATTTAGAGAAAATGACATAGAGAAAATTGCAGATTTGACATTGACATAAGGGTGATTTTTTTGAAGAATTTTACATTTGAAGACAAGTTTGCCATCATTGAAAACAACTCTTTGAAGAAAAATTTCAGCTGCCTTAAAGGTCCTTTGCATTAGTATTTTCAGCTGCACATTTACAAAACATTTTTGGAGAAATATTGTACTAACAACATACTGCTTCTTCATTCATAATCAGTATTTGAGTTGTTGATTTCCCTCCATCATTTGAGGAGCAGATTTTGTACTTTCCATAGTTGGAAGTCCTCTTGAGTCATTTGTATTTCTTGTTGCATCACATTGTAAACGGGTGCATTTTCGGTTGAAGCCGACACCCTTTCATTTATTTTGAGCCTAAGTTGTTGAAATGGCTAAAATCAATGAGGCATTAGTGTTGTTGAATGACCTCATTCATTCAAATGTTGATGATATGATAAAAATGAGCAAGGATGCTCTTTGTAGAATTCAAAGTTGTTTGCAAGATGCACATGAAAAGATTGAGTTTTTGTAGTTGGAATCTCAGCTCCAACAAGACGAACTTCAGCAAAAGAGTCACCATTCTGAACCTGTTTCTGTTCAGAACATTGTGAAAGACTCCCATCGAAACGAAGATAAAAGATGGGTTGATTCCCATTCGGTTCCTTGCACTGAAGTGCAATGCGGTACGCTTGTCCCAGCACACGCTTCTCAAGCCATCATCAGTCCTTGGGAAGAGCTTGTCCACAACGAAAACGCCGAAGACGGCCTTAGTTCATGACAAGGGATGTGGCGCATTTCATATTCCAGTTACTAAGGCCATCATATTTCGGAGTGTCGGATTCTGTATGACGGTTCACTGCCTTGTTGTTCCAGATCCTGTTCCACAACAACAACAGATTGTAAAATGCCAACAACGTGATCGAGTTGGCCATATGAAAGATCACTGTTTTGATCTTCATCCATGCAAGCACTGTGGTCGGCACACTCATTCTTCAGACAGATGCTTCAGACACAAGCCTCTTGCAAGAACCAAGATTCATCTTGGATGGATCGCTTCTTGGCAATGGGCATCAGCAGCCAAGAAGATGTTTACGACACATGTTAGAACTTGTTCACGCATATTGAACAAACTTGTAGTTGAGTTTTCACCATCATCTCACCTTGTCCCTGACAGGGGGGAAAATGGTGGTCATGTACAAGCTTCGACGACAGATCAAGCGAGCCTGAGCCACAATCTCTCATTCCATGTTCAGAGTTGTAGCCAGCAGTTCAAGCGAGCCTGAGCCACAATTCGTCATTTCGGATTCAGAGATGTAGCCAGAGACACGGATGCCCATGAGCATACCTTCGGTTGGTGGATAACCTAAAACCATCATCTTTGGTTGGTGGATAACCTAAAACCATCATTTTCGGTTGGTGGATAATCTAAAACCATCATCTTTGGTTGGTGGATAACCTAAAACCATCATTTTCGGTTGGTGGATAACCTAAAACCATCATCTTTGGTTGGTGGACAACCTAAAACCACCACAGGTAGTAGACCTCCCTTCTTTTAGGTCGAAGGTCTCCCTTTTTTATAAGGGACAATTCCTCTAGCAGAAGCCTTCAGCTTCTTGCCAGTTTTGGAAGAGTTCCGGGAACTGCAACATGTATTGCGTTCCAGTGTTTGTGGTCATCCTAAAACCACCTCTTTTTCCAACATTTCAGAGAGTTGATTCAGCCAAGTGCTGCCATGTATACTTTGCAGATTTGTATTACAACTCTTTTCTTGGACTCACACATACCCCTTCGGATTAAGGGGGGATGTTGGAACACCTAATCCTACATGGGTAGGACCTGTGGAATGCAAAAAGTCACAATGGAGTCCAAGTGACCTTGGAATGTGAAACCAAGAGTCACACCATTGTACTATAAATGTACATCTTTTTATAATGGAAAATAAGAAAGCCTCACGCTTATCTTTCATTGTGTTGAGTCTCTTGTGTGTGTGTGCTCATCTTCCTCATACACCATGTGTGTGCTTCAACATGGTGTTTAACAGGCATATTGCAATTGAAACACCACAAGGCTATGTGGTGCAATGGTCGTCAATTTCGCGTTAAATAGTTGGATGATAACAGGAAAACTTCTGATAGTGGGATAACTGCAGTATTCCAGGTCACTAATGTTTCCTCCAGGAGTGACAGACATCCTCGAGAATCTGAAAATAGATATTATGGGTTCTTAGATGATATAGTTGACTGTGACTTTAATTCCTTCAAAATAGTTTTGTTCGACGTCAAATGGTATAGGCTACGAATGAATGTACGTGATGATGATAGAACACTTATTCAACATGACAATGGATTTCCAATGGTTAAAACATCGCAGTTTGAAGTAGGAAAAGATCGCTATGTTTTTCCAAGCTAATGCGAACAAGCCTTTTACTCAGAGGTTCCAGGTGACAACGAATGGTCATTTGCTATTAGATATGATCCAAGAGGAAGGCCAGTAGAGTATACTGTAGAGGAAGAAGATGATATTGATCAAGAAGAAGATGATGCAGTGGTAGATGAGCAGGAAGATGCATGGACAGACGAAGAAGATATCTTAGAAGATGAACCAGGCATAGGAGATGAGGCAACAATTATTGATCATGATGTCGATGAGGATATTATTGAAAATGACATAATTGATGATGATGATGACATGGTCGATCATTTCAACACCGTTTCTGAATCAGATGTTGATATAGATGTCGATCAGTTGGATGAAGATCAAGAAGATACAGAAGAATATTGATACGGATGTTATGTTCGAGTATGAGCTGGTATGTTATAACTTTATATTTTAATATGTAGGAATTATTGTCTGTTGGGAAAAATACTGAGAGGGGGGGTGAATCAATATTTAGGGCTGACTGAAAACTTTTCACCAGAGATCTTATTATGCTGTTAATTCTTTACTTAGATTATTGCATCATTCTTTTAGTAAACATGTGAAAAGAAATAACAGAATAAGCCATTACACAAAAGGAACACATATGAACACTAGTATTTAAGGTGGAAACCCAATTTGGGAGAAAACCACCGCTACTGTCGTCTCAGTCTTCAATATTTATTATAAAGAAAACATCTTACAATTTTGTGCTAGCACAGACTCATACCAGCACGCGGGCACCAACCTGCAGAAGGCTTCAACCTTCTCTCATTCTCCAGCCTCTCCTGGAAGGGAGCTTTGACCCCCTGATTTAACACCAGCTTGAACTGGCAGAAAGCTTCCACTTCTATGCAGAAGACTTCAACCCTCAGATCCACCGAATTTCTTCAATTTCTTCATCAGACTTGCATCAGATCTTTATTATTTCTTTGCTGATATTCCTAGAGATTTTTCATTTCCTCGATCAACTCCATAGGTGCATCATGGATTCAGCGTTATCAGACAACAGAGTTCGATCATGCAGATCTCATAAAGAGATTTTTATTTACAATGCCTCTGCATGCACACCTCGTACTATGATTCTCATCACCTTATATAGTTTTCACCTTTATTGAAACCATGGGTCAAAACCATTCAATTTCTAATGGTATTATTAAAATTCGAACGAATCTAAATTGAAATCCCGATATTTGTTCTTCCATGCTCGAATTGTCCGAGAGGTAATCTCTATCTCCGCCAAATAATACTGTAGCCAAGGTAAAGTACCAATTACGTGCCGTTGATGGTTGTCTTTCTTTTATTTATCAAATTCGTGGAATTTGATAAATAAATATTATTCACAACCTTTGGAAATTAAATACATAATAGAACTTTATAGTAATAACCAACGCTTTTATCAAAAGGCTTTTAAATAGACCTTTGGTTTCGGCCCCACATACATAATCGATGGCCCAATCAATATAATTTAAAAAACTGGGGCCCATCGCTTACGATCGTTTCCATCCGACGACGGAGAACACATCGCTCGGCATCAGGTGATCCGACGGATATCGTTCGTTGATGATGCATGGATGATAACGCGTGATGGCGCGTCGTACCTTGGGTAACTTTCGCGCATCTATAGCAAATGAACACCGTCCGATGACCCCTTCCCAGATCAACGGTGCTTATCAATATCGCTGGGCATCCTGAGTCGAGCAATAATGCGCGATGGCACGCAATGACAAGTGGTTTTGTGGAGTCGTACAAGGACGTGTGTTGCGCGTTCTATGGAATCGCTCCCAACCTCTTGAAAACTCCTTGCCCGTCGTAGGTGGTGCGATAGAAACCACAAACCACCTTTACTATTTTCTCGGTCACGGTTCCTCTCTTCCACGCAGGGTTTCGTCGCGCTTTCGTTTGTTATGTTCCACCTCTTTCCTTCCAGGTTCCGTTCATGATTCCAAAGGGTTCCAAAGGGTTAGTCCATGTTCCACCGAAAGTTCAATGCCAAATACTCTGTTTTAGTTCTTTCGCGTTATAACTGGTTTTCTCTCGCTCCTCATTCCTTTTTCCATGAAAGCCAGTCAGCTCCTTACTAATAGCGTAGACACTTCCATCATATATTTAATGAATATATATAACTCCAATGCCTACCAGTTTGGATACACTGTCAACCGTATTAACATCGGTTCCTCGATCAACATACAGAGCACAGGGTTTCTTACGGATGTCAATTATCCTTCATCAGGATGCATACATATGTTCACACATGAATTAACTCGTCCTTATTTATATCGATTCTCTATTAAATAAAGAGCTTGCCATCAAGGAAAATCATATAATAGGATACAGGAAACATATTGCCAACATTTTCTTTAAATAATTTACTAATTATGTGGGTTTGTTGCATGTTGTTTATTATTTCAAACCAATAAATAATGGCCTTACTATTGTTTATTATTTTGTGGGATTCACAGGATTCATTTGATTCTATGGTCAGGTCTCTGAAAAAACCAATTAAACACTTAAATAGTCAAGATCTGGAAGACAGGCTTTACCCCCACCATAAATTGCTGAAAAACCGGCCTTCAGTTCAGCTTGCTGTGTTGAAGACGAGGGTGGATTTGCATGATCAGTTGAATGAAAATGAATCAGATATTCGGGATGCTTTTGAGGGAAGATCCATAAGCCCCATAGATGAATATCCCATTGCTCCAGAATTTATGTCTGCGTTGAAGCACAAGTATAGTGTTGTATCGGAATACAAATTAGAGGACAACTATACCAAGTCTAAATCAACTGAATCTAGTTCTAGTGCTCTTGAACTTACCGAATTAAAGCCAGAAGAAGGATTTACAATCTCTAATGGGAACGGGTATGGTAGTTCCAATATTGGATTGGATGTCTGAAGCTCTGCAATAGGCACTGGACATGATCGTAATGAACCCAAACTAATTCAATGTGATGAAAATATGGACATTGATGATGATCAGGAAAAAAAGCCAGAGCATTTTGGCAATATTGAAGAAAATGAAGAGGTTTCCTGTGATCGATTGAATCAACTCAACCATAAGACATCTACTGCAGGTTGGTTTGTGTTAGAAGGAGAATCGGTTTTGCTTTCCCATGATGATGGATGCTGCTCTTTTCACGATATAGAAAATTCAGAGGTGTGGAGGTTTTAATTATTATACTTAATTTTGGGGTTTATTGGTGTTATAATTTATACATTTTGGGATTTTCTATTAGAAATAGGGAAAAGCCTAGGGGTTAGATTATTCTCATGGTTTAAATTTCTATATTTGAAATAAAATTCACCAATTTCTATTTAAAAAAATGATTTGCCTAAATATTTGATGTAGTTTAAATAGGATATAGTTCATTTCAAAAACTATTGAAATTTTCTAGAAACTATGATTGGGATTTCAAGAATATTTATGCACTCTTTAAATTTTCCCTTAACATAAAGGCGATTCGATGCCAGATAATACTCAAATTATTGTTTTCAATCTCAGGAGAGCTGAATATAAGTCCATGTGGGCTTACCCCAAACATGTGAGCAATTGTTGATTGATAAATGATGATTGAATACAGTACTTTTCTGGTAGCTCTCTTGTGGCAACCTTTAGGTTCTTCATTGGACTCAGGTTTCTGTTCATGGGACTTTTATAATAAAGAAATTATGGCATTCCATATTGAATCAGAGACCTTCACTTCAACGTCTAGTACCATCTCTCCAGTTTTGGCAGAGAGGGATGTCTCGGGGAGAAATTTTGGCTTTGCAAATGTTGTGCCAGAGAATCAACATTGGTGGTACAGGCCATGTGGGCCTCTTATGGTATCTACTGCCATTGCCCAAAAGACAATTAATATTTATGATATTCATGATGGAGATCCTGTGATTTCAATGTGTTTGTTTTGAAAGTTTAGGTTTCATAGTAAATCATCAATGGGCTCTAAAATAAGGCCACATTGAAATCTTGGATACATGTTTTATGCCAAAATCAGTTGTATCTTCCATAAATACACAATCTTGGACCACTCTGTATAAATCTTCTTCTCGGAAAATATTACATCTCCCTCATTATACAGGTGGTGTTCTTACATGCATAGCAAAGGCATTGTTTTGGCAATCATTTTTTAAGTCACTAGATATTGTGGGTACAAGGATCTAGGGTCTCCACATGAAACTGTGTTGCCCGGAGACTCACTCTGCCTGTCCTTAAATTCGTAAACATAGTAGTATGCCAATGCTTCTTTCATTTTTTATGCATAAGATGATTTTTTTTCAAAGTCCATAATTGTTTTTAAGTTTTATCCATCCCAGTTTTGTTGTGAATGCACAGGTTTTTGGCTCAACACATATCTGTTATATATTTATACTTTTCCTTTACTAACTATTTGAAATTTCTAGTTATATTTAGAGGTGTCTTTTAAGGGATGAGGGTAATTACTTGGATTTAGTGCTCCCAGGCTTATCATTTATTCTCCAAATGAAGCCCTATAATCTGTAACACTATATGGGCATGCAACTCACTTGTTAAAATATAGTTGATACAATATGTTGTACATGAAGCCTGGAATTGTGTACATTCCTGGAATATATTAATTTGCAAGCATGCTTAAAAGAGAGATAGGGTTTGATAAAATCAAAAACCCTGAACATGAAGAAAAAAAAAAGGCAATTATTTTATACAGATAGAACCAAGACACTATCTCCTCATTAATAACAAAACCTCAGTCCAAAAATCTTATGTACAAATTCTAGAAGTCGAAAGTTGAAAATTTCTGAAATGGAACCAAACCCTTTTCAAAAGAATAAATTTAGAAAAAACGAGGGTGAAGAAAGTTATCTTATCGAAATTTCCACATACCGTGTAAGCAAGGAATGATTACGAGTCCTGAGCAGTGAGACTGAGGAATTTCTCTTTTGTTGCAGGTTGCAGTTCTCTTCTCCAACACGATGAAAAGAAAATTCTTAGCTTTGGAGTCTGAAGCCCGAGTCACAACTTGGAAGTTGGTAAGGAAAATTATCAGGGTTGTTTCCAGTTGGCTTGGAGTTCGCAGCCTCATTAATTTTCTTTAATGCATTTCCTTCAATGCTGCAGTTGTCACTGGCCAGCAACCTTTACAATAAAATTTATTAGACCCGTCACGCTACGAGGAAAATTTGACGTGATCACTGATAATTGATTTCTTATTGTGATAACAAACATTGGAGATTTACAGTCCTGTTTTAAAGTTTCATTTTTTTTTTAAATTGAAACCATCGTCGGTATACCGACGCCTTGTAAGCGTCGCTCTTCTGACGTTTTGAACGATTTCCATTTTCGTCGGTCTTGTGACGACCGTCGATATTGCGATAGTTCTAGAAACGTCGGAAGAGCAACAGTACAAAGACGTCGGAAATGAGATAGTTTAGAAACATCAGAAGAGTGACGTTCAAAACGTCGGATGAAATTTCATATGAATGGCGACACTTTACAAACGTCGGAGGAGTGACGTTAAAAACGTCGGACCAAATTTCGTCGGAATGGCGACACTTTACAAACGTCGATTTGGGAAATTTCGGAAGAGCGATTCGTGTTTGGAAGCGACGGAAAAGGTGTCGGTAGTGCGACACTTTGTAAATGCGTCGAAATTGCGACCGCATGACAAACCACGTTTTTCCCGACCTCGAACTGTCACTCTTGCGATGACTGTGTGTTGGAATAGCGATGATTTGGCCGTCGGAAATTGCACCAAATTTTCTAGTGAGTGTTATCATGCCATGCAAGCTAGAAGATAATGAGAGTGATCATGAGAACTGAGAGTGATATGGTACATGTGTTATTTCATCAATATTTATACTTTTTAAGATGGGTTTTTCGAAACATTATTATATATATTTTGAATTAATTGGTAATTGGAATTGTGTTAATATTAAAATCAATAATTCACTTGATAATTTGCAATTATGTTGATCTCAAAAATAATGGCATACTATATAAATTGGTTCTTTTTTTGTATCTAAGATCGTAATAAAATAATGATAATTCAAAACTACATGAATTTATTTGCATTATTTTCTAAACTTTATTATGTTAAAATAATTCATATTGTTGAGACTTGCAATAGGTGTGTATTTACTCTTGATTACTGTCCTTTTTCCTCTTCCTTATCCATATTGTGCCATTATATAATAATATAATGAAAGGATTTTGATGAAGAATGAATGAAAAATGATCCTCATATGATTTAACCGTCCAAACTAATTCCTATTGCTTTTTATGCTGAAAATAACAGATGGAGCAACATCTATTCCCAAGAAGGAACAACAAGACATAATCATGAGAAAGAAGACGCGTTAAATGTGGTCGAATTGAAAGACAAATTAGTAAGGATTAGCGCAAGAACGAACAAATTGTTCGAGGATAGCATTTTTTCATGGATCCCTCAGGATCCCCTAATCCTAAGGGATCACACTTATCTTTCCTTTTAGCTGTAAAGGGACAGGGAGAACTAGTTCTCGGGAGTCATGTATCTTTCACTTTTGCATAATTTGTAATTTTAATTCACAGAACGTAGTTCTGAACAACGAGATCGTATTGTGATGTAAATTGACTGTGATGATTAATATATAATTCGTGTTGTTGTTCATTCAAATATCCTGGAGTAGTTAAGCAGTATTTGCCGATGGCTAAGGGCCCAGTCTCTGGTGGATCTCACTATTGTTCCCTGTGTTATAATTTTCCATTTATTGCAAGTGTAATCTGCTTTTTCACTTTGCAGTTGAAGTACTTTTGATAATTCGGATTTCTGGTATTTATTCCCTTGAATACGCATTTCCAATTTATTTCCTTAAGGAATTAGTTGCTAGTTAAAAGAACTGGCTTTGATTACTTAAAGCATAGATAGTTATTTCCAATACTTTCCTTCTGTTCAATAGTTCAAATCCAGCTGAAAGAGCTCGGTTAATGCTTCAGTGCTCTCGGTTGATTGTCATTTGAATTAGTTGAATTAAGAATGAATCACAGTTTTGGGTTATAATGCTTAGATGAATCACTCTCTTTAAAGCTTAAAGATTTATGATTGCATCTATATGAAACGCTTGATTTCAACATTACTCTTTGTATGTATATCTTGCACATATTTTGTACACGCTTGAGATAAAAGGACTTACCTAGGTTGATAATTAATGTGAGGCAATTAGGAGGTTTTAAAGACACCTGTTAGCACCCAACATTTTGGTGCCGTTTCCGGGGAGCGTGTTGCCACTTTGTAAAGAGTAATGTATGATTGATGTTTTTTCTGCTGAGGGATAATTGAGTATTAAAAATGGAAGTTAAGAACCTGCGTAGCGAACGAGTAAATGCTTGCTCATCCGCCCGCTTTCTAGCAGAATTGCGTAAGAGTTTAAGCTAGGAATGAATGTTTGTATTTATGCATGAATGACTAGGAAGGAAAGACCTAAAAAGGACAAAATTCCTCTTTCTAAACCTGGAAAATCTAAGGGACCAGTGATCCTTGGACGATCAAATTTTATCGACGAAATCTTAAGAAAAGCTAAGTCTCAGTCATCAGTAGGACCCCGAATTGTTGTTGTCAGACATGCTACTGACTTCCTTCAAGCCACAGGATCACCATCTGTAGCTCACACTGATATTCACAGTAAGACTGAAGGGATTGAGCAGATTTTTCAAGATACTGAGAATTCACAAACTCTCCCTTCACAAGAAGGAAATTCTTGCAACCTCCGTGAAGGAGAAGGAGAAACAGGCAATCTTGAAATTAAATTTTCAAAACCTAGATCTCCTAAAGTAGTGACTGAGCAGAGAACACCTAATATTCCAGATCAAGGTAGTGCTTCTAGAACCATTCCAGCCTCTTGTGGACATCCTAATAATAACTCTCCAGCTCCAGAGATCCCTGAAGAATATTGGCATTTTTTTTACCAAATGGCTAATAACCAGAAACCTCAAAATTCTACATTGCAATACCCTATTGTTGACACAGTTGTCAATGCCCCCATGAGGTCTATCCCATTACAGAACTTTCCTACCTTTCATGGGCTAACTTCAGAAGATCCTGATGCATTCCTTTTCGAATTTGATGTCTTATGCAGGGGTTATGACTACACTACCGACCCCCAGAAGCTGAAGCTATTCCCCTCTACTCTGAAGGTAGCAGCTCTGCATTGGTTCATGGGACTTGGTGGAGGCACCATCAATGATTGGGACCAAATTAAAACATATTTCCTTAAAAAATACCAAGATTATTTCCGAACTAGAGAATTAAAAGATGAAATTTTTCAAATGGTAGCTAAGCCTAGTGAGACTCTAGAAGAATATGTAGAGCATCTCCAATATAATCTGCAAAGATCTCCTTACACAAATTTTCCTGATAATTTTCTAAAAACCACGATGTTCAAAGGTATGAAAGACCAATGGGTAGAGACACTAAATATAATGGGTAAGGGTGAAATTTATCAAGAAAACTATAATAATATTATAGATTTGTGCATCAAGTGTTCCAGGGGTAGTACAAGGCTAAAACCAATCAGACGCGATGCAAGTCCCAGAGATAGCAAAGCCTCAGGAAGAAGAATTACACAAAGCGAAATTAGAAATATGTTGGAGGATTTCAAGATTGATATCCTGGGTACCCTAACGACACAATTGGATGTCATGCAAGCTAAGCAAAAGCAGGCTATAGCAGAACAGAACTTGGCTATGTTCTGCCCCCATTGCAGATAGAAACACAGTCATAAAGAATGCCCTCTAGATACGATACAAACATGTGCCATATGCACTAAAGAGGACGCCATGGAAAGTTGTCCATCACTCCTAGGATTTAAAAGCAGTCTTGAAGGAAGTGGAAGAAGAAGTGGAACTAGTATATCTGTTGAACCAACGTCATCAATGGTAAGTGCATCATACAGGTATGCCTACCGATCCATCTTTGTTCTTTCCTCCCTTGCAATATAATTCTCAGCAATATTCAGGGGCAGCATGGCAAAATCAACCACCTTTTTTTCCACCTCAAGCATTTTTTATGCCACCATGGCCCAGTTAGTCAAATCCAAATAATAATAATTGGCCAAATTCCCCTTACCCACCACCATTCTAGCAGAACGACCCTTATTCCTCCCAATGGTCCCCTTCTACCTCATCAAATCAGATCTGGCAATCAAATTGGAAAAGATCTACGAACCATCCTATGGGGACAGTTCCTTTGCCTCAACCAACTTTACCAGCACCTTACACGCTGCAGCAGAATCCTCAATCTAATATATGACCGCAACTTCCAACTCAACCCAACCCAAATCCTAACAATAGACTAGTTCATTCAATACAAATCATTGAGGGTCTGGACCCTGAAGATGAGTTGAAAGAATGTAACGAACTTAAGTTGAGATCTGGACGCGTAATCACTCTAAATAAGGATAAAGATTCAGAACATGAAGAACCACACACAAATAAGCCTCTTACTATAGATGATGAACAAATAAAACAAGGGGAAGATACAGTCAGACAAAAAAATCCTAAAAAATCATAACCACTTCCCCCCCATTCCCAAAAATATTGTTGATACCGCGCCCGATTGAATATCCTGACTTTGATCTTCTGGGTGAACTTAAGAATATTTGTATAAAAATTCCTCTCCTCTAGGTTATCCAAGATATTCCAATATATGCCAAAACTATTAAAGAATTGTGTATAAAGAATTCTTTGAGGAAAACAAAAATAACCCCTATTGTCCATGTTGTCGGGACTTTGTCTGATTTATTACTAGGAAAAGAGACTCCTGTAAAATATGAGGATCCCGGAAACCCCATTGTCACAATCCAGATAAATGGCCTTTCTTTTCCCAATGCTTTAGTTGACATAGGGGCAGCCATTAATATTCTCACAACTACAACTTGCAACATTCTTGGCATCATAGCCTTGGAACCAACAACTACCTTACTGGAACTAGCTGATCGCTCAGCCATTATACCAGAAGGAACATTACAAGATGTGATGGTCTCTGTAGACACTTGGGAATACCCGGTGGATTTTTTGATTATTAACCCTAGGAACCAGCTAGATGGACATCCCTTAATATTAGGAAGGCCTTGGCTAGCGACTGCTGATGCTTATATCAGCTGCAGGATAGGTAGTATGACTATAACCAGGGGGGATGATGTGAAAAAATTAGCTTTATACCCTCTTACTCAACCAAGCTTGACTATTATGAAAACTAGGAAGAAACCTGCAACATACTTAACAGAAAATATTCGGTCACCATTGACTGTGCTAGATGCCCTTGAATTCAAAAACCAAACTGAAGACGATGTCATTAATACTTTTATCAATCATCCTACCATAGTATCAAGTTCAAAATGCCAAATGATTAAAGCAGTCCTTGACAATGAATTCGAAGAAGATCCCCTGAGAGATATCAATGACCAAACAATACCAACAACCACTGTTTATAATAGAAAACCTATCGAAATTGAGCCAGGGAAGATCCTGAACATTAACAGTAATCTAAGTGATGACCAACAACATAAACTTATTCAATTCCTTAAGAAAAATAAAGGGGCTTTTGCTTGGGAGTACTCAGATATGAAAGGGATTGACCCTCAACTATGCATGCATCACATATACACTGAAAAGGATGCAAGAACCATTCTACAACCTCGACATAGATTAAATCCTCACCTAAAAGATATTTTTAAAGAAGAAATTCAAAATCTGTTAGATGTGAATCTTATCTATCCTATATTTGATAGTAAATGGGTTTCTCCATTGGTTGTGGTTCCCAAAAAGAATGGGAAATGGTGAATATGCATTGACTATAGAGAACTCAACAAGGCAACGAAAAAATACCATTTTCCCCTTTCATTTATTGATCAGGTCCTATATACACTGGCAGGGAAGAAATTTTTTTCTTCCTGGATGGCTTCAATGGCTACAACCAAATTCAAATTGCCCCTGAAGATTAGGATAAGACTACCTTTACCTGTCCATGGGGAGCATTCGCTTACAGGGTATTACCTTTTGGATTGTGTAACGCACCTGCCACATTCCAAAGAGCCATACTCAATATTTTTGCAGACTTGGTAAATGAAGGATTGGAAGTATACATGGATGATTTCACACCCTATGGAGATGACTTTGAGCAAGCATTACAAACATTGGAAATTTTTTTGGAATGGTGTATTGCTACCAGCCTATGTTTAAGTCACAAAAAGTGCCATATGATGATGACAGAAGGCCTGATCTTGGGTCATTACGTTTTAGCAGTTGGAATTCAGGTAGATCTGGCAAAAATACAGGTAATTCTCTTACTAGCTACTCCCTGCACTCAAATAGAGGTCCATAGTTTTCTGGGATTTGCTGGATATTATCGTAGATTTATTAAGAAATTTTCACAGATTGTTGACCATTATATGCCTTAACAGGAAACAATGATTTCATATGGAATGACAAATGTGACACTGCCTTTACAGATTTAAAACGGCTAGTATCAACAGCACCAGTATTACGAGGCCCGAACTAGGATATACCATTCCAAATTTCATCAGATGCATTAGACACAACCATTGGAGCAGTTCTTTGCCAAGAAGAAGACAAGAAACCTTATGCTATATATTACATTAGTAAAAAGTTAACCCCTACTGAATTGAATTACACAGTAACAGAGAAGGAGTTTTTAGCTGTTATTTATGCTATTAACAAATTCAAACACTATATAATTGGATATCATATAATTCTATATATGGATCACGCTGCCATAAAATACTTAGCTAATAAACCCATTACGAATGGAAGAGTGACACATTGGTTGCTACTTTTGTAGGAATTTGATATAACTATAAGGGATCGACCAGGGAAGGAAAACCTTGTGGTAAATTTCCTCTCCCAAGTGCCAAGAACAGATGATGCAATAGCAGTAGAGGATCAGTTTTCGAATGAACACCTGTTTGTTGTAACCATGAAAACACGCCATGGTACGTAGATGTGGCGAATTATTTAGCAGTGGGAAAACTACCTAAACATCTGACACCCAGAGAAAAGAAATCGATAGTACAGCGCAACACTCGGTTCTCTTGGATTGGAGGATACCTCTTTCACACAGGGGCCGATATGCACATCCGCAGGTGTATTAGGGAAGACGAAATATATGATATCTTAAAAGTCTGCCATGATGGACCTTGCGGTGGAAATTTTGCACACTGCGGAACTAGACATAAAATTTTACAAATGGGCTACTACTGGCCCACGATTTTTAAGGATGCTAAGAAATTTGTTTAGGCCTGCGATAGTTGTCAAAGGATGGACCGTCCTAGCCAATCTGATGAGATGCCCCTGCATCCACAGCTGGTCATAGAACCTTTTGAGCATTGGGCATTAGATTTTTTTGGGCCAATCAACCCATCATCCAACCAGAAATCATATATATTGGTTGCAACATAATACATAACTAAGTGGATAGAAGGAGTAGAATTACCAAGAGCCACAAAAGAAACTGTGATAAAATTTCTTTTCGAAATTTTTGTACAATATGGGTTACCCATAGAAGTAATCATTGATGGAGGGACAATATCATTGCTACACTAAAAAATCATCATGTTATTCACAGAATTACCTATCGATACCACCCGCAAGCGAACGGGTAGGTAGAAAGCACCAACAAATTAATTGAAGCTATTCTAATGAAGATAGTATCATCGCACAGATGAGACTAGGCTACTCGACTGCTAGAAGCCTTGTGGGCATATCGCACAACTTGGAGGAATACTACTGGATACTCCCCATATCAGCTGGTATTTGGTAAGGAACCTATTTTTCCCATAGAGTTTGAGATACAAACACTAAGGATATCCCAAGAAGTGGGACTGGATTTAACTGAAGTCCAAATTAATAGATTACAACAAATAAATGAATTAGACAAAATTTGGCTTTTGGCTCTACAACATACTGCACTTATTCAACAACAAAGAGCCAAATGGCACAATTCTCTGATCAAGAAAATGACATTTCATGAGGCCGACTGGGCACTTCTCTACGATTCCAGGTTTCAAGACTTCCCTGGTAAAATGCAGACTAGGTGGTTAGGTCCCTATGAAATAAAGGAAGTACATGACAAGGGCACTCTTACGTTGGCTGCCATTGATGGGTCTGATTGTTCCTTTAAAGCAAATGGGCATCGGGTGCGCCTCTACCAAAGACCACTCACAAGAGAATATTTTTGTCAATAGATACGCAAGGACTCCACCATGCAATTTTTAGCTGCAGAAGATAATCATTCGACAGCTTCATGTTTGTAAAAATTCATTTCTTTGTAAAATAAATAAAAAATAAAAAATAAAAAAAATAAAAAACTGTAAATAGGATTGCTAATTCAATTTTTTTTCTGCCTATTTTGTTGTTCCATCTTCGGAACAACACTTTTTTGTTTTGTTGTTCCATCTTCAGAACAACACTTTTTGATTTTGTTGTTCCATCTTCGAAACAACACTTTTTGATTTTGTTGTTCCATCTTCGGAACAACACTTTTTGATTTTGCTGCTCCATCTTCGGAACAACACTTTTTCGTTTTGTTGTTCCATCTTCGGAACAACACTTTTTGATTTTGTTGTTCCATCTTCGGAACAACACTTTTTGATTTTGTTGTTCCATCTTCGGAACAACACTTTTTGGTTTTGTTGTTCCATCTTCGGAACAACACTTTTTTATTTTATTGTTCCATCTTTGGAACAACACTCTCTTTTGTTTTTCCTGTTCCATCTTTGGAACAACACTCTCTTTTGTTTTTTCTATTCCAATTTTGGAACAACACTTTTGTTTCTTGTAAAATTTTGTGTGTTTTGAACAACACCTTTTTTATATATTTCACAAACACCTTTTTCCTCTTATGGACTTATTCCTAGCTCATTTCAGCCTCATTTCTTTGATTCTTTTTATGGCCTGAAGTACAGTACCTTCATGCGGATAAGAATTATGGATTTTATTAAAGCAAGTGAATATTTTTAATGTTATGATCTTTGACAAAGACAGATTCTTGATGATAGACTTAAAACAATGGAAAGGGACATAATTATTTATATTTTACTACTTTACTAATTTATACTGTATATGATACTGATTGATCATCTTTACAATGTTGGTTCTACTCTTCCTTGTTATAATTATCTCTGTCTATTATCAATGGGATTATGGGTATAATTTTTCTTATTATTGACATGCTTCAACTTCTTACACCACCCCTACTCTTAAGGAGTACTGAGCCTCCCTCTATTTATTATAAAAATATGTAATGAAAACTAAATTTTATCTACAGATAGAGGATAGGGGGTCTCATTAAGAGCCAGCCTACCATGTTCATAAGGATGTAGCAATGTGACATTCCAACTATGGCCACCAAACTAGGGTTATGATCCATTAGATGGCTAAAACATCCTTGGAACAGGAGGTCTCATCACGAGCCGGCCTGCTCACTTTTTCTACTTCCCAATGAATGGCAGTATGGTTATCTGGTTACCACGCCAGCACACTGGTCTCTTCTGTAGAAATAGAAATGAAAATTTTCAATTATAAATTGATGATCCTAGCTCACATGGGTTAAAAGGAAACTATGTTGAGGCTATGGACGCCTGCTGGCAAAAAAATCTCTGCTTATGGTATTGAAGTTCTATTTCCTCAATCAATAATTCTTATAATACCCTCTCCCCATTTATCTTTTTATCCGAGAGATTATTTCCTCTAAACACTTCCCTACTTTGAACCTTTATGCATGCATTCATGTTTTTTACTCAGTCATATCGTGTACAGTTGGAATATCATCAGCAAAGCCTCCTTTTGTACATATTGTTGTCCTATTTCCTTATCTCATAAATTATCATCAACCAAAGTGTCTTGTCTCTTGTCATTTACTGTGATTATATACCACACTTTCCCTCTATCCATATTTCTTATTGTCCCGTCATTTATTTACATACTCTGTTCCATTTATTGTTGTACCCTTCATCCTTATATCCTGCCATCAGAACAGCCATTTCCCATCTATTCGGTCATAGATGACCTCTCATTTCGAAGGGGGAGAGAACTTCCATTACACTCACGCATGCATTGTCATTATTTCATTGATTGATAAGATATTCCATGATCTCGCAACATGCGACAATTTAAAAACCCTTCAAATAACATAATTAATATCAACTACACTTAACTATTACAACAACTTGTTGTTCTATCGTTCTAAGTGTTGTTGTGTTTTTTAGTATTGTTGTGTTTTTTTTCAGTATTGCTGCATTTTTCCATTACACTCATCCTTTGCAATAGTAGGAAGAATCCAAGCATTATGGGTGGTAAGACAGTGCGCTGCGAACCTTTAGTTTTAGAGGTCTCCGACAGAGTCAGGGAAATTCTGATCCGTGCACGGTGGATATCCTATCTCACAATATTTCAGCCCTCGAATGAAGAAATTGCCATTGAATTTCTATAGCATCTGTAGAATGGGGAATCCATGGGAAAGGTAGAATATTTACAGTCACAGACGCTGTAATAGCTGAAGTATTTGGGTTGCCGATAGAAGGAACTATATGGTCACAAAAAAATGTATTGCTGCAAGACGTTGTGGAAACTTTCAAAGACGAAGGTGAGTTTAGTTAGGAAAGGAAAAGGAATCCAACCATCTTCTCTGGTAGAACCATGGAAAGAATTAGCAAGCATTATCCAAAGATAAATTACCTGTGATGGACGTCGAGATGTGGTAAGACCATGACAACTTAAACTATTAGTTGTCTTGAAACAAAAACTCACTGTTAATATGCCATCTCTTTTGAATTCTTTACTGCATGATATTGTTGTTAGAATAAGATGGGCCAAACACCGTGAAACTATAATAAGTCACCATGGATTGATTAGATTAATCATCAGTCATAGCCTGGTTCAATACAACTTAACTTGGGATGGTTTCATGACGGCCGTAGAGAGCATGCAAAACCCTGTAATCCAACATCCTGCAATTGCAGAGACAAGCCAACAGAACCTTGTTCCAAAAAGAAAAATGTCTGCCCATTCAAAGGTTGAACCCCACAATTGAACTAGCCAAGAGGATGTCTGCAAATATTTGGGATGAAAGCAACCAAACTGCAAAGACAGCTAGTCCAGTTAGGATAATAGATTCTGAACTTGAAGAAGAGGTACCCAATTCTACATCAGAGCCTGAAGAAGAGGCCAATTCAGAACAAGAACAAGAACATAATTATAATAATGAACTGGAAATTGAAGTAGGACCGGATGATCCTTTGGAAGTTTTCGAGACAGGGATGGCCGAGGTCCTAGAAAATATTAATGTATATATGCAACCTGGAGGACCACTTGGTCTCAGCATAATGGAAACACAAGTCCCAGAGAATTCTGGGCATATAGAAACACTGCCATCTCCAGAGGCTGTGGATATAGAAATTGTTTAGGAATCTGACAACCAGTCTAGTGACACGATTCTGTTGGAATACAGCCATGAGGACCAGCAAAAGTCTGCAGACATAGAAGTTAGTCACGAGTCTGACAATCAGTCAGGAAATATGGTTCTTTTGGAACACAGCCCTGATGATCAACAATCAGTTCTAGAAACCATTGATAAACCTGTTAGTGGAGAGGACCCTCCTCAAAAGAGCCAAGCAGCTGGAGCAAAACTTAATATGCTGCGACAAAAATACTGGAAGCTCCAGAAGACAGCCAGAAGGCTACAAAAAGAAGTTAAAAGCTGTAAAACTCAGAAAACCACTCCTGAGGTGACCTTTGTAGCTACACAAACAAGAATATGCGAGAATAAATCAATATAAATTCAAACCGAACTCGCTCCCACTCGAACAATAGCCACCCAGGTTAATTTGCATGAAAACTTGGTAAATGCAGATGTTCAAATGGAGGGTTGGTCCTCCCAAAATAAGGAAATGCAGACTGAAGAGGTATTCTCTCACAGCATCGGCACTCAGACAGAAGGGCAATCCAAGGACATCTTGTCAAGGAATGACCCTATTATTTTAAAACTTCGAGAAGAACTGATGCAAGCCTAGCTTGCTTTAGAGCAACGTCAACATTAGATAGTCTCCCTGCAACAATACCAGGAGTTACAAAAACAATTGAGGGAATTAGCCCTAGTAGAGAATGAGGCTTTTGATAGGGCTAGATAGGAAGAAGAAAAACTAAAGAGGATGAAAACTAAGCTGAACAACGTCAGGGATGAGTTGGACACCATTTGTTCATTATATTCGGATATCTTGACCTGTCGGTCTCCTGCTACGAACTATGCCTTGTTCTTATTAGAACAATATTTATTGTTAAAAATCAAAGCTATTAGAGCCAGCAATTCAATTGAGCTGAAGACGATGGAGGATTTTATAAATTGTTGTAAGACACATGGAGTAAAGGTCCAAAGGCTTCTTTTTGAATTTTATTTGCATAATTTCATATTAGATAAAGAAGTGGATGTGAATCTTAGCCCTTTTATTGGAGATATTCAATTTCAGGCTTTTATCTCTTTTGCAGTCAACCAACTCAAGTGGTTGAAGGCTTATAATTCATTCCAAAGACAGGAAAACAACTTAGATATTTGGGTATGAAGTGAACCTACTCACCCTCTACAATTGTTTACTAAGCATAAAATACTGATGACACAGGAGGGCGTGATTAAAATTTTAGGGCCTATACATAAGGAAATTGTGCAGAAAGGAACAACATATTTCCTCTCCATTCAGGAAAGATCCCTGGTTGCATCCAAAAGGAGATGGATGGTTTCAAGCAACAATGTTAAGGAAAGAGAACCATTTAATTATGGAAATTTCAAATCTGCTGCGAGACAGTTAGTCCCATACATCAATTTTATCTTAAAGAAGGACCCTATTGGGTGGGATGTCGCTTTAGAAGCCCCATTATTTGGTATCCTCCTGAAGGGTATCAGCCTAACTATGAGTTACCTGAAGGACAAGAAGAGGAAGCCTTTGCAAACCTAGCATGACATCATGGTCTCAGGCCTATTACAGACATATCTTCTCCAGCCCACTCCTTAACTTCTTTGCATAAGAATTATTTATTTTTCATGGGGACATGAAAAAAGGTAAGTAGGGGAGTATGTTGAGCCTTGCAATAGGTATGTATTTACTCTTGATTACTGTCCTTTTTCCTCTTCCTTATCCATCTTGTGCCATGATATAATAATATAATGAATGGATTTTGATGAATAATGAATGAAAAATGATCATGATACGATATAACCGTCCAAAATAATTCTCGTTGCTTTTTATGCTGAAAATAACAGATGGAACAACAGTTGTTCCCAAGAAGGAATAGCAGGACTTAATCACAGGAAAGAAGATGGGTTAAATGCAGTCAAATCTGAAGACAAATCAGTAAGGATTAGCACAAGAATGAAAAAAATATCCGAGGATATCATTTTGTCATGGATCCCTCAGGATCCCCTGGTCCTGAGGGATCACACTTATCTTTCATTTTAGCTATAAAGGGACAGGGAGAGCTAGTTCTCGGGAGTCATGTATCTTTCACTTCTGCATAATTTGTAATTTTAATTCACAGAACAACGCGATTGTATTGTGATGTCAATTGAATGTGATGATTAATATATAATTCGCGTTGCTTTTCATTCAAATATTCTAGAGTAGTTAAGCAGTATTCGCCGGTGGCTAAGGGCCCGGTCTCTGGTGGATCTCACTGTTGTTCCCTGTGTCATAATTTTCCATTTATTGCAAGTGTATTATGCTTTTCCACTTTGCAGTTGAAGTACTTTTGATAATTCGGATTTCTGGTATATATTCCCTTGAATATGCATTTCCAATTTATTTCCTTAAGGAATTAGTTGCTAGTTAAAAGAACTAGTTTTGATTACTTAAAGCATAGACAGTTATTTCCAATACTTTCCTTCTATTCAATAGTTCAAATCCAGCTGAAAGAGCTCGGTTAATGCTTCAGTGCTCTCGGTTGATTGTCATTTTAATTAGTTGAATTAATAATGAATCACAGTTTTGGGTTATAATGCTTAGATGAATCACTTTCTTTAAAGCTTCAAGATTTATGATTGCATCTATATGAAACGATTGATTTCAGCATTACTGTCTGTATGTATAGCTTGCACATATTGTGTACACGCTTGAGATAAAAGGACTTACCCAGGTTGATAATTAATGTGAGGCAATTGGGAGTTTTTAAAGACACCTGTTAGCACCCAACACATATTATTCTAGATTTATTATTTTACAATTATTTAAAATTTACAATTTTACAATTTTAAAAATTTTAATAAATTCATTTCACATTAATACAATTAAAATTTTACAAATATTTTACATACAATTACAATTTTAGAATTTTACATACAATTACAATCAATTCACAGTAATACAATTAAAATTTTACAAATATTTTTTTTTTTCTAAGTTGGTTTAATCTATTAATATAGAACATAATGTACAATGCAAGACAAGCCTCCGGGCTACAAAGATAACCAACGCCGGGGGTAGTTTGAGTAAAAAAAAAAAGTTAGATCGCCCCTGTGGGGGAAACCGGCCTCATAGATGCCGCCATGATTGGGAAACCAACATTGAGAGAGTTATATAAAAACCAGAGTTTACACAAATAGCCAGTATCATCACAGTATTTCTAGTTCCTGTGCCTACGTATGCAGTAAATCATTGCAAAAACCAAAAAGAGGTAAGGAGACCTAACAACCAACTAGCTTTCCATGTGTGAGGGAGGAATTTCCTCCACAATTGTGCAGCTGTAATCATCCTCGACACCTTTATCCTTTTCCTTAGAGTGCTGGGCAGTATTATCCGACGAGGAAGTGGAGCTTGTATCCTGCTTCTGCTTGTTTGAGAGTGAAGAATTGTTTCCATTGCCGTCACTATTGGAGGTCTCCGAACTAGTTTTGACCAGGAGGGTCGAAGATTTTCTAGAGTCCTAGGGAGGCCTGACATAAATTGTGGACTTCCTTATGCGCTTGCTGGGGCTTGAGGCACTGCTATCATTCTTCTCCTCCTGAAACGCTACTATGATGGTGGCAGCAATTTCAGGCTTGTCAATGGTGCTGCTGAAATGAAAATGGGCGACATTGCCAGACGGAGGCTGAGAGCTGGAGACAGCCTGGCTAGGAAGAGGTGGACGAGAGCCAATTCCTCTCCCACAACCCCGACTATATCTCATGCGATGCCTTCATGGCATGCTGGCAAAGTGGGTAGATAGAGAGACCTTGTGTGAGGAAAAAGAGGCGGAAAGGGAAGGCGAATGCGTGCGCAGAGCTGTAGGGGGTGACTATGAAGGCGAACTGGTGGGCATAAGCGGGAGACAAGAAGGCGGAGGAGATCGAGGGGAAGTGCGAGGTGAGCATAGCAGCGGTGTGGCGGCAGAGGGAAGATGGAGGCAGAAGTGAGCACAAGGAATAGAGTCTGGCAGGGCCATAGGAGGGCCGAATGCTGAGAAGAGAGTCGAATGCAGAGTTGCAGAGAATGAGCTCGAGAAGGCAAACAAAGAAGTGTTGAATAAGGGTAGACGCATCCCCATTGAATGCAAAGAGCAAGTAGCAGTGGGGTGATGGCGGAACGTGCGAGCGATTAATGCCCGACGTCGAAACCCAAGGGCCTTTAAGGCTTTGGTACCATTTTCAAAGGTGGGTAGGTGGCTTGGCCAGATGTCTCTCCAAGGGCCAGCCACCATATTGTTTCCTTTAAACACCCATATCCGGGAAATTTTACAAATATTTTACATTCAATTAGAATTACAATTACAATTGCAATTTTATAATTTCACGTACAATTACAATTATAATTAAAATTTTAGAATTTTACATATATACAATTACAATTTTACAAATTAAAAATTTACAATTACAATTACAGTCTTACAAATTTACATATATACCATTACAATTACAATTTTAGAATTTTACATACAATTAGAATTACAAATATTACAATTTTACAATATCATGATAATTTAATCTTAAATTAATTAATAAACATCACGTTCATGATAACCATCGTACAAACATCATATTTGACTTAAAAACACATTAAAAATCACTAACATCATCGTGATCATGATCATCTAACAAAGCACAATTAACATTATATATTAACATCATCACAACACAAACATCAAATATACATCTGATGTCAAATAACTCATGCTATCACATACACATCTATCTGCAAGCTGCACATTAAATGAACATATCTAACATGACCTAACAATATACACATCATGATGATCACCAACATGTAAATTAAGTACAACTGCAACATGAACATAAAATACATGGACAATATATATATATATAACTGTAATATAAATGGCATGGATCAGCTAGTGGTAGTACAACAACAATAGCAGTACTAGTGGAGGCATATTCATTCAATGGTGCAACCTCGACAATCGATGTTCCAGCCTGCTCATGATCATGAGTACTGATGGATGCTGCAGGCTACTGACTGGACGTGGCTGATGGTCTAGCCTAATCTCCATGATGACTGCTGCTAGATGCTAGTGGAGGCTCATGCTCATCTGATGTGGTGCGAGGTGAACGATCATGAGATGATGAGTTGCTGCTCACGGACTGTCTGTCACATGCTGCAGCTTGACCACGCCTATAACGTGCAACAATCCTCCTTAGTCGTGTAACAGCTGTCGTAGCTCCTATGACATGCCGCATCAGGTTGTACATGTCACGCGGCATGCCTCTCCACATCTGTAATAACCTATCATCAACCTATATATCTCTTTAATAAGTGGGCCTGATGCCCGCTTCTATAATCAATGCACTGAGTTGGTCGCCCAACTCCATCTTGTATCTAGCATCAAGTCGACTGTGCCTAGAAAAAGGCAGTATCGGCGCACCAGCAGGAGCAGGTCTCTCTGCACGGCCTCCTGATGATCCTCGGCATCTGGCATGCCCTGATCTTCATCAAGATCCACACATGGATCATGTGGTGGTGTCGGCATGTCCTTGCCATCAAAAGAGCCAATGACTGCAAAATATATACAAGTACACAACAATAATTAGACAATTTCATTGCACAATTTAATAAAAACAAGTTAAATAACATGCTATAATAAATTTAAATAAAAAAGTGATATTACCTCTATCATCTGGCAGATCATCAGCTGTGAAGAGGATGTTGGCACACCCTCACCAATCCAAACCTGTATAAGGATAGGGGACCATAATTAAGGAATTCTCATCAACACTGGCTAGCAACTCTAGTGCATCATGCGATATTCTCGCTGGAAACAGAGTGTCGTCCCTCTTGGGCATCATCTGCCCCCACATGTGCATATGTGCCTCAAACATCAACTTATGAGGTTTCCGAACAAAAGTAGGCCTCGTCTCTGTAAACCTCTCAAAAAATAAGCAAAAATTATCTAAAGCAAAAGGGAAGTTTACCCTCCCTTGTGCATGAGCATGACATCTATCTAAGGCTATACAAACCTACCACAAAAAAAATGGCAAACCACCTGACAAGTCGTGGCTCCTGTAATAAAGAATCAACATAATATAGAAGTGAGCAACTAATGCATTTCCCATCACCGGTTTTGTGCGAAATGGTGAAAATGATAAGTGAGAGACACTCCACCTCCTCACTACCAAATGCACCAATACGTAACTAACCTCCAATGACCTGAAATGCTGTAGGAGATAGTACATTTTCTCCAATGTATCTCTGGGATTAAACTAACTGAATCCCTGCTACAAAGCCAGCTGGAACCTCTGGGAATGAGGGAAAATCCACCCCTCTCCTTGATAGCCCTGTAATGAAGTATATATCCTCCTCAGTGGGCGTGTACCACTAGTCGATACCAACCCAAAAAGCCTATTGGTGGGCATTCCACCTTCAGATAAGATGTCTCAAAAAAAAACTATGGCCCTTTAGGGAAGTAGCCTCCTCATATAACTTGAGGAGGCCTACATGCCTTAGGAGCCCCTGCGTAGCTGCTGTAATAGGGTGAGGGTATGCATCTCTCTCCCTCTCTCGCGCCTCCCACCAACAAACCATGTTATATTGTTCCTCATGTTGTTTTTTTTGTTCCCCTATTCTCTCCTTTCACGTCTCTAAATTATTGACATATTAAACACAATTTTTTTATTAAATGAGACATGTATTTAGAAATATACATATATAATTTTTTTTGAAAAAATAAAATAAAAAAACATTCAATGCACCTAAAATAGAGTCACGCTCCAGTCCTGTTGCGTCTTTCTATGGAGTCACCAACGTCGATGCACCAAATAATATTCAGCGCAACGGGGGTTGTGCCCCAGAAAAATTTGTAGCTCACCGTTGACTATGTAGGGTGTCAGGAGGGTGGTGCACTGACTAAACTCTACGCCCCGTGGTGTATAGTTAAGTCAATGGACCGACCTCCTGCCATCATGACATAGTGAACGGTGCGGTATTTTACAAGGGCATATCGTTGATGGAGGCGAAATACAGAAAGGAATGCGCTGAAAAAGATAGTCATCCCCGGGTGGCTATTTTGGTCAACGCACCGCGTCGCCGCTATTCCATTAGGTCAACGGTGTGGCTGGGTAACCGACTGCACCGCACTTTTTTTTTAAATTTGAAATAACACGGTGCACCTTCGGTACCACCCTGGAACCAATGTGGATACCGTTAGCACCGGTTTACCAAGCCGAACCATTGACCCTGTCGAAATGCGGTATGTGATGCACTGACAACATTACCCACCCCGGGGCAGATAATTCAATCAACGCACCGTGTTTCTGCTATTCCACATTGTCAATGGTGCGGCCTTGTAAACGACCGCACCACACTTTTTAATTTTTTTTAAAATAACACGGTGCACCTATTGGTACCACCCCAGAACCAGTGCGGATGTCGTTAGCACCGGTTGCGGTGCGGCCTGTAATTTACAGGTAGCACCGCAAAATGGTGCGAGCCAAACAGCTCGAGTGCACCACGTGACAATTGTTTTTTCTTTTAAATGGTTAATTTTAGGGTTATTTGAAATTCTAATCTGCTAAAAGGATTAATTATGGGAAAACAAGAAAAATACATGTACATTTGGCCGTTAAGGAGGCATATTGGCTGTAGAATTTGTAAAAGAAAATTTTTCCACTTTTTTTCAAAATTTAAGTCAGAGATTGGTGGGAAATGCACAGCAGCATTGCGCACAATGAGTGCAATGGGAGAACCGATGTCAGGGTAGCTCAGACAAGGATAAATTGCACTGGTGCTTGAGAGCTCTATAGCACTGACAAAAGTGAAAAATGTGGTTTTTTGGCCATATTTTTTTTTTATTTAACCCTGTTCTGGTGCGCAGGGTTTTATGGGTGCCCCGGTGAGTTTGCTTCATTCCGCACCAGGCGGTTTCTATTTTCACGTGCTTTTATGAGGCACTGGTGTGAAAGTGTTGTAAAGAACTTGTGCACTATATTAATACAACGCATCGGGCAGGTGTGGACAGAGCGCATAGTGTTTGGTGTGCCAATGTTTTGTGCGGTTTTATGGCCGTAATTTGTTTTTTACTTAACCCTGTTCCGGTGCGTGGGGTTTTATGGGAACCCTGGTGCGTTTGCTTCATTCCGCACTGGGAAGTTTCTATTTTTGCGTGCTTTTTATGAGGTACCAGTGCAGAAGTGTTGTAAAGAACTAGTGCGCTACAGTAATACAACGCATTGGGTGGGTGTGTACGGAGCGCATGGTGTCCGGTGTGCCAATGTTTTGTGTGGTTTTTTGGCCGTAATTTTTTTTTATTGAACCTTGTTCTGGTGCGTGGGGTTTTATGGGAGCACCGATGCATTTGCTTCATTTGACACCGGGCGGTTTCTATTTTCCGCACTTTTTATGAGGCATCGGTGCGAAAGTTTTGTAAAGAACCGGTGCGCTACAGTAATACAACGCACCGGGCAGGTGTGTATGGAGCGCATGGTGTTCGATGTGCCAATGTTTTGTATGATTTTTTGGCCATAATTTTTTTTTTGTTTAACCCTATTCCAGTGCACGGGGTTTTATGGGTGCACCGGTGCGTTTTCTTCATTCCGCACTAAGAGGTTTCTGTTTTCACACGCTTTTTATGAGGCACCGGTGCGAAAGTGTTGTAAATAACTGATGCGCTACAGAAATACAATGCACCAGGCGGGTGTGTGCGAAGCGCACAGTGTCTAGTGTGCCAATGTTTTGTGTGCAGTGGTGCTTTCTCTTGTTGAAAGCACCGGTGCGTTTTACGGTGATAACCACACCAGACGAAATACATCCGCAAAAACCTCTGCCCGCCAACCTCCTCTAGTAACCTCTGCTAGAAATGGATGTCTGGGGTATTTTATAAGGGGTTCCTCAAAAACATCCGCTAGAGGGTCTTTTCCTTGTAGTGATAATTCGATTCTTTTTTTTCTATGCAAACATGAAAAACACAAGAATATTTTCTTTTATCCAATGCAAACACATTTTTGGACAACTTTGTTTTACTTGAATGCAATTTTCGAGTCCCTTTTATTGTTTCAGCATCATCTCCAATTGATCTGTCTACATCTTGGACCCTAATATGCCAAAAAATACTATATGGAACATTCAAAGAAGAATATAAATATGATATCAAAATACCATCAAAGATAATCATTGTGATAAATGTATTGTTTAAAATTATAAATCCAATAAAAATTAAATTGAATGTACCTTCGTACTTCCTTTGATTGGTTAGTCTCATGGCTTAGTGTAGTGATGCACCATTAAACAACTTCTTCAGCTGAGACAAATTAGTTTGTAGAGTGGTCCATTTTATATCTTCGAAGTGCTCATTTTATACATGTCCCTGCACCGTCATGTTCTCCTTTTCCACGACCAGTCTCAAAGAAATTACAACAATGTTTAATGTGGGTTTTCGTATGAAGACGACACAACCAAAATAATGATAGTGAAGATTTGAATTGACCTGCGCATTCATCTGACCATATCCAATGTTCATTGAATTTTATTCCACGACTTTTCAAGGAGTTTTAATTCTTTTCAAAATAGTGTTGTACAAAATATGTATCATGTGTACGATCATCACTGATATAAAAGTGATATTATTTAATAACATGCCAATTTTCACTGGTGCTTTATATATGATGAACATTTTGGTCAGCATGTCTATATATAATATGGACAAGCATGGAGATATGGCCAAAATGATATTTTTCACTTTGAATTTCTTTTTATGGAACAAATGTGTAGTTTTCTGCAAAATCAACTATCCATAAAATGGTCCCCAGTGGAAAAACTTCATGAGTTTTTTGAATTGCAAGTCCTTCCATCAAGCTCTATGGGAATGCTTGGTGTATTTATAAATTTCTGCCTCAAACTTTCTAAAAAAAGCTATCACAAACTTTTCTTCTTCTTGTAAATCAATTTTTTTAGCACTCGTAGTACTAGTTGAACCAATTGATGTATGGATATATTTAGAACTCTTCCATTTCACTTTTATGTTGGAAAATGATTGATCATTTATATTAGTCAAATTTCCACAATCATCGAATTTTTTACCACCAACACATTTTTTTTGGTAAAATAGTTCATGGCTTTCTTTTCCACATAGAATTTGAGATATGAAATCATGGATAGTGGAAGGAGGAGGTGACTCTTTCAAAAATGTTTACCAAAATTAAGGAATTTGTCATAATATAACTAAAATTCCACATGATAACGACAACAAAAAGTGTCGCGTACAGTGATAGGTTTTACAACCATGGTTTTTGTTGCACAAAAGCACTGATTGAGACATCAATTTCATGATTCTCTTCTTTGAATTTGTTGAAAAACTCTAGCTGAGTGGTGTCCAAGAAATGTTTTGCATGCTCTTCGTACTGATTTCATGATATTCTTCTTCGCATCACATCCCTTGCTTTTGGCGAAACACGTTATTTTTTCATCCAATATTCATATTTTTTTTTTAACATTTTCTCCAAGTCTATCTTTGTATGGTTTCCTACAAATAGCCATCCAACAAACGAGTCAATCATTTACATCTATTTGCAATCGAAATTTCCAATGTTTGTGCAAAGTTTTTCGTGAGGTTCCTATTGCTCGTTCCATAGATTTTACCAAGTGATTCTCTTTAGTACTTGATGAAACCACTGCCATTCGTATTGCTCTACGTGCATATAAATCACTTTTCTTTCTAGATATTCTAATTGACTTTAGAGCATTATTTATATTTTGTATCACATTTTCCTTCATTTTTTTATCTTTTGTTGATTTTCGAATACCCAATAAAGCCATAGCTCCTTTTAATTTCCATGTTGTTAAGAGAATTTTCAACATTTGGGCTTGAACTACCATAGTTTCATCTTTGAATAATAGATAAATAATGTGATTAACACGATATCGTATAACATGGTTAGATTTTTTCTCTCCATATGTGTGAGTGTCAACATATTCTAACATCTTATCATCGATATTGATTTCATATGTACATATTAGAATTAAATGTACATAATAAGTTTAACTATTCAATAAAGAACTAAATTAATATGTATAATTTCAATAATACACATTCAACATATATATATATACCTGGTGATTCAATTTCTTCACTTGAATTTCTTTCAACATTTTCACCATCTTCAATCATTGTTTCAATATCTCTTTCGCTTTCTCTTTCAAAATTTTGTATCTCATCATCAATGTTTTGAGGAATATCTCTCTCTGTTTACATTGCAAAATATTTTTCAAATTAGTTCATCAAATAAAAATTAAGTTTCACAATACACTAGTCAAATTTTAAATATCAAATTTATAATATTTACATTTATATACCTACTTCAACTTCTAGTTGAGGTTGATTTTCCCTTCAATATTTGAGCATTTTTTTCTCTCTTTTTTTCGATATACTCTCTTGTGTTCTCTACGTTCCTTAGGGTCTCCTATAATTTTTTAAAGTGTTCTATGCTTGATGAAATTTTACTTGAAACTTCTAAGGCCTAATACCAAATAGCAATCACATAAACATGAAAGTAAAATGCTAATAGAACATACCAATATATCGACGGAAGACAAGCCAATAATATACTTAACTTTGTCAAACAAGGATGAAGAATGGTGGCATTATGGCAGTGAACAAGATGCTTCAACCAACAAAGTCTTCTTTAGGTTATCCAACCAAATGTATCACACAACCCTCAAGATAGCTCCATAAAGTCAACCCAAAGTCAACATTCAGCCTCGATATGTGTGCCAATTAATGCGGCCTTTAGAAATTGGACTTTTGATGAAGTTTGAAGGTCAAAGGACCAAAGTCAATGTTGGTCAAACCTGCACTAAAACACTAGACATATCCACACTAAAAAGCCTTAGCTGCTTCTCCACACGTGTGAGAAGAACCAAAAGTGATCAAATCAATCAAACACAAGAGAGAAGTGTGTGATGAGTTGATGATGAAATGACCTCCAAGTCTCTCCAATTTATATCCATTTGTGAGGGTGTGTGACACATCTGTTGGGCTCTCAAGCCTACATTTCAATTTTGGTCGACCTTGCACATAAGTGGAATAAATTCAAAATCAATGTTCTACTCATCCAATCAAGATGATCTTTAGATAAATATTGCACCTCTCTGAAAGAGGAATCCAATAAAAATATTGGCATCATCATCTGGGTAGTACAACATGGATTTTGGACCTATTTTACCAAAATTAACACTCCCTCTCAACTAGGGAGAACTCCATCCACTAGTGCCATACAAACATCGTGCATCATCCTGTCATAACTTGCTTTGTTGGCTTATTTATTTCAAATGGTGAGTCACAAAGACATCACTCCCGACAGACCCGAAGTTAGCTCAGAGGTCCGAAACCTCTATAGGACTCAAAGGAGTTCCATACTAACCTGAAGTTAGTTTAACTGATCTGAAGTTAGTTTAACTGACCTGAAGTCAGTTGGAGGTCCAAAACTACACTTGGACTCAAAAGAGTCACATACTAACCCAAAGTTAGTTTAACTGACCCGAAGTCAGTTGGAGGTCCAAAACCTCACTAGACTTGATCTCAAATCAAGTGGTTGGACACGTGCCATCCTAGACATAGAGAGTACGGAAATATTTGATGTGTCCATCGGTCTTGCTATCAGTCTCTATCCACATTTCCCACCTCATTGGCCAAGATGAGAGGTACTTCCCATGAGTCCGAAACTCCATGGGTAGGATGAATACAGGGCATAGATCAAAGAGAGGTGAATCAACTCAATATCATCACGGTGGGATGGAAGCACACCAACAAGGTTCGGCAAGCCTAGCCCTATGGTTTCTTATAGCTCCAAGAAGCTATCCCCAAATCCCCCTAGAGCTCCCAGAGCTCATCGTCCAATAAGACCCTCAGAATAGGGTTGTTCCACGATTCCAAGATTCTCACGGAAGGTTAGAAACTTAACCTTCTCCAAGGGCTTAGTGATAATATCCGCGACCTGCTCATCAGTTCCTATATGATTGAGCCCTACGGTGCCTCACTTTACCATATCCTAGATAAAATATTACCTGATATCAATATGCCTGGATCGATCGTGGAACACGAGATTCATTGACAAATGAATCCCACTCTGGTTATCGCAAAGGATAATGGTGGTATCTAACACATGCCTAAACAACTCACTAAAGAGATTTCACAACCAAATAGATTCACAACAGGCCATACTCGCTGCAATGTATTCGACCTCAGCAGTGCTCAAAGCCACCGACTACTTCTTCCTGCTCATCCAAGACATCGAAGTAGACCTAAGTTTAAAGCAATGTCTAGATGTGCTCTTGCGATCCACCACACTGCTAGCCCAATCGACATCAGTACATCCATGGAGTCTCAAACTCCAAATAGTTTATCTCAACCCATGGTTTATCGTGCCCCGAATATATCTCAAGAGATTCTTGGCACCAACCTAATGAATATGATGAGGATCAACCATGTGTTGACTCAAAGTGTTCATTGCAAAACATATGTCTGGATGGGATTTCACTAAGAACATAAATTCTCCTACAAGTTAACGATACTTGGAAGGATTTCTCAATCCGGGGCCAACAACATTTCCACACAACTTCTTGAAGTTGAGTTCCATCAGTTTCGACGCGGACTTACAGTGCACCACACCAAATCTCTCCAACAACTTCACAATATATTTTCCTTGAGAGATGAAAACCTTGTCAGGTCTCTGCCATACCTCCAAGCCTAGGAAGCAATGCATCAGTCCTAGGTCTTTCATCTCGACCTCAGAAGCAAGCTCTCTCCTACACTAATTAATGAGAGGGTCAACACCTGTCAGGAAGATATCTTCCACATAGAGAACCAGAATGAGAGGTTTTTCTTTATCAACCTTGAAGTAAAGGTTCATATCAACATTACTTTGAGTGAAGCCTAGCTTCATCAAGTATATATCTATCCTCTCATACCAAGCCCTAGGGGCTTTCTTCAACCCATAGAGGGATTTCTTCAACCTGCATACATGAGAGTCTATATCTTGGAATTAGAACCCCAGAGGTTTCTCCACATACACCTCTTCCTTTATAGAACCATGTAGAAAAGCGGTCTTCACATCCATCTGATGGAGACTCCATTCTTGCATGGAAATAAGGGCAATAATAGATCGGATAGTGGTATAGTGAGCCATAGGTTAAAATATATCATCATATTCTATGCCTTCCTTTTGAGAGAATCCTCAAGCAACAAATCTTGCCTTATACTTTTCAGCACTACCATCAGATCCATGCTTGATCTTATAGAGCCATTTCAAGGTGACAAAATCTTTTTCTTCTGGTCTCGGGACCACATCCCAGACATCTTTCTTCATAATGGACTTGTACTCTTCATGCATAGCATCCTTCAAAACTTGATGATTTATGGCTTCTTCAAATGATCTAGGCTCAGATTTTACGATTGTACTCATGGCTGCTAGATACCCTTGGTATCTATTCGGCTTCTTGTTTTCACGAAATTTCCCCCTTGGGGCCATATGTCTCTCGTCATCCTCAAGAGTATCCCTGAGCCATGAGGGTATTCTCTTCATTGAAGGAGGTGGATCAATAGGGTCCATCGGTCCTTCAACATCGGGCATCATCTCATCCTTCTACTCATCCTACTTCCCTGTTCTTTCATCATTGTCTTCCTTGGAGCTAGGAAAATTTATCACTTTCCTGAGGGAAGCATCTTCGTCGAAGGTGACATCGTGGTATATATCCAATTCTCTTTTACCAGGAACATAGATTTTATATGCCTTCAAAGTTTGATTGTAGCCCACAAACATTCCCTTGTTTCCAAAAGCATCCAGCTTGCTTCTCTTCTCTTTCGGCACATGAAAGTAAATAGGAGAATCAAAAAATCTAAAATGAGAAACGTCAGGTTTCTTACCAGAGAAGACTTATTTGGGATTTTTTGAGTCCAAAGTGTAATGCGGGAATTGATTTTGTATCTACACAAGAGTGTTCACAACTTCTCCCCATAGAAACTTCGGAAGACCTTGGTCACATAGCATGGCATGGGAAGCTTCCACAATGGTCCTATTCCTTCTTCCAACAATGCCATTTTACTCACGTGTATACACAGTTGTGGACTCCCTCTTAATTCCAGCTTCTCTGCAAAAGTCATTGAACTCGTTTGACTCATATTCAGTGCCATTATTGGTCCTCAAAATCTTGATCTTCTTTCTTGTTTGATTTTCCACCAAGGCCTTGAAGGTACGAAACCATTTGAATGATTCATCCTTCTTATTCAAGAAATATATCCAAGTCTTATGAGATAAGTCATCTATAAACATCATGTAATAAGAACATCCTCCCAAGGATGTCATAGGAAGCATACCTGATAAATCATAACGTATTAATTGCAAGACATCATATGTCTTTGTGACACTTGAGGGGAAAGATCCCCTTGTATGATTTCCTTCGGCACAACACTGACATACACCTTCATGATCATTTTTGAATTTAGGCATCCCTGTCACCACCTTCCTTGCTTCGGGAAGGGATTTATAATGAAGGTGTCCAAACCTCTGGTGTCATAATTCGGTTGACGAATTGTATCACGTGTAATAGCCCCTAATGGACTTCCTCCAAACTGGTAGAGTGTATTAACTCTAAAAACAATAGTGAGAGCTTCCCTAAGACTATTCTTCCAAATGCGTACCTTTCCATCAACGAATGCCACCTTGAAACCTTGGTCTTCCATGGAAAAAATAGACACAGGGTTCTTCTTCAAATCAGGTACGTGCAATACATCTTGCAAACAAAGGACTTAACCTTGAGATAAATGGAGGGTCACAGTTTCTGTCCCTTTCACGGGATAGGTGGCATTATCTCCAAGGATAATTTGCAGATTAGTATCCTTCTCAATCAAATCAAAGAGAGCTTTTTTAAAACCAATGAGGTGCCTTGAAGCACCACTATCAATCAACCATATATCCAAGGTTTTGGGTGGAGATGCAACAGAGAGGGTAGATGTAAGAATGAATTCATTTATTTTATTATCAACAACATTAGATTCATCATACCTGGAATTTCTTGACCTTTTGAAATGCTTCCCATTTCCATTACAACGAGAAGGAGCCTTCCTCTTTCCTTTGAACCTGTTGTTCCTTTGATTGTCATTCCCTTCGTTGTTGTTGTCATCATCCCTTGGATAATCCATTCTATTAGGGAATTCTCTAGCATAATGGCCAAACTTGTTACATGTGTAACATATTTATTTATTTTCTTTGGCCCTTTACCTTCCATGGTTCCTCGAGCCACCACTGTTCTTGTTCTTATTACGAGCAGTGAAGGCAGCATTACCTTCATTTTCATATTCCATCATTCTTGTCTCCTCTTGAGTGCATCTCAACAATACTTCATCAAAATCAGGAATCATATTATTATTGAGAATGATAGCATTTAATACATGTTATTCATGGGGGAGACCTCCAAGCGCAATGAGAACCATTTCTCGATTAGCTATTTTTTCCCCAATAACGAGAAGGTTATTCCTAATTTCATTCAACTTCAGAAAATAGGATTGAATGGATTCATCCTTGCCTTTATTGAGGTTCGTCAATTGGTTCTTAAATAAAAGAACTTGATTTGCATTGTTAGCCCTGAAAATGTTGACCAACTATCATACATATCTTTATATGTGCCCAGCTCAGAGATGTAAGCAACCATACTTTTATGGATGGAATCCCAGATAATAAGATTATCTTTGATTTCCCCTTTTCTATACTTTTTCTTTGTGGCAGTGGGTGCAGTTGATGGAGTCTCTTGGATTTTTCCTTACACATAGTCCATGACATCTTGATTTTTCGAAGACCAAGTCCAAAGACATCTTCCAAGCATGATAGTCAGACTTGTCAATCGACTTATCATCAACTTTGAAGTCATTATAATTTGAGGTACCCATGGGTCCTTGAAAAATGCTACTTATTCGATGATTTATCTCAACACAAGCTTGGGATTTATCTTCACCTTAGCTCTGATACCATGTAAATTTTTGAAACTGTTCTATGCTTGATGCAAATTTACTTCAAAATTCTAGGGCCCGATACCAAATAGAAATCACATAAACATAAAATTAAAATGATGATAGAACATATGAATAGATCAACGGAAGACAAGCCAATAATATACTTAACTTTGTCAAACATAGAAGAAGAATGGTGACATTACGACGGTCAACATGATGCTTCAACCAACAAAGTCTTCTTTAGGTCAGCCAACCAAATTTATCACACAACCCTCAAGACAGCTCCATAAAGTCAACCCAAAGTCAATGTTGTCCAGTCAATGCAAAACAACATCAGCAAAATGTCAATGCAACAAGGTCAAAGTCAACGTTCAACCTCGGTATGTGTGCCAATCAATGCGGCCTTCAGAAATCAGACTTTTGGTGAAGTTTGAAGGTCAAAGGACCAAGCGTTGACCAAAGTCAACATTGGTCAAACTTGCGCTGAAAGCCTAGACAGATCTGCACCAAAAAGCCCTAGCTGCTACTCCACACATGTGAGAAGAACCAAAAGTGATCAAATCAATCAAACACAAGAGAGAAGTATGTTATGAGTTGATGATGAAATGACCTCCAAGTCTCTCCAATTTATATCCATCTGTGAGGATGTGTGACACATATGTTGGGCTCTCAAGCCTATATTACGATTTTGGATGACCTTGCACATAAGTGGAATAAATTCAAAATAAATGTTCTACTCATCCGATCAAGATGATCTTTAGATCAATCTTGCACCTCTCTGAAAAAGGAATCCAATAAAAATATTGGCATCATCATCTGAGCATTACAACATGGAGTTTGGACATAATTTCCCAAAATTAACATCTCTTGTTCGATCATATTTTCTCTTGCAATTCCTTCGATTTCCCATGATAATTGAGTATGAAGCTCAAAAAATTTCATTAAAAAATTTAGACAAAAAATCGATTAAAAAAAACATCACAAAGGATTTAATTAAAAAAAAGAAAAGAAAAAAGAAGACATACTTCAACCCAAAACACTCACTTTAAAAAATCTGCCAAAAAAATGTCTTCTAAAAATGAAATGAAGCTCGGAATATTTCCTTTCAAGTCTTCCAAAAAAAAATTCATTTAAAAATTTAGACAAAAACTCATTCTAAAAAACCATTATAAAAGATTTACTTCAACCCAAAACTCGTACTCTAAAAAAATGTCACTTTAAAAAATACCTCCAAAAAATGTCCATTGAAAATTAAGCCCAACCTCTTAAAAATGTCACTTTAAAAAATACCTCCAAAAAATGTCCTTTGAAAATTAAGCCCAAAAAGTCTCTAAAAAAATATCACTTTAAAACATACCTCCAAAAAATGTCCTTTGAATATTAAGCCCAAAAAGAGTCCTTTGAAAATTAAGCTCAAAAAGCCTCTAAAAAAGTATCACTTTAAAAAATACCTCCAAAAAATATCCTTTGAATATAAGCCCAAAAAGAGTCCTTTGAAAATTAAGCCCAAAAAAGGTCCTTTGCAAAATCAGCCCAAATGAAGCAATTTACGAAATTATGCAAAAATAATGATTTCGTTTTCAGTTATTTATATAGTCGTGAAATGTTTTTTTGGAGGGGCTTCATTGAATTTTCCAACGGACGTAAATTCGATTAAAAGTTCAACTGAACTTTTGTGTCGTTAGAATTAACGGGTCGTCGGGGCAAAAAATAATTCGGCTGAACTTTTTTAAAAGTTCGGCCGAACTAACACGTCTGCAACTATGTAGCAGCTCGGCTCTGAACACATTTCCTCAACTTTGGAATGATTAAATTCCATGAAACTTTATGAATTAACTATCGAAACCAAGATAAGCATTTCCAGAATTCAATCTACTTTCTAGAAATATAACTTTTATGGAATTTCATAAATATTTACTAATTTTAATTAATTTGTAATAAAATGGGTGCAAACAATTTTTGAAGGTCATTATGATTCAATGAAATCAAAATTCTATATCTTCCAAAATACAGTGTAAAAAAATTTGAAAAAATTATGGTGCATTACATTGGTCCATCATCTGTAATGGGTAGTTTTTAGATTTTTAGTTTATAACTAATATGTTGAGAAATTTTGTGCGGGCCTAAACATATTCAAAATATACAGTTTTTTCATATTAGATCGGCTCAAAAAATTCTAGTAATTAAGATATGCATCAGTTGGATTCGTAAATATAACGAAACCGAAGTAGAATATGTCCATATTGTTGTACCACATTTTTTTTTCTCAAAACACAAAGTTTTCAAAGAATACACCAACATGTTTGAACATGACTTTTTATGAATCCTTTGATTGTTAAAGAACACACACTCAAAGAAATGTTAAGTTGACATACCAAATGTGTATAAAAAATTTCCAAAAAATAAGTAATAGAAAGCTAATAAAATTTCTGACAAATTTTATTTTTATGGTAAAATAAAGTTTTAAAAAGAAAAATTGTTTTGACTTACAAAAAGTTGAAGAAGAAAAAAAATAAAAAAATAAATAATAAATTATAAATAATTCTCAAAAAAGGTAAAAAATGTAACCCAACTTCACATTTTCACATATTATTTATTATTTTTAAAAATAAATATAATTTACTTAAATTTCTTATAATTTTATTAAAATTTTAAATTTAAATTGTATAATTTATAAAATCTAAATGTTTGACCAAGTACTAAATTTATTTTCACATTAAAAAAACACATTTTAAATACCAAAAAATCATAATTCCCAAAAAAATTATATTACCAAATTTTAGAAATAAATAAAAAAACACTACATAATTACACTAAACCCTAAAATTATATTAAATTATGCGTTAAAACTTTTTTTTAGAAATTTTGAAAATCAGTAATTAAACTTACATATTTTTCATATATTATTTATTTATATATAATATGATATATAAATTCTAAAATTATATTAATTTATACTTTATAAAACTGAATGTACGGAAATTCGAGGATTAATGGTGAAGCTTATATTTTTTTCAGGTTAATTTGTACCAATTATATAATTATAATTTGGAATTAAGCGTAACATTATATTTTTTTATGATTTTTTAAATTATATAATTTTTTTTTTTAAATGTGGTTTTAAATTTTAGAAATTGTGGCTTTCATGTTTATAGAATATTGAGATTGTGATTTCATGGAATATTTGTATAAGGAAGATTTCTCTACAGAAATCACATGACTTAATTATATAGTCTTATTTTTAGAGTGCTGAAAAAATTGAACTTGTAACTTTTTAATAGCAAAATTATTTTAATCAAAATAATTTTATTTAATCAAAATTATATTATTTATTATTTTTAAAAATAAGTGTAATTTACTTAAATTTCTTAAAATTTTATTAAAATTTTAAATTTAAATCTAAATTATATAATCTATAGAATCTAACTGTTTGATCAGTTACAAAGTTACAAAATCTATTTTCATATTCAAAAACACATTTTAAATGCCAAAAAATCATAATTTTCACAAAAATTATATTACCAAATTTTAAAAATAAATAAAAAACACTATATAATTACACTAAACCCTAAAATTATATTAAATTATGCTTTAAAATTTTTTATATAGAAATTTTGAAAATCAGTATTGAAACTTATATATTTTTCCTATATGATATATAAATTCTAGAATTATATTAATTTATACTTATCCCTTAATGACACAATAATAAGTCTAAAGTTATGAAAACTATTTTAAATATTTAATAGTGTTGAGATAAATAACAAAATTTGTAAACATCTAGAAATCTAGAGAGTAGATCATAGAAAATATTGACATTAAGATAGGATGACCTGCAAAATATCTTAAAACATAAAATTGAGATCAGTAGCATAATAATAAGTTTGATGTCAATAAAAATATTCTAAATCTCTAATAGTATTGGACTAAATAATAGACTCTACAATTATTTCAAAAGTTAGAGAATAGAGCATAACAAAATATGACATTAAGGCAAGTTGGTTTGCAGAGTCTCTAAAAACCCAAAAATGCAATAGAGTGGACCATGATTAACATGTAGGAGAATCCACCTAGCTTCGTCTAGAGCTTGTTCTTCATCCTCATTGTTATTTAATATGAATTTCTTAATGAGAACCAAAATATTATTGTCTAGTTTGTTAACTTGTTGTTGCAGGGAATCTATGCAAGGAATCTATTCTTGAGCTCAATTGCGCTCAACTAGGCCTTCCTCCATCAATGTCTTCATTTGCTAATATAAAACAATTGTTTGTATGTATTGTTTCTTTATGTACCAAGTGTTTCAAATTCACTATCGAACATTCTCCATGACCTCAAAACTAGGCAAGAACCTATGCTCTACATGAGCTTCTCTCTTTACCAAAAAAAATTCATCCCAAGTAGTCTACAAGTTGCATTCTCAATAGTGATGTATTGAGGCCTCCGTGTTGGCTTGGGTTATAGTGTAGGGAGGCCCTTCTTTGAAATTTCCACCATGACTGCAGAAGAAATGCTCATCTTGAGGCATAATAATTGTTGGAAAAAATGGAGGAAGGGAGGTGGAGGGGAGGGTCAACAAGGAAAATGAGCGCTAAGGAAAAAACCAACATAAGAGCACTCTAAAAAAACAGGTTAATAAGGAAAAGGAGAGCCAAGGCCAATAAAACAACATAGGAACACTCCAAGACCACAATGTAAAATAGCTAACAATGATGAAATAGTATGCTTGGTCTAAGTGAAAGGTAAGTGAGGAGAATCAGAGGGATGAGAGAGAAGGGAGGATGAAGAATCATCCATCTCAAAGAAGCAGTAAAATTAATAGATACTATAGGGGAATCGAAGATACAAAAGGTAACTTACTCAAAATAAGTGGCAAGAGATGAGACTACCATAGAGTGCAAGTGCCTCACTCATTCCACACCAAAAATATATCATAATATACATTTTGAGTGTCAAACTGCACCCACCATTGGTGGAATGGTTTTTGAATGCAGTGAGGGTCATTACACATTGCAAGAGGAGGTTAACAAGATTGGTCTTAACATTCCCAGGAAACCAATTTACATGCACAACATTACACTCTAACGACTATTATTGTGCCATAATCTTGAACGATGAATCGATCATGGTATAGGGACCTATCATTTTTTTTTACTAGGTTGAGCATAGGGCGAGGCTACCCTATTTATTATATGGAAGAAGAATGATCAAATCACAATGGGATGTTATTCACAAGAATTGTGTGAGGCTACCCTATTTATTATATGGAAGAAGAATGATCAAATCACAATGGGATGTTATTCACAAGAATTGTGTGAGGCTCAGTCAATCCTAGACGCCCCTTGGAATAGTTAATTCCTCCAAATTGGATTCCAATGATTTGTATATGAAATTTCTTAAGGATTATGTTAAATTTTTCAAGTGATTAATTAGGGTTTTAAGCATCTTAAGTCAAATTATTAGGCACATAAACATGAATTAAAAGTTCAGATTTTGTAGAAAATAAGAGCTAACATCACCATAACAGTAAACAAAAAGAAACAAATGATGAAGGAGTTCACCTCTTCTGGGCTATATCTCCTGGTCTACCTTCAAATGGTTGGGCCTCTTTCATTATGCTAAAAAAATGGTTTTTACATCAAGTTAGAGTGCTCAAATGGCTTCAATGATAGCTCCAATGGCTTCATAACTATAAAAAATTCCTATCTAGCCTCTTTCTGCTCCCAAAAAGGCCAAAAACTACAAAATTTATTATCACCCAAAATTAGTCTACTATTTGTTCTACAAATTCCCCTTTTTTCGGCCCTAAGAAACAATTTGTGCCTTTTTCAGCAACGTGTTGAAAATGCAACAAGATGATGGAGCTTAGTGAAATGAAGTCGCCTTCACTAAGTGGGCCCACAGGCTATTTTTGGCGCAAAGTCTATTTTTAGACTATGTCTATTTTTAGACATATGGATCATGGTCTATGAGTTGCAGGATGCTATTTATGGATGATTGGTCAAGTTGGTAAAAATAGATGGACCTCTATTTTTAGACACTGGGCGGTTTCTATTTTTAGATTGTCGAGCTAAAAAAAGAACATTCAAATATTATTAACCCTTAATAATATTTAGACTATAAACATTATCTTTTCCTCTTGGAGCACTTCAGTTTGATGCTTGGATGTGGCACATGCAGCTGACAGAAGGAAATATGCTTTTCCTAAGGGTTAGTTTAGCTATTGCATGGTTGACTTTAGTTAGGACTCAAGTGACAGAGTTTGGTGGAGTTGATGAGACAGTTGGTGGAGTTGTGTTCGGTTTAACTTAGTTGAACTAGTTGTATTTAGTCTAAATGACAAATACACTAGTGATGAGTGGTGTGAATTAATTATTAATTGATTCACTAATTATTAACTCATAATTCAACTAAAGAACACATCAGTTAACTGCAATGCATGGACAATTCAGTGGAGACTAGTGTTAGAGGTGGGTGAAAGGGTGAGTTTGCTATCAGTTGTGACTATTGGTTGTGCATGAGATTTGCACACACATTGATGGAGATTGCCAATGAGGATTGCGCAGTTGGAGCTAGTGGGATTCGAACTTGGATCTCATCATTAATCAACTTGGATTGTGCAGTAGAGGCAGGCAGACTTGTGGAGGAGATTTGAACCTGTGACTTGTTCACTTTCTGTACTAGTTTGTGTGTAGCATGTGATATAGTGTTGAGAGCTGTGAGAGCTTTTTGCTATGTATTTTTACATGTTCTCTATCATTATAATATACAGATAGTTGGGGGTTTTCAACTATTGCTTTCCCCATTACATACTGTGTTGATATGTGTGCTTGGTTATTGTTTTATGAGCGCATGCGACTGTTTCTATTTCCGCATATTGATGATAACTTGTAGAAGAGGTTATGTATTATGCATGAAGCTTAAATAGTGTGTAATCAGGATAATCTCGGTGAATAATTCAACAAATTATTCAAATTTCTACACAATGTGGGGCAACATTTTGGCCCGATGCCAGCAAGATTCTCGCCGACAAGGAGAAAAATGTTTTCCTCCTTAATCGCGTTAGTGACACCCGTACCCAGCCAAAAGCATGCCACATCACATAATTCTTGACGTTGATTTCACAATTTCCCAATGGGCTGACCTGACTTGGGTTCTCAGGTGGTGACTTGTGGTAAAGGTTGGGTTGGGTCAGCAAAACCCTGCCCTTGGCAGGTTCTACTACCCACTTGTGATTTAGTGTTAGGTGGTAACATAAAACGTAACCGCATGACATGTGAACACCGTGACCGACACTTAGTTGTCGATTCATGCGATATATCATTTGAAATTTAAACATTGGGTTAATTGGTTATGTAAGGGGTTTGATATATTAAAAACTTCACCATATTATATATGTCGAGACTTTGGGTTGGTGGGTTTTATATGGTTCTTTGTTTTCTCTGCCAACAATCATTGCAACATGACTTTGGTTTATGATATGGTTTAACAATAAACATATTTTGAGGTTGGTGTTAGCCCCTAACCCTGGTCTGTGAACCGAGGTTAGCGGTTGACCCCAATCCCAACCTCCACTTACCAACACATTAAATTTTATATATGCATGAAGAACCATAAGGTTAAGTACTACTTGTAGCGTAGATAATCAAAGGCATAGTTGGTCTTATGGAGGTCTTGAGTTCAACTCCCCAGGATACTTTTTAACCTTAACGAAATTTTGGTGGCCACCAGGAGGCTACGTGGCAGCCTCTGGTTGGCCCGTGTGATCTCTCTTGGTTGATCCACTTCAACCAAACAATAAAACAATAGAAAATAACCATTTTCAAGCCAATAAAAACATGAAAAGTGGCAAGCTGCGATAGATCGGAGGACACAGTCAGCATATACAATCACGGTCCAATCAACAGTACAGACTACTGACTGTCTAACCCTGCAAATTCAAAAACCAAGTTCTGTTGTTGTTTCCACAAACGAAAAGAACAAAATTATAAGAGCATACGGTGTCGGTTTTACGCGAAATGAGTTGCCCTAGATTTAGAATGATGAGATCTACATGGTCGTTTAAGTTTCAAACCATTCTAATAACTTTGAATTTTGAGCATAAAATTGACCCACCGAATCATTCCTCCCCATTGGAAGCTTTTGGACCTCCAAAAGCTCTTTATCCATCAACAAATAGATAAGGGTACAAATCCCTCACCCTTCCAGTCTCAATCCACTGAATTTTACTTGAATGCGACATTTTGAGTTTTTCTTAAAAGCTAATCATATTCCTTGATTTTGGAGACCTTGACTTGCTGTTATAGATACCATTTTGCTGCAATTTCCCAAAATATGTAGAACAAAATATTTTCCTTGAAGGTACAAACACATTCACTCCTCGATCCTCAATCAAAGGAAACTTAAACAACTTCAAATTATTCTCACCTTGAACATTGTCGACACGACGAAGCTTGACATGTCTAGTCTTGCACTTGGCATGACCCTTGATTAAATGTGATTGTCATCACCACGCAGCATCCCATTTCAAAGAAAACATATTGTGAAACTCATAAGAAGAAATTTTGAACCCAATTCCCTCTCTGTAAAATTTATTTTGCACTTGCTCTTTGATCTTTACACTCTCTAGCACTGGCATCTTGTCCACATCACTATTCAAAAATGATGCAAGCTATTGCAATTTTACCTCATCTTGTTTACCTCTTTTAGGATACAACATGTTAGACTCCTAAAACATCTTATCATAACTACTAGAAAGCTCAACGAAATCAGCTTTTTCATTTGATGCATTTCCTTGAAAGCCCTCATTCACAACATCTTCACGTTTGAACATTAACAAAGCATAATTTTTACTAGCATTCACAATTCTCTTTATTTGTCCAACATTCATAAGAGACAAACTCATCTTCTTACTATGTGCTCTAACAAATTACTAAATCTCATTCTTGAATAAGTGATACTTATTCTCATGTCGATGAAATATTTATCTCCTATCAGGAAGATATGGGCTACCCAAAACTGTACCACAAATATCAAGCGGTATTACATCGATTTCAACTTCATCAAAAAAGTTTTCAGTGACTGCAAATCTAAGGATACACCTTTTTGTACCCTGCAATTTTGCATTCTTCCATACCCAGCCTAAAGGATAGGGTCTAGGATGTGGAATGGTGTCTAAGTTTAACTTCTTGACAATTTCCTTTGAAATATAGTTTGCTTGTGAACCACTATCAAAAAGTATGTCAATCTTGGTATGTTTTGAAACAACCCTAATATGGAAAAGCTCAATTCTTTTTTTTTCATCTAGAGTATCATTTAGAAAAATTGAAAAACTAGTACTTGAAATGTCCTTACCTTTCCAACCCATTATTTCAATCTTTGTTTCATCTTCAAAATCATAACCTAAATCATGTTGTATTATTGCAATTGTCTTCTCCTCCTTATTTTTCAACTTCTTGGGTCTCATTTTTGGATGAAGTTTCCAGCAATGATCTCCATCATGTCCATCTTTGGAACAATGTTTTCATGTGATTTTTTCTTTCTCCAACATTATGGATGCATTCGCCTTACCCTTACCCTTCAACTTACCCTTTCCTTTTTGTCGAGACTCAAAGGTACTCTTACTTGTCTAATCTAAAACTTGTTTCCCTCTTGCCTCTAAATGTGTGGATTATACACAAAATTCATCTAAACATGAAGGATTGAACATGAGAATAGTATGTCTTAGGTAACTTTAAAAACCTCCGATGTATTTTAACAAAGTTTCTTGAGATGTAAAATCCAAACCCAATATTAGTGCTCTTCTCCTAAATTATTGAGTATTGCTTTGCACACTTTGTCCCTACCTTGCCTAAAATTTTTCCAATCCATTATAGCATTCTGCATGTATGCTAATGGATAAAATTGTCTTCTCAAGGTAGCAAAAAAATCATTCCAAGAGGTTAAGACCTTACCATGTTTCTTCTTTTCCTCTTGAGTTTTGGCTTCCCACCAAATAAGTGGCTAGCGTACCCAATTATTTAATCTTTCAGCATTTACCTCTCCATCATACATAGGCAAATAAAACTTTATGTCAAGTTCCAGAAATGGATTTTTACCATGACCTTTTGGAGAATGTGGAGGTTTTTGTGAAGGGCTTGTTGTGGAAGAAGATGATGGTGAAGTTGGTGGTGAGGATGGAGGTTAAGAGAATGGTGGTTTAAAATGTGGTTTGTCACCATTCCCTCCATTAACTTTTGGAGTCTTGTCCCCATCTCCTCCATCTCCTTTTGAAGACTTATTTTCCTCTGGAGGATTGGAGATCTCACCTTAAAACCTTGTGTTTCTCTCCTCATAGAGTAATTTCACCATTTGTGTCATATAAAAGAATGATTTTCTGAAAGTCTTTTCATCCTCTGAAATATTTTCGAGCTTTCCTTCCCATACTTGCTGGAGCTTCAACTACAACTTGAGGTGGAATTTGTGGTGGAGATTGTGGCAAACTTTCTCTCCTTCTCCTTGACCTAACTTGAGGACTTGCAACCATAAGCTTTCCTTCTCCTCTCTTGAGCTTCAACCTTGTAAGCATCATAAACACATGCAAAAAAATTAAACCCTCACAACAACAAAGAAAACCTAAGCTCTGATACCAAACTTATCTGTATATGAAATTACTTGAGGATTATGTTAATTTTTGCAAGTGATTAATTAGGGTTTTAAGCCTCTTAAGTCAAATTCTTAAGCACATAAACATGAATTAAAATTTCAGTTTTTGCAAAAAATAAGAGACAACATCACCATAACGGTAAACACAAAGCAGCAAATGATGAAGGAATTCCCCCCTCCTGGGCTACATCTCCTGGTCCAGCTTCCAATGGTTGGCCCTCTTTCATTATGCTCAAAAAATTGTGTTTACATCAAGTCACAGTGCTCAAAGGGATTCAATGATAGCTCCAATGGCTTCAAAACTGTCAAAAACCCCTATCTAGCCTCTTTCTGCTCCTAAAAATGCCAAAAAATGCAAAAGTTATCATCTCCCAAAGTTTCTTTGCTATTCGTTCTACAAATTCCCCTTTTTTTGGCGCTAGGCAATAATTTGCGCCTTTTTTTAGCAACGTGGGGTGATATTTTGGCCCGGTGCTAGCACTATTTCTGTCGGCGAGGAGGCAAATTGTCGCCTCCTTAATCGCGCTGGTGAGGCCCCGTACCCAATAAAAAAATAAGCCACGTCGCATAATTCCCACCATTGATTTCGTGATTTCCTACCACGCTGACCTGACCTGGGTTCCCGAGCGGTGACCTATGGTAAAGGTTGGGTTGGGTGAGTGGAACCCTGCACTCGACAAGTTCTGCTACCCACCTGTGATTTGGTGCCGATAGATAACATAAAATGTAACCTCATGACATGTGAACACCGTGACTGAGAATTAGCCTCCGGTTCATATCATATATCATTTGAACTTTAAACTTTGGGTTAATTTGTTATGTAACAGGTTTGGTATATTAAAATTTTTGTCATTTTATATATGCCTAGACTTTGGGTTAGTGGGTTTCATACGGTTCTCAGTTTACTTTGTCAATAATCGTTGCAACATGACTTTGGTTTATGATATGTTTTAATAATAAACATATTTTGGGGCCAGGGTTAGCCCCCAACCTTGGTCTGTGGACCAGGGTTGGGGGTTAACCCTGGTCCCAACCCCCACTCACTAACACATTAAAGTTTATATATGCATGAAGAACCATAAGGTTAAGAACTACTTGTAGCACACACAGTTGAAGGCATAGTTGGTTTGATGGAGATCTTGAGTTCAACTCCTTGGGCTATTTTTCAGCCTCACCAAAATTTTGGTGGCCACCACGAGGCTATGTGGCAGCCTCTGGTTGGCGCACGTGGTTTCTCCTATTTGGTCCACTTTAGCCAAATCATAAACCAATATAAATCGACCATTTCCGAGCCAATAAAAACATGACAAGGGGAAATTTGTGATAGGCCAAAGGATACAGTCATCATGTATAATCAAGGTCCAGTCAACAATACAAACTACTCACTGTGTAGCCCTGCAAACTCAAAAACCAATTTTTTTTGTTGTTTCCACAAACAAACAAAACACAATTATAGGAGCATACGGTCTCGGTTTTACGTGAAAAAAGTTGTGTGGGATTCATAACAATGAGATTTACGTAGCCATTCAGGTTCCGAACCATTCTGACAAATTTGAATTTTATGCATAAAATTGATCCACCAAATCATCCATCCTCAACCCCTTCCCATGAGGTTTGAACCCATGACCTGGAAAGGACTAAACCCCACACAAATCAATTAGCCTACACCTCATAGGTGAACTATCATTTTGAATAAGCACCTTATGTGTGGAATTTGTTTTTTAAATATAAATAATTAATTCTTAAATCTATAATAAAATAAAATAAAAAACCCATTGGGGCAATTCAAATGGTGATTATCATGTTATGAAGTATTATTATTATTATTATTATTATTATTCATTTTTAAGGTCACGGCCAAGCGAGACACCAAATTGATGTATAAGACCTCCTTGTTTCTGAGACAAGGAACTTACCTCTGCTTCCCTTCGCACAACGATTTGAGTGCTAAGTCTATAAAGACATACATACTCTACCTCCCTCGAGTTAAGTCTATAAAGACATACATACTCTACCTCCCTCGAGTTTTGAACCTGTAACCTCTTAGGAAAAAACATATGCTCTTAACCATTAAGCCCACTCAAAGACTAAACCCCACATAACCCATGTGATTCAAAATTCAAATTCCCTCAATCAACCAAAAAAAATAAAAATAAAAATAAAAAAGATAATATTCCATTATAGCGATAATAATAATAATTATCTAATTAATCACCTCTCTCAGCATGGTCAAATTGTTTTCTAACATCTCTTACTTTAAGATATAAAACTTTTAGAATATAATCCCATTAATAAAATTTAACCTAGAGTTATAAGTAACTATTATTAAAAAATAATAATAAAATAAAGAGATAAAATAGCATGATGCGCGCAAAGGGGCAGTAATATTAATTGTGTAAGAACGAAATTGCATGCAAATAGTAAGGAAGAGATTCGTAAGGACCGGCGAAGGAATTATCGTTACCCTAGAAATCCAGGGCGTCTATAAAATGGGAGCAAAAGCACAAAACGATAGTCCATGATGCACCCAAGCAATTGCCAAAATTTTCTCTCCCACTCACGCTCCACATCCATCCCATCCTATTCCGTATATACTTGCCTGACCTGCAAGGCAAGCTCGATCACAATCACCGACTGACTGCCGGGAAATATTCCTAAACATGGGGAGAGTTAAGCTCCAGATCAAGAAAATAGAAAACAGTACAAACAGGCAGGTTACCTTCTCCAAACGGAGAAATGGCCTCATCAAAAAAGCCTACGAGCTTTCCATCCTCTGTGACATCGATATTGCACTCATTATGTTCTCACCATCTGGAAGATTGAGCCAATTTTCCGGCAAGAAAAGGTTACACCCGCCTTCGTAGATACTGCCTGGTTTTTTCTGTACTTGATCTGCATATAGCTGAAATTTACTCGGTATATCTGGCTTTTAAAGATCTGCAATCCCTCCCTAATTTCCTGTTCCTGATTGCTTTTTTGTGTTTTGCCCCTCCGTTACTGGCATTGTAGTAGGATAGAGGATGTTATTGCACGGTTTGTCAATCTGCCAGAGCATGAACGGGGCAGGTATGTGCATATGGAAGATTTTTCAGAGCTTCAAATTTCTAGGGCTTTGTGCAGGGGTTGTCTGATATTTATATACTATGAGATCTGTGTGTGATGCATGTAAGATTCTAGTGCGATCAGTCATTTTTTGTGAGGATCTTTATTCTTATACTTTTTCTTTTTCCTTTTTATTGATTCGACACATCGGCATCAAAACAGACTTCAGAATCAAGAAGTAGGTTTCTTGAACCCTCCTTTAAATTTTATTTTCTAGGGATTTTTTTCATAGATCTATTGGATTGATCAAAGGTTTAGAAGCAATATGCGTAATTCACGGATCAAGGGTTTCAAAAACCTAGCTCACCGATTGCATGCACTGAACAGTTTCTTAACAGAGCTCTCAAGAAATTGAAGTGTGAGAGCGAACTCGCAAATCATTTGACCAGGTTCATAAATCGTTTTTCTTAATATTACGGTTTTTTTGCATGCAAGTGAATCCTTCTGAGTCTTCCTCAATGGATGCTGATCCTTGTTTTTTGTATATTTTGCATGTGAATCACCAGCCCAGGCAATATATCAAGTGTAGAGGTAAGCTTTGCTTCTTTACTTGATTATTTCTTAAATCTGCAAAAGAAAAATTTCAGAGATCGACACACGTCTGAGAATCCAGTAATTTTGCTGCATCTCTAAGTTATTCCCATATCTCGACATTATAGGATTTGCAGATGGAAATTCACAGATGGCAAATGCAACTCGAAGATGCAGAAAGAAGGCTCAGGTACACTCGCCTTCTATCACACAACAGTGGGAAAAAATTAGTATTCTACTTGGATCCATTTTGATCATGGCTAAATATAATTTAAACAGGCTTTAATTTCTGTTTTTTCTTAATCTGCTTTTACGCAATTTTTCTTAACTTGCTGGACATCCTTGATTTGTTAACGCTTAGTTTACTGTGAAGTTTCCTGATGAAAAAACTCAGATATCGAGTAGCCACAAGACAAACTAATCAGGCCTATTAAATTAAGCGGGCCCTACAATTTATTTGAAATTAAATTTTGTTCATCTTTTGGTTATTTCGGGGCTAGGGCAACAACATTCGATAGTATTAGCTGACCCCACGGTGCAGGAACCAGTCCTGGTTATTGAAGAATGAAATAGTATTGTTAGCTAACAGATAGAAGTAAAATAGGGTTAGTTCAGCCACAGACTCTCAGAAATAAGCCACTGGATCATCTGTGATAAAGAAGGGGCAAATAGTTTCCAGCGAAATGAATCAGTACTAATAAATTGAGGGACGAACAATATCTTTGCACGAATGAAATCAGTATATATTGTTGCTTACCTGCCATTTTTATTAATATTGCAGATGTTGTAAATTAGCAGACCTTCAAATGAAGAACTAATGATATATGCAAAATTTTAGAATTGAGAGAGATGTTTAATCTAATATAAGAAGCTTATGATTTTTATGCATTATACCAGATGTTTGGAAGCAGATCCTCATATGATAACATCATTACAGGAGGCCGAGTACTACGAGAGGATGCTCGAGGAATCTTTGAACAGAGTTCGTTTAAGGAAAGTACGTGTTGTGTTATTTTCATGTCAAATCATTAAATAAACATAGTCTATGTAACTGAAAGACAGCTTTATGAAGAAACTCTAAAGCTGTATTATTAGATTTTCTCTCTGCGACTTCAAAGATGTACCTATTTTTATAATTGCCTTTTGCAGCAATTACTGGAAGAAAGCCAGATGGCTTCGTTCAACCAAGCGAGCTTGCAGGTACGTTTAATTGTTATTTAATTTAATAAATTCTTGAAGGAAAAGAAATTAATCGAAATGGTTACCTCAAACTTTCAGAGATTTCCTTATATTTTAAACATAATTGTAATAAACGATGGCTTCACCCCCCGACTTTGTTAACCTGCCAAGTTCAGTAGGCGACTTTAGATAGGTGCCTTGTTTCATCTAATTTTATTAATTTTAAAAATCACTAGCCTTATTATTATCAGTGGAATTTTGGATTTTTTTTTAATTATTGTTTGTTAAATCTAGAAAACAAAATAATATTTAATAAAGAAATCAATATTCAAATACATTGCGTTGCAGTGAACCATTTGAAAATCTATTAAATCATCTTGATTTGCTTTCTTTTCTAATGAGGTACCATAATAATGAATTTGAAAATCCAGTAAACTCACTTTATCTGCTTTATTTTCTGATAAGGGCTTTATTTTTTTGAATTAGTTTATTGTAATTAGATTGGAATTTGAATTCTTGTTTTTGCTTTTTTATGTTTATTGTGATTCGATTGAAGTTTGTTTTGGATTACTGTAATTAGATTGCTGAATTTTATTGTAATTAGAATGGAGTTTGAATTCTTGTTTTTTCTTTTTATGTTTGTTATGATTGGATTGTATTTTGTTTTGGATTATTGTAATTAGATTTCTGAATTAGTAAAGAAAGAGTGGTTTGAATAAAATTCATAAGAAAGAGTGGTTTGAATAAAATTCATCTTACATTAAAATGATGTTGAATATTATAAATTATTTTAATTTACATTTTTATTTATGAATTTGTATTTTTTGTTTTTGTTTTCGACAAATATCTTAAGTAGCATTTAATATTGCATGTATTTTTAGTTTTTAGAATTTACAAGTTGTTATGAATTAGACTTTTCTTTGTTAGAATAAATATTTCTTTCAGTGTAGCCATTGATTAATTGACATTTTTTTAAGAATTAATGTTTTACTTATTGTGATATTATTTGAAGTATCACGATAAAATTTCGAAAATCAACTTTTTCGATAATTTCGACAATATATATTATAATAATTTTCTCAAGTAAAAGTAACATTCTTTTACTTAAACTTTTGACATTACCATTCATTAATTTTAGTTGTTTGAGAGCGGTCTCGACCACAATCACATTTAATTTCATACGGAGAAACTAGAATTTTAGTTCCCATTCAAAATTTAGTAGACATAACAGATTTGAAGATTGGTGGGATTGCAATATTTTCATTGGATTTTTGTGATGTATGAAAATGGAATTAACATTTAATGAGGAGAGCCAAGGCCTATATGTACCTTGATGTTGGTGGAAATGATTGGTGGGCTCCTTGATCATGACCCTTGTAAAACCATGCCCTTGATTTGTTTGGTTATGTTAAGTTTTTTTAGCATTATTTTTTAATGCTTAGAGGGTGATATTGATGGAGAGTACATGGGAAAAAGAAAGGGAGAAGAAGAAGAAGAAGAAGAAGATAAGGATAGAGAAAATTTATAGAAGAACGTGGGAACACCACAACCAAGACTAAGGAGATTTACATGGGATAGGAATCCTTTTAAGAGGTATGAAGATTATGTTTCATCTATTGCTTTGATTAATATTGATGAGGAACCTTTGAATTATCAGGAAGAAATGATTGATATTGAAAGTTTCAAATGGAAAATAATAATAAAAGAAAAAATTGATGACTTGGAGAAAAAAAAACATGGGACTTGACAGAAATCTCACATGACAAAAGGATTTTTTTGTGCAAGTGGGTCTACAAAGGAAGAAAGGTGTTGATAATTAATTTGATAGATACAAAGAAATACTTGTTAGAAAAATGTCTTCTCAAATAGAAGGCATTGATTTCCATGAAGTGTTTTCACTAGTTGCAAGCTTGTTTCTATTTATGTTGTATTAGCACTAGCTTCTTTATTTGACCTTGAGGTGAGGTGGAGAAATTAGATGTTAAAACAACCAATATATATATATATATATATATATATATATATATATATATATATATATATATATATATATAACAACTCGAAGGCCTTGTTCAAAGTCACAAGAGAATATTTGTTTGGGATCTATGGTTTGAAATAGTTTTTGAGCCAATGGTATAAGAAGTTTGATTCCTTCATGGTAAACCAAAACCTTACTGTAAGTGAGGATGACCATTGTTACTTCAAATATTAAATGAAATATTCATTATCTTACTATTATATGTTGATGATATGCTTGTTGTAAGAAAAATCCTGGTTAAGTTCAATAGATTAAAGACTTAGTTGCCTAGGACTTTGATATGAAATATCTAGGAGCAACAAAATAAATTTTGGGCATGAAAATACACAGACAGGGAAAATGGTTAGATTTAGTTATCACAGCTAGAAATATGTGGTGAAAATACTCATGAAGTTCGGTATGTCTAATGTGAAACTTGTAAATGTCCCTTTGGATTCGCATTTTAAACTTTTTTCGAAATTATGTCCTATTAAGTAAGAAGAAAATGATTACGTGCCTTGTGTACTATATATTAGTGCAATAGAATGTTAATGTATACAATGGTATATACTAGACCAGATATTTCATATGTAGTTGGGGTGGTGTTAGTATATATATGGAAAATTACAAAAAAAATTAATGAGTAGTAGTGAAATAGACACTTCAATATCTCAAAAGCACTAGTGTTTATTACATCATTTTTAATGGTTATAGTGATTCAATATGTTGTTATGTTGATGTATTTTTATGAAATGGTGAAGTGATTGACACAATTACATAGTACTTCATTAAATTACAAATTCATGAAATTTTGAAAAAAATAGATTCAAATTTTAGAAATAATTTGGAAAAAAAAATCTACTAGTCTCTCGTCTCTTTGTTGGTCTCTACTCTGGTTGAATTTCAAAACTTAAAAAAAATATTTATCCACTTCACAATAAATAATTATATATATGGCTGTCTAACACACACACATATATATATATATATATATATATATATATATATATATATATATATATATCTCGCTGTCTAACATACATGCAAATAGGCAATTTAGTTAAAGCGACTTTTGAAATATGCCGGACAAACCGAACGTATTATGTGATGGTCAAAGTTATATACATTTGGCTACTAATTCATTTGGCTACAAACAAGGGACAACTTTCTCCAATCTTCTCAATAATATAAATTTTAAATGCATAAAGTTTCATACTATGTTATATGACCAACTACCATAACATCTGGGAGAACTATTGTAACATTGGGGGAACTATAGGTCTTTTTGTAAGAGCTATCTTCTCATGAATACTAGTCAGCGTTGTTTGTTTCATTGGTAACATGCACTTCAAAAGATTTTGTTGATTTCTTAAAAGTCACCGTCATTCCTGACCACTGCCTTTCTTGATTTAAAAAAAATCATGATCGTCATGTAATGCCTCTGGACTTAGACTTCTCTTCCTCGTAAACATGTATTGAACTTTCATTTGCTTGTTTGCCTCTTTGGGCATTGGTCAATTGCCATCTTGTCCTGTCGCTTCAATAGTGTTGCACTTTACCTGAGCTTTCTGGGCAGGCAATCTTCCTATCCTAACTGGTATTCACTTCAATGACCATCACCACATTGCTTTAAAGATCTTCCGAACTTTTCTACTTTGAACTTAGCAATCTTCTTTTCGAGAAATTTTGATTGTGATGTTTCGGAACCTGTGAGCCTGTCTGGAACTCGAATGTTCTATATTCTTTTAAAATTTATAGCCTGTGAAATAAAACTTCGTAGCATCATGCCAGGCTTCTGTTAAAACTTGTCATAGGTAATAGGCAATTGATCTTGCTGTTGTAATGCATTAAAATGATCTCACTGCAAAAGCGAATACCATGCCGATATTGCATTTGGAATGGATTAAAACTATCCTACTGCAAAGCGAATTGCTATCCATTCTTAGTTCTGTGTAATTGCAATGGTTTGTTCGTTGGCGTACTACTATATCTTGGGCACTCTATGCCCATTCTTCAAAACTCCCGTCATAGAGATATCTTCTTTGAATAGCTCCAGTTAGAAAGGGTTTGAAATACCGTGAATTTCCAGCAAGCTTTGGCTCATTCCCAGTACTATGAATTTCCAGCAAGCTTTGGCTCATTCCCAGTACTATAATGCATCTTATTTTTGCTAATAGAAATCTAGTGTTTTTTTAACTCTGGAAAAAAAAGCTAATCCTTCTGTGACCATACCTTTTCAAGTTTCGTGTTAGGTGATCTGTAACCATGAAAATAGTACTTTCTCATCTGCACCATTCAGTTTTTGCTAGTAATATGTGAAATTTTCAGGTTCTGGAAAAAATAATCTGATGGCCAAATTGATAAACTTGTCAGAAATCGAAACATGCTGTGTGGTCCAATAATGTTTGACAGGATCTGTGGTAAATAAAACTAAACTTGCACAACCTATTATAGATTATAAAGCTCTTATATGCATAGCCATGTGCAAAGTCTTCTCAAAGGTGCTAACAAATTCAGAAAGCTCCGGTTTAACTTTTCATAGGACCAGCGAATTGCTTCAGCGGTTTGAGTTGTTTAGTATTTTATAACAGAAACACTCCATTCAGCTGGTTGAGATCTCTTATGTTTTTTAATATTGATTTTCGATATGAGAAACT